>VWZD01000647.1:587527-671416 GCA_013396695.1 Sakesphorus luctuosus
TCAAAAGGAGGAAAAAAGTTGGAGCAAAGAACAGTGTGCAGGGTGCAATATTTATTTTTTAAAGCAGTTTTCATGTCTGTTACTTGAATTTGTTTGCTAGTTTTGAGCAAAAAATCTGCTTGAAAATGGTATCATGTCAGTTGATAAATATCTACTTAGGAGCTCCTTGTTTAAGAGAAGTCTAGGTATTAATTTTCTGGAATGTGTAACTACTCTATGTAATCAGNTGGTCGATCTGGGGCAGTTGACAAAAGAGCTCGTGAAGCTGGAAATATCAACCAGTCTCTCCTGACGCTAGGAAGAGTTATTACTGCTCTGGTAGAAAGAGCCCCACATATTCCATACCGGGAATCTAAGCTCACAAGAATTCTTCAAGACTCTCTTGGAGGACGGACAAAAACATCAATAATTGCCACAGTTTCTCCTGCATCTATAAATCTGGAGGTAAATTTAAAGTCTGAAAATCTATTCCTAAAATAAATAGTTTATTTTGCTAATGATGAAAAAGATGCGGCAATTCCTCAGCTTGACCTCATCTTACATCTGTTTTTTGCAGGAAACATTGAGTACACTGGAATATGCCCATAGAGCAAAGAACATAATGAACAAGCCTGAAGTTAATCAGAAGCTAACAAGAAAAGCTCTTATTAAGGTAATTAGGCATGTATCTTAACAAATGAAGTTACAGGTTAGGTTTGATTTTGTTAATGAAGTCTTTGCCATGAAGGAATTACGAGGGTGTGGAGAAGCTGTGACTAGTAGCAGTGCTTTTCTGAACTGATTTTAATTGCTGAACTGATGCTTTTAAACTAGAGCTGCTCTACTGGCACAGAATTAGTCCCTTTGCACATACTGAAACTGTTCCTAAGACTAAAGTTGAACAGAGAGGGCTGTTCCTACTAGCTGTGGCTCTGTGTGTGAATTACGTGTTTACACATTAGTGGAGATGCCTTTTTCTTTTTTTCTGGAGGAGTTGTATTACTAGGTTTGTTCCCTAGAAAGTGCCTGAATTAAAGTGTACTTGTCAGTAAGTACAAGTGAAGAGGCAATGTAAAGTAGTTCTCTGCCACTAAGGAAGCTGTGATTTCCACTGTAATCTGCTAGATGCAACAAAGTATGATTCAAATGGAAGTTTCCAATGCCTTACATATATCCAATATATATCCAATGGTATGAATTTAAATGGTGCTGTACTGAACTTAGAAGTGAAGTGCTTTGCTCCCATGCTTATGCAAAACTTCTATAGAGCAGTACCTTTGTGAAGTATCCCTTAAGCTAAATATCAAAACCAAAATAGAAATGTTCAGGTTTACATATGATTGTTTCTTTATACAGGAATACACGGAAGAGATTGAGCGTCTGAAACGAGACCTTGTTGCTGCACGAGAAAAAAGTGGAGTCTATATTTCTCTTGAAAATTATGAGTATGTCTTCAAAATTTCTATACAATTACTAGCAACAAATCTCAGATACATAATCATAAGAATCATACAGAAGTGCTTTCAGATCTATTTTCACACCAGAAAGTTGAAGGCAAGTCAGGAAAATTTAACTGACTGGTCAACTTGTTCTTTAGAAATTATTATTACACAGATAAAGCCTTGCCCTGAGAAATTTATTTATATGTGAAATAATTACCATAAGCATAGGCAGGATGCAGATGTATACCATGAAGCCTTTCTTTAAGTGGAAGTTCATACAGGAAAGCGAACTCAGTAAAGTCTACTTCACTTTTAAGAGGGCTAATTTACACAGAAAGCTTACAATGGAAAATGGTCTTAAATCTTTTCTGCATTAAGTGAAAATCCTCTGCTTTTCATCTAGAAGTTAGCAATTCTTATTTTTTTAGATTCCTGAAAATACAGTGTAAAAATCTGTAGATAATCTTGAAATTGCTTCCTACTTGACTAATTGTTTGTTTGAATCCTTGCTTGAGAGCCCTTAATGGAAAGCTGACTGTTCAGGAAGAACAAATTGCAGAATATATTGAAAAAATTGGTGTAATGGAGGAAGAAGTGAAAAAAGTAAGTGATGTTTTTCAACTGTTCCTTAAATCTGTTGAAAAATGAAAGAAATTATTTCCTCTTCAAAAGGAGGAAAAAAGTTGGAGCAAAGAACAGTGTGCAGGGTGCAATATTTATTTTTTAAAGCAGTTTTCATGTCTGTTACTTGAATTTGTTTGCTAGTTTTCAGCAAAAAATCTGCTTGAAAATGGTATCATGTCAGTTGATAAATATCTACTTAGGAGCTCCTTGTTTAAGAGAAGTCTAGGTATTAATTTTCTGGAATGTGTAACTACTCTATGTAATCAGCTTTACTGACTCTCAGTCTATCTGCTTATCTTTGCTCAGTGGGATTTTTTTTCCTTGTCCTGTAACAGTAGTTTGTTCTTGTGTTTTCAGTGGGAAAGCAAGGGATTATCACAATGAGAATGGTGTTGGGTGGATATTGTCAGTGAATACAAAGACTTTACAAACCTGTAGTTTAGGTTTAAGACATTACAGCTGAAATGACATTGCTAGATAGCAATTTGCCTTTTGACATTTTTAAATAATTTGAGAGCTGTTGAGTGAGACTGTTGAATTTTTAGAAGTGCTGTTGCCCTATTGATGTTTATCTTCCTCTTTAGATCACTGAACTATTCACCGTTAGTAAAAATGAACTTGAACAGTGTAAAACAGATCTGCAAATCAAGGAGAAAGAGCTAGAAGAAGTACAAAAAGATCTGCAAGAAACCAAGGTTCATCTGGCTGAAGAGGAATATGTGGTTTCTGTTTTGGAAAACAATGAACAAGAACTTCATGGCACAGCTAGCAAGGTTGTCACAGTTCTTGCACCTACTGTAAACCAACTTCCTATGTTTAGGAATTTCATGGGCTGTTCAAGGAAATCAGTTGTGATGCAAATGAGACAAGCTGAATTTAAAAGGGAAAACTGGGATTAGATTGCAGGACCTTTCTTTGTGGTAATATTGACAGTTGACTGCTAAACATGCTGGTTGGTCTAGAGTTAACTTTCCTTCGGGCCAGTTTGTCATGGGAGTGCCAGTGCTTTGCAGTATCTGTTGTCGTGAGTTGTTTTACAGAATAAGTAGCTTTCATTTAGAAACTTGGGACTACTTCTACAAAACAGTAAAAGACTATAAATGAGGAATCTCGTCTAGTGAAAGATGTCCCTGCCCATGGAGAAGGTTTGGAACTACATGATCTTTGAAGGTCCCTTCCACCCCTAATCATTCTGTGAACTGGGGTAGAAAAACGGCAAAAAGCTTTGAATAACATTGCCCTGTCACCTCTATATTTTAGGGTATGGCTTTGATGTGTTTGTAGATTGGTCAATAATTATTAAAACACACTTGATGGAGGGAGAGAGACTGTCCTGCTATTTAAACTGCAAAGTGATGAAATTTGTATCTTTAGACAACATGACAATTTCTTTCTGCTTGGATTCCTGTAAGTTTGGAAGGGAATGCCTGGTTTTTGCATGTGGGTTGTGGAATGTTTATGTGAGACAAATGGGTAGAGAAATAATTTATGCTGACTACAAAGCCAAGACTTTGCTATTTTTATGAATTCTAGATTATTTATCAGAGAACTAGTACTAGAAATTGCTTGCTTAAATACTATATTGAAGAATATATTTACCATCAAATTGTTCAGGAAAAGTTGAAGTGGTCAGGAATTTTTAGTTACTATTTTGAGATAAATTATACCTTAATTCCTTAAATACAAATGATATAATTTATTAATGCTTTGGTTTCAAAGTGAGAACAAATGGTCTCTAGTAGGTAACTTTCCCATGGTCTAAGACTATAAATTACGGAACACCAAGATTCAGAACAGTTGTAATTTGATAACATGAATGGAAATATCTTTCTAGAGAGAGAACTTCTTTAGCTCAGAACTTTTGTTGCTTTTCCTTATATAATACATGCTTGACTTCTTGTTTAAACACTGACTAAAATAACTTAAAAATTTATAGTTACTTAGTACGGTGGAAGAAACTACAAAAGACGTCTCTGGGCTCCATGCGAAACTGGACCGTAAGAAAGCTGTTGATCAGCACAATGCTGTTGTCCAAAATACATTTGCAGAACAAATGAATGCTTTGTTCAACAAAATACAGGATTCAGTTAGTGAAAACAGTTTGAAGCAGCAACAGATGTTGACATCTTACACGAATTTTATAGGTAAGTGTAATACCTGGATCAGTAGTCATCCCAAATTTTTGCAGTAGTAGTCTCAAAGACCTCTTCCTAAAATGGATATGGTTTACGAAAGGGGAAGAGGCTTTATTTTAAGCAATGTAATTATTACAGTTGCGCATATAATAATGTATCTGGGATGATCAACAGCCTTCCTGTGCTGTAAGAGGCAAGAAGGTGATGAGCAAGAAAAAGAGTTCCTATCTTACAAAGGAACTTTTAAAAAATTTTAGAAGAAATTTGTAACTCTTCTTGGTTTTTTTTCTAGGTGACCTCCTGTCTATGAGTTCTTCGACAGCTGATATTCTTGCATCAGTTACATCAGCATCTTTTGCCTCTGTTAAAGAGTTGGTCTTTACTGAAGTTTCTCACATGTCTGAAAAAATAACACAGCATGAGAATCTATCACTTGACTGTAAAGCTGAGCTGCTGAGATTAATTGTTAGTACACTTATATACTCTTATGCTACTTAAGTATATGAAACTATTCTTGATCAAAAGGAGTTCTGTAAATATTATATGGCTTTTTTCTGATGCTCTTTACCTGTATCTGCTTGAGCACCTGACTATGATTATGTCCCTCCCCACTTCTCCCATGTTAGTACCACAAACTGTAATGTGCTGTATAGCAAATACTGTCATAACAGAGTGCATAGATACATAAATAGATAGCTTCTTACAAATGTAGATGAAGAACAGCCATATTACATTTACCTTTTTTTTTACTGCTATTCTTAGAAGGAACATGAAACTGGATTGGGAAGAGCAATAAATAGCTTGACACCGATGGTAGAACTTGTCTTGGGATTAAACTGTCAGTTTCAGAATAACGTGAAGAAATATTCTGCTGTGGCTGACCAGGTAAAGCATGTAACTTCTCTCTCTATCTTGTATTATTCTGTTTTATTTAATTTACAAGTAACATGCTCTTTATATTTCTGCAGTGTGTCAGAGTGTTTCCACTTTGGGTCTGGCCTTTTCTTCTTTATGTTATCCCATGAGTTCTACCTTTTAAATCTTTCTTTCAGACTTCTTTTTCCATTTCTGAGTGTGGTAAATCTGCTCGTTACCTATATTGGCAAAACTGCTCACCCTAATGCTTCAGAAGAGTGGTAAAACCTGGATGTTTCAATCTATATGTAACAAATATTTGGTAATGTAATATACTCCCCACTGTATTTTACAAATCTTTTTTTTAAAAAACCAACATGAACAACTCAGAAGTCTCACCACTCCAAATTTTTTCTGCTGTCATACCAAACTTTTCTTGTAATCACCAAGTTCCTGTCTCAAACTTCAAATTGCTCCAAGTGTCATTTTCCATCTTTTATGCACAAAACCTTATTAATGCCTTTTGACATCTTCCTTGGGGTAGAGTTTGTTTATATATAAATTACGCTGGGGAGAAGTATCTATTTCTTAAATAAGGATAAATATCTAACTGTAAATAATTTTTTTCTAAGATGGAGGACCATAAAAAGGAAGTGGATACCTTCTTTGGAGATCTTTTTCTGGCTCTAAAACAAATACATGAAGAAACAGCCAGTGGTTTTGCTCAGCTTCAGCATAATTGTGATAATTTAAAAAAGGAAGTGGAAATGACGAGGTTGGCACATACAAAGGTATCCTTTTAGAGTAAGAAGAAATCCTAACACCAAGTGTGATTGCTTGCTTTGATTTAAACTCCATAGTAGTAAACCACTCTACTTGCTTCAGAAGAAATGTTAGGACAGTAACTTGATCTTTTCTGACAGAAACTTATTCTTAGTTTTTCTGAGGCTGCTTCAAGTAGTTTATGTAGGAAGGTAACAAAAAAACCCTTGCCCTTGCTGTGAGCATGTCTGGTTATTTGTGTTTACATATATCTGCAAAAGCAAAGTGTCACTCTTCATTACACAAAAATTGTACCTTCTGCTTCAGTATTGCAGAACTCTTATCTGCTGCATTTTTAATACAGGCATTCAAGTAGCCTTTAAGAATGTAAAAAAATATTTAAAAGTGCAGAATAACAGTAAAATTTGCTGCATTTTTCTTAATAGAGTGCAGCCGAATTCATGTCTTTACTGCAAAGCCAGCTGGACCTGTTTGCTCAGGAGACTCAGAAGAACTTAACTAATGTACTCACAAAAAATGGAAGCTTGAAGACTGCCATCACTGCTATGCAAGAAAATGTTCACTTGTAAGGAGCAGATTATTTTTGCTGTACACTGATGCAAGATATAACTATATATGAAGAGAATTTCAGCCTTAGATGCTCTTCATATTTATATGCTTATGAGGTCTTTTGCATGTTAGAGCCGAGTTCTGCCATGGAGTGTAGATCGTAGTTTTCTCTTGGATCATCTTTCTAGAGTAAGGGTAAACAGTAGCTCTTTAAGGCTTTTCCTCCATCTTATCTCCTGAGTGTGTTGCAGATGAGACTGTCATTTTGGGAGCAATATGCTAATGAATGTTCCTCAGTGTCTCAACTTCAGAACTTCATATCATAAAGGCTTGAAGTATAATAACATATCTATGGCAGCATGCTTCAGTCAGTTGCAGACTAAGGGCTTGCCAGTTGTTGGGTTTAGTTTGTGGTGGGGGTTTTGTTTATTTTCTTGACAAACCTATTGATCCAAGTACTGCAATTTGCAAGTTTACTAAATAGTGACAACATTATAATTAACTCCTTTGATAGAATTTTTCTTTCACTAGTTCCAGTCTCAAATATTTCTAAATGTAGACTGTGATAAAATGTACCTTTCAAAATCTCTGAACTCTTACAAATACGTTGTTGCAGGAAAACTACAGACCTCATTAGCAGTACAAATTCCAATCACAACAAATTTACTGCATCTCTGGATAATTTCTCTCAAGAGCTCAGGAGCATAAATGCTGAAAGCAAGATTATGCTGGAAGAATCCCATGACCACTGTCAACATCTTTTCAGCAATCTCAAGGATATTCCTCAGGATACCAAAACCTGGGGTGAATTTACAACTGCTCAGATGGTCAACTTTACTGATCAGCAGCTATTGTTGCTCAGTGATGAGAAACAGCAGTTTCAGTGTTTACAAAAGGTAATTATAGTAATTTGTAGTCTAATGCAATGTTCTGAGACAAACTTCTACTGTAGAATTTGTACGGAGTAAAGTTCTCAGTTATGGTCAGAACAAAATTGTGGGTTTTTTCAATCACAACAGACTTGTTGCTGAACTTAGATGCAGTTAGAGGAAATGAAAAGCCTAAATTAAGAAGACTACTTTGGATTAAAAGTGCAAATAGCGTCAAAAATGGTTTCATGATTAATGCCATACAGCTAACTTTTAGTTTTTATCATCTTGATAGTATATATCTTTAATTCTAAAGCCTTATCTACCAGTAATGTCCCTGGGAGATCTGCACAGGCTGTATTCTGGAGGATGCAAATGACTGTATTGGTCAGATTGGATTAACATGGGAGAAAGTATTCCTTTTTGGTATCTACAAGTTCTGGCCTCTTATCTGAGAATTTCTTTCTCAAGTCTTTGGGTTTGGGTTTGTTGGTTTTGGTGTTTTTTTTTAATTTCCATCACAAATTTTACTTCCCACTTTTCTTGGTTTATTGTTGTAATAAGTAATGAAATAGGCAAATCCAACATTTTGCTTACTTTCAGAAACAAAAACTTAGCTGGAAATTCCTTGCACAGAATCGCAGAGAGTATTCTGAGTTGGGAGGGACCCATAAGGATCATTGAGTCCAACTCCTGCAGTCTCAAGACACTTTGTATCTGTTGTACCTGCTGAACATTTAAGAAGTTTCATTTCAATAGGAGTGGCTAAAAATACGTATTTTCCTCTTCCTCCTACAAATGCATAAAGCTTCTAGTGCTTGTAGTATGTTCACTTTCAATTGAATATCCTAATTCTGTGCGGGGTTGTGCATAGAATAATGAGATGAGCAGTCTGATCTGAACTAGTCAGTATTATCTTTATGAGTAGCTTTCTAAAATGGTCGTACTTTCTAAGAAACTGACTGTCTTCTGAAGACAGTTCTCAGAATGAGAGTGTAAAACTGGCACTGAAACTTCTCAATTAGAAGTCTCTCAGTTGTTTCGTTTCAGGTCATGTCACTAATCACACACCACATCTTAGAAAAGAAGCCATAACCTTACCTTTCCTGTTAACATGGTGTTTTTAGCTGGGTTTTTGTTTCGTTTTCAGAAAAATGAAGAATACTGCGATAAAGCAATTGCTGAAATTGCTGACCATATTGGTGGACAAATGGCCGCTGACGGGAAGGTGCTAAATGACCTTCTTGATCAGATCAAGATGGATAAGGAGATGCTTCTGGAGCAGAAGCTGGCACTTAATGAGGAAGTACAGTATGGACTAACGCAGGTTAATGGTTTCCTGCAAGAGGATCTGAAAGTGGATATTCCAACAGGTATTTAAAGTAGGTCAGGGACAGAAGGTCTTACAGAAAGCAATTTGAGTTCCAGAATTTGTAAGTGAATGTTAATTGGGGACATAGTAGAAGTAACAACCTTACTCCTTTTTTAAAAAAATGCATGTAAAGAAGCTTGACAGAACAAAGCATGGTTCCTGTATTGAGTTACTGAAAACTGAGGATCTGAAATTGAAACAAATGCTGAAAGCGTTTAATAGTGCCTTTCATCAGTGTACAATCTTCGTTAAAGGCACAACTCCACAGAGAAGAGACTACTTGTATCCTGTCACACTTGTGAGAACAGAGCCTCGGGAACTTCTACTGGAGCAATTAAGGCAGAAGCAATCCAAGCTTGATGCTATGCTAAGCAGGGTGACAAAGGAGGTAGAGGATAATGCAGGTCAGGTATGTATATGAATGGCAAATGAGGATTTCACTTCTTTTGAGGTTTTTAATGCCATTGTGAAGAGTTGACTAGAACCCTAGAGCTGTTTCAGCATTTGTTTTACAGTGTACTTGGAGTCAAGTATGCGGAGCTTTCAACAAAAACATTCTCTTGAAAAATAAGCAATGATATTAATAATTTAGACTTTTATTTTGTTTTTTAAAAAATGCAAGTTCTGTGTCTTCTATAGATCTGATCATGCTTAGTACATTCAGCAAGGAAATTCAAACATTAAGTACACTTTTCTGAAAAACTTCTGTTTTAGGACTTGTTGGAAGAGGAACAAGTGTTGCAAGAATCCAGTGAAAGCCTTGCTAGCGACAAGTATTTAGTGGATACAAACGTGTACTGCCACACAAATGGTGGCATTCCTTTTTTCCAGGTAATTTCCACAGATACTCAAAACAGCTGTGTATTTAAGAATGAAGAAAAATTATTGTTCCATAATGGTGCTGTAGTTTCAAGTCACTTCTTTGTAGTTTAGTGTAGTCTCAAAGGTTCTTTAAATCCTGTAGACTCTGCTTTGCTAAACAGAAGATTCTGACAACAGTTAATAGTGGATAAAATAATGCAGATTCTGACAAGCTGGATAGACAGTTGAAAACTCAGCAAATACTCCTACATGAAAAGATTGTCATAACTTGCTAGATGAAAGTGTGTTAATGGAAAAGTTGAAGTTATATGGAGGGGTTTTGGGGTTGGTGGTTTTTTTTTGCTTTTTTTACTTGCTTTTGACCCTTTTGTTCTATCAATGTATCAGTATAAACTCCTTGATATATTTGTCTAGAGGTTTGCTTTCTGGAGGGAGTGTGTTTTCTTGTTGTGGATCATATGAAAGTAGCTGCTGAGCTGCTGCATATCTACAGTAAATCTCTTTAGTTAATGCAATATATTGCGAATCTTCTTCAGTTCTACCAACCTTTTTTTTTTTCTTAGAACAGTATGTACTGCATTCTACATGAGCAAGAGGTCTTTAATTTCTTTGTGTTCTCTTAACACTGGGTATTCTCTTTAAATCCCAGCAGAGAAGGAGTCACAAAAAGGGTAAAGAGAACAAATCTGCAGCTACAGTGGAGAACAAAATGGAGGATACGACAGAAGAGATTCTTCACAAATCTAAGCATCCTTTAAGATTGCTGAATTAAGATAATCTACTGCAGATCCCTGTTCTTAAATATTTATGTCTCATTGTCTTACTGAGCCATAACTTTTTTGGTTATTCTCTCTCTCTCTGTAGTGATCTATTGACGCTAAATTGAATCAAAAGATTGGCCTGCTAGATGCTATGGCTTTGTCCCATTTTTATATGCTGTAGCTTGCAAAGTATTAAGGAAAAAAACCCTGCAGATTATGGTGCTGTTGTGTTAAATATAATTCTATGTTGTCAAGTAAGATATCATTTTCTCAGTAGATTTAAAACACCAAAAAGGGATGTGGAAATATGCTTTGTCAGCATTATCCACTACCATTTCATATAGGAGTTAACTGTAAATAAGTGTTCTGCTTTTGTACCTGCTTTTTAATTCAGTTCCTCTTTTAACTGTGATACTTCAAATAAATTTTGATACATGGAAAAGAAATATATAAACACCTCAGTCAGTGAAACAAACCTGACTTTCTTATATAGCCAGGTTTAATTTAGCTAAAACATTAGCAATTCTATCTTAAATCTTGTCCTGTTAGAAAAGGATTGTTCTCTCCCTTGTTTCATAATAGACAATACCTTTATTTCAGTGCCTCTTCACTCTATGAAAGCTTGTTACACTGGGGAGTCTTGGGGTTTTTTTTTGTTTGAACCCTGCCGTTCTTATCCTTCTCTTAATCTGCCACTATCAGATGGTGGCTGGGATACAATGTCAACCAGAGCTTATGTATCATAAACTGGCAGCTTTTTTATTTGTGAGATCTAGATACTTAACATTAAAACATGCAAACTTGGTTACAAATGCTGCTTCTATGTTGTATAATAATGGGGAATTTATAGTAATTGACATTAGCACTTGACCAGCTGCTCTCTTCATGCTTCTTACATGGAAATTTGAAGAAAACTTCAAGCTACAATGTGCTAAAGAAGTAGATGAATAGGATTATGGTGGGAGTAGGGAGAGATGCTGAAGGAAACTGTTACTTACATTGAAGCATAGTTCTTAGATAATGCTCTACACATGATTGTTCACTTTTCTGTACCCAGCTTGCAGGCTGAAGTTGATTGCAGGCTTAAGTTACTTCAAACAGGTGGTCCATGTATTTTTCTGTAAGCAAGTATACCTTGGACACCATTCATACAGCACACTGCAGTCCTGCTGTTAGAGACAGAAAGACATCATTTCAAGTATGCCCTTCCACTGATTCTCTGAACTTTAGCATGAGACACACTAGTATTGAGTTGTGTCTGCCTTGTTCGTGAAGCCTGGCCATGGTGGAATGGCCTAAACCAGAGGGGAGAGGCTTGTGCAAGTTTTTCACCCTACCACATTTTCCTGTGGAGTTCATGGGATTGGTGTGAACTGGCATAGCCAGTACCTGAGCAGGGTTGCCTTCCACAGACTCATGCCAGAGTCTATGCTTCCTGTCTTTATGCTCTGTGAATGTGTCTCCCTTGGCTGTGTGGTTCCACAGGGTCCAGGCACAGGCTGCTCTCCTTAACAGCTGTCTGTCAGGCGCTGCTTGCTTGCTTTCTCTTCTAAAGCTGCACCCAGAGTCATGTTGTCTTCTGTTTGCAATACTGGCAACGATCTGCCGATCATTGTTTCCTTGGCTCAGGAATCCGGAGGTCACACCAGAAAGCCAAGTTGGATGAAAAATCCAGATGCAGAGCTGTGTCCTTGCCTCTGTCTGTGCCTCCTCTCCCACTAGATGGCCCTAACACTAAAGGTTGGTCTGAGCTCAGGCACTGGCTGCTAACCAGGACTTCGAAATACGGGGTTTGCCAAGCTTTTTGTCAAGCATCTGTTGAAAGAACATGTTTCAAAAACTCGAATTTATGCTTTCACATAAAGAAATCCATATTCAAGCTTCGGTAAAGGGTTTTATGAAGACCCATGCTTGTGAAAAAGATGATCCAATGTATGCCTTGAGCTTTGGCAGCGCCAACAGACACTTGGTAACCAAATTCCTCTCCTGGCCTACTCTCTGGGTTCCCACCATGTTTGTCATTGCCCAAAGCAGAAAGCAATGCTTATTTGTTTTGGTATATTTTATGATTTATGACACAAGGAGAAAAGGAGGGTAGGAAAAATAAAGCAGCAATTGTTTCTTGTATACAGTCAGTGGAATTGTGGGTCTAATCCAGAGGGGAAAAGTGGCGTGGTCCAGGCTAGTTTACACAGGAGTTTGACTTTATCCTGGTATAAAGCATCCTTTACAAGTAGGGTATAAAGCCATTGGCACAGAGTAATTAGCAAGGTCATATCCTGACTAACTTAATCCAGCTGAGCATGAAGGAGAGTTGTAGTGACTGAGGCTGTAGCATTATGGCCATGTTCTAATTAACCTGATGAGTGTTTTTTGGATTAGATTAGTGGCTAAGTGAGACAGCTTTTGAATTGACCAAACACTTAGAATGAATGCAATGTGGGGAAATGAAATAAGGAAAAATGTGTCAAGCTGCATGTAAAGGGAAATGCAGAGAGAGCAATAAGAGGGCCACAAGAAGCACAGAACAGAGTCACCAGCTTGCTTTAAAAGTGGAAAAATTAGCAGTCAGGAGGAAATGGAGGAAAGGAAACTTCCTGCTTCCTCATGGAAGCTGAGGGGCTGGAACACTTGCTGCATCAGAGTTGTTGGGGGATGCAATGTTTATTTGAAGAGAGACAAAACTAAGCTCACTGTCTGCTATTGATGGCTGCCTTTATTTTGGGTATCAAACAATTGCATGAGGCTACAGAAGAGTGAGAAGGGCATAGTTGCTAGACTGCTTTTCTTTTTTCTGTTAAGTGGCAGTCACCGTTGCAATTAGCTGTTAAATGGGCAGAGGAAACGAGGAAGCCTTTAACTCTTCGGAGTGATAAAATTAAAGCTAGCAAGAGCTGGAAAAATAAGGTTTAACATTCCTTTTCCATCAAAAAGAGATTGAAGAGAAGAAAAAAAGAGAGTTCTAATGTTTGAAAGCATTAAAAACAGAAAAATAAATATACATACTAACTATATATTTTAAAATTTTTACATTTTAAACAACTATTTACAGCCATTTGACCACTATTTTTTAACTTTCCCTGTTGCTAATGACTTTTTATGGCAGAAGGCAATACTCTGTAAACTGCATGCCCACCCATGCAGTTACTTTATAAAGTTAAATAAGAATAAATCATGCTAGGCCTTGCATTAGTAGGCTTTAAGTGATATAGGTACTATAGGTGAGATACAGACCACCTAGCAGAATAGGCTGTTCTAGTAGGTTGAACACAGACTTCATCCACAGCAGCATTGCTATGTAGCTCAGCCCTGAAAATGTTAAAAGTACGAGCACAGTGAGTGCAGCAGAGTGAACATTTAAATCTCTATGTTCGGAACAGTTCTAAAATCATCTTTGTCTCCCTAGAAAAGGGAGGGTCTAGCTACCAAACATGTTATAGCTATACAAGTGCTCTTCTGACAGATAAAAAGGAGCAAGTGCTTGGTCTAGCAGTCTCTTGCCAGGGAAAAAGTTAGAATCAAGCTGCCATTTTTATACGAGGTCTGAAAATTGTTCTGTATTTCCAGCTTTCTAAAACTATGATATAATTCAGTTTTCCAGTGGCACAGAGTTAAATTTTGTCAAATAATGGAGATATGGAGGTTAACTGGATTGCTTTCTTTTTCTCCAAAATAGTAAACCTATATAAATGTTCCTTTGACTTCCTTAGTTATATTGAAATGTTTTTATGACTCTTGGTCTGTTCATAACATAAACATTGTGATTCCAAGAATGAGGCAGAGTGACTAAAACTTTGAACTTGACTAATGCATTTCCTTTCTTAAAAATGATCAAATAAAGGGGTGAAATAAGCAGAAATATTGCATGAAAGTACATTAGATTCTTCCAGAGTTTTCCATTCTTGTTAACATATATATAGTTTTTACTATATTTTTTTCTGACAATGTCCAGAGCACTGAAGCTACTATGTGAAGATATTTTTTTCATGTGATAAAAAATTGTATTTTCATCATCAGAAGTTAATTTCTTTTTTTCCTAATTAACATAAAAGTTGTGTAAAGTGAAAAATAACAATTAGCAGGAAAGAATATATGCTCTTTTAGCACTTTTAAAACAAATCAAATATGTGGTAAGACAATTCTCTTCCTTCTCAGCCATTCAAGTAATAACATTGAATGCTGCCTCTCCAAAGACTGATTTCCCCACTGCGCAAATCCAGTCTTGCTAATTCTGCTAGTCACTTGATTTATAGTAAAGTAGTAAGATGAAGGATCAGAATCTCCATTTTCAAAGTACACACTGAGTTGATAATGATGCTTAAAAGCCCAAAAAAACAATTTAAGGCCCTATTCAGATTTCATGGTATTTGGAAGGGTTTGTCTAGGCAAGCCTGAAAGTTGTTTTCATCCCCAGTTCTGTGTGTTCTTTCACAGGTACTTCAAGCATACCTGCTTCTCCTGCCTTGTAAAATTACTTGGGCTCTTTCAGAATAGGTAGGATGTTACTGTTTTGCTGTTGAAAGGCTAGACCCAATGTCAGCTGAAGCTGGCACTGATTGCAGTGGCCCCTGTGTTGTGCCAGTGTCCTTGGGCACAGTGTGTATCACAGGAGGGAAAACCAATGGATGACACAGATATCCCCAGACTTCTGGTACATAACTTCATGATGAATCTGAGCACCACTGCTCCCACTTTGGAAGTAAAAACTTGTAAACGTGTTTCTAATGGCGTAAATTCCAGTTTTGAGGGGGTTGGGGGGGAGTTGTTGTGGTGTTTTTGTTTGGGCTTTTTTTTTTTACACAGAAAAAAATCCCTGTCATATATGGATTGGGGAACTTGGTTTTTCACATTGCAATTAGATTCCCCTAACACTCAAACTAAAACCTAAGCAGCATTGTCATTGTGTTCAGAAGGTAAAGGAAGCACAGAAGTGAATCACTTATCATTTGTTATGGCCACCATCTTCTATGACTTAATTAATTTCAAAACCATTCAGCTGCAGATACATATATAAGTTGTTATAATACAATAATGATAGGCGACAAAATTTTGTTCATTCGCTGTAACAGTTTATTTTAGGAAACTCAGTCCAGCATGATGAACCTTGAATATACAGATTAATGCAAGGAAGGAAATTTTATGATGTCTGTTAGTTAATATAGAAGCCAATCTTATTAATCATGGATTTACAGAGGGCTGTTTTATTAGATGTTCACCATAGCTTATGTTGACAATTGATTTTCATTATAGGACAACTAAATTTATTATTTGTAAAAAGATAAAGATAATTAAATTGACTTTATAAAGGTTACTATCATAAATGTTAGTACCTGTGAATAGCAAACATAAAATTGCCTTAGCAGCAAAAATTCAGTTAAGTGATAGGTACGTTCTTTCTATTACAGTTAATAGTCCTAGAACATTTCTAGCCTTCATTTTATTTTCCACAGTTTACACCTACTGCTGTGGAAAACTGTTTGAGTGGAAGCCTCACTTTCAGTTAATTTTCTTTAAAATAAAAAAAGATCACAACATTTTTAATGCTGTAGAAGAAAAACAAAACAAAGTAATGCATTAAATACAAATGTATTATGCAATGGAGTTTTGTCCTGTCATTTCTGATATTTGTCATTAAATTATTCAGACTATGTTGAAGAAGATGTTGGGTCTACAATAAAATCTGACCCCTAGGGAGTTTTAATAATTAAAAAGAGTAATTATTAAGGAAGTTAATTTGGACCTTGCAAAAATGAGATCACTTGGAACATGTTTAATCTTTTTTAATTGTATTGTTTTTATGATATGTGTCTCTCCATCCCTTAATACCCTCTATCCATCTAGGTGCAATCTTTTGAATATGTGGAAGAATACAGCAAATGTTACTGAACTTGGAAAAGCACCTGAAGTAATATCTTCAAACCTAGTGACAGTACATTCCTGAGCTTTGACAATGTGGGAACTGTGCACTGCAAATGTGGTTCTATCAGTATGTTCACAATATATATGATATTAATCTTTGGTTTCTAGTTCTAATTTGCCACAGTGTTACAGGCTTGTAACTTGTTATTGCTCCTGTGGCGTTTTGGACCTGTAATGAAAGGAGAGATGGAGTACTTCAGGAAGATGTTTTAAACTGTGGAGACTGAATATTTGAGGAGTTGAGATTTTTTAATGAAATACAGTTGGCAGCAGGATGTTTCTATTATTAGACCTAATTGTGATTAGTTCTTTGATGGTTTTGCAGCTTGTGGAAAGAAGGATTAGCTAGATGTCAAGAGTACGGATGAAGTGAGCAGCACATCACCAGAAGTACAGTTTACCAGAGATGTCAGGCTGCTGGTTGCTGGGCTGCAACATAGGTGCTGACCCAGTGTGTCTGCGTCTGTTATTTTCAGTTTGTAACATTGCAAATTGGCTTAGTGCCTAGAGCAAAAAACACTGAAATTCTTTGTAACTTAAATTGATGGCTAATATCCCTGTGGCATTGTTACTGGTGCAGCTTTCTCTGACAGAAGAGCTAGAAAACATTTTGTGCCCACTGTATTTTGGATGCTTTGTTGTTCTTGAGTTGATACTCCTGATGATCTGACCCCAGAGCTCTTTGGTTCTTGCTCTAAGGGAAAGTACATTTCTTGTAC
Organism: Sakesphorus luctuosus; assembly: GCA_013396695.1. Taxonomy (NCBI): domain Eukaryota; kingdom Metazoa; phylum Chordata; class Aves; order Passeriformes; family Thamnophilidae; genus Sakesphorus; species Sakesphorus luctuosus. Next base: position 604,357 of record VWZD01000647.1, read on the forward strand.
TGCCAGGATCCAAGTATTAAAGAGAAATTTCTCATTTCTGTGTCATTCCTGCTGCATGAACAGCCATAGAAATCCAGACAAAAGTGAGTACCCACTCTGAGGGGAAGTGAGAAGGATGTGAACACATGAGTTCTGGCAATTCATGCTGCCATGCTTTCATGGCTGCCTACCTGGCCTGCCAACAAAAGCTGCTGTCAAGGCACAGCCTATGGCACTCTTCCTATGCCACCACAGTTTGGAGCTGCAATTATTTCCACTTGTGTTATTCCACTTTGTGCTAAGGGGCCCAGTCTTAAACCCATATGTAGTTCTGTGTGACACAAGATGGAGTTTAAGCCTCACCACCTCTTCAACAGCCATGGTTGATTTTGATGGAGCTCAGAAGTCCAGGTGAAGTTTTGGTGGCCATTGTCATCTTGTCATCAAGCCACCTCTTGGCCCCCAGTTTTCCTCCCAAAGCAATACAGGGCCCAAATTCAGCCTACTTGTGTTTTTTCAGGCACCCATATGGAAGTACCTAAGTCAGAACCTTGTCATACCCTGCTGTCTCCAACATTAGGGAGACAGACAGGAACCTCATAGGCTGATTTGTTGCTGGGTGCCCTGTGTGTTTCTCTCCATCCACTACATGGGAACTTAAGGAGGTAATGATTTTAACTTGGATGCTACAAGTGCACAGCTGAATCTGGGATAAGCATCACTCCCTTTAAATTTTCCTATTGTGATTTTTTTAACGTTAAAGACATTTATTGAAACATAAAATACAGATGCATTGGCTGAATTTTGACTCTTCACAGCTACCTCACGCTGTCCTGTTAGCCACCTTCAGTTCATCATAAATAGCACTTTCTGGTTCTCTGAGCATTTGTAGTGAAGGTGCTGAAGCCGTTGCAAGAACCTGATATTGTCTAGTTTTAATACATTACTTAATCTGCTCAGGACTAAGCCAAGGCAGAATCATTCTTCAGGCAGTTTCCATTTTGATGTAGTATTTACTTTAAATGAAAGGCCATGATCCTGTTCAAAGACATGATTTCTCCTCTCTCCTCTTCTGTCATTAGAGTCAGATAACAGGAAGAGACAGTAAGATAACTGCCACTTATTTGGATTTCACTGAAGCTTTCAGGCAGCAATGGGGACGCCAGCCAGAGCCAAATCAATTCATTTGAATTATTTGCTGATTATCTGTGTTAGTTATTCCCTAATTATCTTGCCTGTTGTCCAGAACTACATCTTTGCTTTTGGGCTCAGGTTGGCTGTTTATTTTAACCTATTATTTCTAGGGAATATTCATCATGGGTAGTGCACCCCAGTCGGCAGATACCAGAATAATTGGCACTGGAAAAACTTAGGAGTGGTATTTTAATAACTGATTGACAGAAAAAAAGCTTGATCGTAGTTTTTTATGGGAACACCTTAACTTGTTAGTAAAACAGGGTTAATAAAAAAAGTGGCCTTTTATAGCTCTTTTCAAGACTCTGGCTTGACTATTTGGTCCTCTGCTTTTGCATTATAATTAATGCTTAGGTTATGGATATTCCAAGAGCACCCCATAAATACATACTGAACAAGGCAGTATGCGGATCATACCTGTAGAAAAATTTAATCTAAAAGACTGGTCATGGAGCAGGTGAACGGGCACAAACAGGCATAGATGTGTGACATGAAGTCCAGCAGCAGCACACTGTGGCCAAGGTAAGTGTCCAGGCCCCCCAGTTTCCAGTCCAGAGTTGCTGAACCACAGTATTTTCCCTTCCACCTGGCAGCACAGTGTTACTGTAGTCACTGCTGCATCCCTTGCTGGGAGCTCGCCCTCCATCCCAGTAGCACTCAGAAAAACAGAACGAGTGCTACTCCTAACACTTTGCTTGAATGTAAGCTTTCCTTCTACTCTACTGTCATACAAGATGATGAACTATAGTAAAGTTGGTGAAAATTGAGTCAGTAACATTGAGATGCTTAAGTTGAGGTACTGTGTGATAGAGCTAGAATGGCAGGGGGCTAGTTTGTCAGACTGTTCAGTCTGATCTCCTTCCTATAAAACAAAGTATCTGAAATATTCTTCCAAGAAAATGTTCAGTACTTTGGGGGTTCTGGTGACAAAGAGAAAATAAAAACTGAATTTGATCTTGCATTGTCATTACTTTCCAAGTGAGGCAGGCCCTCAGCCAACAGACTGTTTTCTGGCTTTTAACATTATAATATAGATAAACATATACAACTTTCTCAACAATAGTAATAAATCACTTCAGTCTATTCATTACCATGCCTGAGTGAATTTTTCTGCAGTAACTAAGGCAGTTACACACAGTCTGAGCTAATGCAGGAGACATTTGGAAACAAAGCTGTGACCAAAATGAGATATTGTCAATCTAAATGATGAAAGAAAGAAACCTCAATGACAAAGCAATACAGATGAAATCAGATTACATGTTTTGCCGCCAAACACGGAGAACAAGAAATGAAAGCAACTCATGATACTATCAAAATTACGGGCCAGTTTTCCCTCCCTCATGAACTGGAGCAACTTGTGCAGCCTGTGGGGTGAGGCTGTCTGCCCAGACAACAGTGGCAGCCACAGGGCTAGGGCTCACTCCCTGTCTCACCAGCCTGCCCTCCTCTCCTGCCTCACCAGCCTGCCCTCCTCTCTTTTCTGTGTGTGCCTCTACGGCTCTGCTCATTTTGCTTGTCACTCAGGACAAATTGAGAAGTCTGAGGAGAGACTGATAAACCAGCAACTACAGAGCAAAGTCAACAAGAAGAGATGGCACCATGTTGGCCAGTGGGAGCGTTTGTTCAGTGAGAGCTCCAGGAACAGGTACAACTTTCACAGCACAGATAACAGGTTTCCTCTTGACATCAGTCCACAACAAAGTTGATCCAGTCTGTAATATCTGCAAAATCAAACTTTTGGCTGGGCCAATAAACCTAGCCATGCCGAAACCTTAAAATACCCCTTTTAGTTGTATACTTTGCTGTAAACAACATGTCAGCTAGATCAGATCTGATAAAAATGTCCAAAAAGGAATTCAGAAGTGTGGGAGTCAAGTTTTGGCTTAAAGATTATATTTTTTAACCTTAAAGGCACCTGTTGACATCTGTGCATCTCATTATGAAAGGAGCATTAGAGCTACTTTACTAAGATAGACCATTAACTCCAATGTCTTCTTCCTGCCAGTGACCAGCAGGAGGCTACTGAGGGGAACCGTGTGAGAAACAGGCACTGGGAGTGAAATCCTTTCCTGCCTTCATCAAACAGCCTTGTAAGGGCTTCCTGAGCCAAATGCTGTGGAGCGAGCTACTATGTTTAATATTAATCAATGTACCTATCCTCCATTAATTTGTCTTCTCTTTTTCTGAATCCATTTGTACTTTTGGCATCCAGAGCTTCCCATGGCCACAAGTTCCACAATTTAATTATGAGCTGCGTGAAAAAGTACTTCCTTTTGTTTGTTTTAAACCTACTAGAACAGAATTACAGGATGCACAACAGAATTGCATGGGCAGACTTAAATGGGAAGATAATGCGGAACAACAATGGAAAATCAGTCTCAGCGCAGAGAACTGGAAACGGGCTTTGTTTTTGCTCTACTCTGACCACCAGTACAGGGTTAGTTAGTACTTCCTATCGCTCTTCTCCCTGATATAAATAAGCCAATTTACCTGATTAGTGCAGAGTTAGAAAACAATCTGAGCTCCCTACAGAAATGGCAATGTTTGTCAGAAAGACCAGGTCCAAGATCTTCCTTTTCTCTTAGGGTGGAAAACATGTGCTGACTGCTGTGCCGAGCAAGGAGGGGCTCTGAATTTGAATTTTCTAGGTGGTGTGACAGTTAAAAATGTCAGTATGATTTGGGGCTCTCATGGAGACACACCACAGGGAAAGAGCAAGTGAGTCTCTCTTCTTGGAACTGATATGCGATAGCATCTGGAAAAGGTGAGCACAGTTCTCTGCAACTCGTTACCAGGAACTCAAGCTGGAGGAAGTTCAGAGAAGAAGAGCCAACTGTGGGTAAATGCTTGGAAGAACTGGCTAATGAGAAAAAGTACAAAGAGCTGACAGCATACAGTTTACTAACCAACGCCTAGGGAGTAAGATGACATAATAGGAGTCAACTAATATTTAAAGTGTAAACTGCAGGAATGAGAGGAACTAGGTTAGTGTGGGACAAGAGAGTAGCATAAGTAATGACAGGCTTAACAGAAAGAAAACGTAATAACAATACTTTGTCATACCCAGTTTTGCCTCATGTCTGGGTTTGATCTGGGCATTCCAGGTCTCAGCACGTAATGTTTGCCAGGCGCACACAGGTTATGATGTTCTCACCCATCAGAGAGACATGTGGGCACAAAAATGTCAGTGCTATTGCCTGCACTGTGAAGAGGGGCTTGAACCACCTACTAATGGCACAGGAAAAAGGCACAATTGGTGCCATTGGAGATATTGCTTGTATGTTCCAAAATCAGCAGAACTGTTCATGTCCCATTTGCACTACTGTCTGTGCCAATGCTGTCAGGACTCTGATTCAAGTGTTCTCTGAAGAAAGCACATCCCTGGGTCTAAGTGAAGGTGTAGACAGATATGCAAAGACTGATCCTGTTTGGGCTTTATCCATAGTCTTTGCGTATTCCTAAGAATCTGTTCATGTCATGAAACCCACAGTGAAACTGCCATGTTCAGAGCCCATACATGAACTAAATATGAAGAAAATGCAACATTCAAAATGCATTGGATTGCAACAGATTCAACTGTAGCAGAGTTTGAGGAGTGTGCACTGTGTGGCAGACCTGGCAGCTGTCTGTGATTTTATGGTTATCTACAGCATCCTGACTCTTTAGGAATTTACCCTTGAGTGATACAGGCAGAGGCTTTGGCAGGCTGTGGTGCCCTCTTCCAAACAAACCCATTTATCTATAGAACACACTTATCCTGGCTAACTGACTTTAACACACATTCTTACAGTTTAATATTTTACAAGTGTCAAATGGGTGCTATGAAGGTTACTTAAAGAGCAACGTCATGTCTACCAATAGATTCAGTCCTGAGGGGAAATGCAACAAAATGTAAAAGAGACAAAAACAATAGAAAAGCAGCTTGGGAAGCACAGAAATTAAGTGATGCCATGAGGGCTCAGTTTAGGCAAAACTTAGTATTAAATTGCTTATTTATCTTCAAAAGTAGAGTGCTCTGACTTGACTCTGTAATCACAGTCTAAGTGAACCTACCTTTACTTCTGATCAGATTTTCAGTGAATCTGAGACTGTAGGAGACCTCCTTTCTTCAAGGACAAATTTCCTAGAAAGTCATGTAATGGCAAAAGTCAAAAAGGGTTCACACAGTTCCTCCCAGATTGTCAGATGTTCTTCAAAGGATAAATGTGAGCTTCAGTTTGAATTGATCATATTATATTAATACCAAACCTTTAATTTGTGTTACATTTTAAGAGAACTACTGGAAATATATGTATTTCCCAAAATCAGATTACATAAATTTGAAACACAACTACACAGAGAGCAGCATAGAATCCATTCTTCTAATGGGAAGATATTTCTCCAGTTAATTTCCAGTACATGTTGGTAGTATTATACAAAGAACAATTTTGGTCGATTATGATTCTGTAATTAATGGGTATCCCACTATCTACAGTATCTCTGAAGTCTATCCTGGTGAGCAGTCTGCTTTCTGCATCTTCTTCCCAAGTATTATACATATCCAGCAAGTCTGAACAGATATTAAAAAGCCCATTTTTGTTCACATACTGATGATCTCTTTGGCTGTACCTTGACATGTGAAGAACCATGTGGATTGGCATGTGACTGATATGCATAACATTTCTCGTTGCTCTTTGTATGAATGACCTTCACAAATTACACTGCCTGTTGCTGCCTTGGGGTCCTTGGAAGCAGGCACACTTTAGAGTGGTGGGGATTCACTGACAGTGCCGGGGAGGGGGAGTCCCAGTGTAGTGCAGGATCCTTCTCCAGGCACTTCGTGCATATGTCTGCTCCAGCAGATGGAGGTGCAGAAGTGAGGGCTGTAGATCTACCTCTGATTTACTGTGCTAATTCAGCAGCTAAGCACAGATACAAGCAGTCCATCTACAAGGATGCAGCACTAAGCTCCAGGTGGCAGTCCAGCTGCCTCTTCTTAGCGGCTGTATATCACCTGTTTGTCTGCTGAGGATACTCTTCAAGCACCTATTTACATCTTTTTATATTAATTTTGCTGTAATGTTTTACAATAAGCATTTTAAAATAAACAAAATATAGTTAGAGATCAAGATTTGGATTAGCATCTCTATCAGTTTGGGCTCCAATGTCATGGTTTGACTTCAAGGAAATATCTGGGCTATGGTTTAGATTCTGCAACACTAAAACTTCTTTGTCTACACCTACAGTTTCAGACACTGTTACTGGAAGGACATGAGTTTATGAGACGGTCAAACTCAAGGAAGGATTGAGAAAGAGCTATTCTAAAGGTTAGTCAAACCTAGTTCTTAAAACAAGAAAAAACTGCAGTGTTTTGAATATAGATTTTAGATACATACAGATTTACACTGGCATATGTATTTCATGTCAGCCATGATTTATTTTTTGTTTTGCTTTTACCAGGAGTAGTATAATGAGTACAACTGCCATCCCAGCATATATTGTCCCAGTGTCTATTCAGGAGTAATTATATTTTGTATAAGGCACTTTGCTATGGGGCTGACTTCATGCCCATCAGGAGAACCACACACTCAGCCTCTCAAGCATTTTAACAGGTTTCCACAACCAGCACTGCTGACACAGAGGAGCAAAGCATATAGCTGTGCTACATACACAATAGTTCAACCAAGACAAATTTCCCAACCAGACTCCAGGGAAGAAAAATAAAAAAAACCAAAAGGTTATGGAGTAATCTCACAGAGCATGAGAAAGCCTGAAGCTTTGCAAAAGCATTCCCCTTATTTCCAGACTCTGAAAGGACTTGAACAGTGACTTGCCTGACAGGTGATTATTGCTGGAGAGGGTGAATGAAACCAAACACAGCAGAGACTAACTCAGAATGCTCACCTATACCTTCCTCTGAGCCAGCCCGAGCTCAAATCATTTTAGACAGCCAAGAGTGAATACAGAGCTGAAGCAAGGCTCTGTTTATTGAATGATGTTTGCTTTCAGAACAGTCCAAATAAAATAACTTTCCAGGTTGAATGGCAATTGCTCCTATATCCCACAAATTGAATGGAAGCCCTTATCCTTCACTTAGACTGGGGAAAGTATCCTGGTTTGCTTACCTCCCAAATCAGGTGTGTTTCCTCTCCACTCCATAATAGCATTTTCAGGGCACAAACCTGAACAATTCAGAAGCCATTCCTTCTCAATTCTGCACCAGGAGTGGGACACGTTGTGTAAAGGCCAGTTTAGCTTCACTTCCAGAGGATATAACATTCTCCTGAGTCCCTGACACAAAGCAGAAGTCCTCACAGCAGCTGACAAATATTCACTGCACAGCTGAAAGTGCCACTAGTGCTCTGGGACACAGATTCCACCACTATAAAGAAACTCTGCAGTGTCATCAGACCCAGCAGTAACTCTCCCAACACGCCTGGCGTGAATTAACAGAGTGTAATTGAAACAATGAGGTCCTCTGGAGTCAGAGAGTGGAGGCTGGGCACTGCCTGTGACTGATGCTGCTGTTTTGTCAATTGATTCTGGGCTACACAGTTTGCATTATAGGGAGACCTTAGCTCAAGGGCAGGAGTGAGAAGAGGAGATGTCTGCCTTAGGCAAAAACTATTCTTTCTTTCATTTCTGCCATTTAATACTGTATTTTATGAGATATTTCCATGTGCAAACATCAAGGCATATTCTGTCATTCTGTTAAGAAAATTATATGATTTGCCTATGGAAATCATCAGCTTCAATGGACTCCAAACCCATTACATGAGTTCTGAATTTGTCTCCAAGGCAATTCCTCCTCTAGCCTTCTAGAGCCAATTCTACCCAAGTACTTTGGCTTCTACCCATGAAAATAAAGCCTTTGAAGAGTTTCTGCACCTGAGAGCCTAGCAATCTCTTTTTTTTCAGATGAGGACATCCATCCTTCTAACCCCACTGTTAAACAACCACTAATAGTTAGCTAGATGGTTATTGTAAGCTTCTATATTTGACTATTAACAGCAACTGCATGTGTGTGTCTCCTCCAGATAAAACAAACGTATCCAGGGATTGATTTTATGATGTCAAAATGATAAAGTTTGCTAAAAAATGTAGAGTGAATGTGTAAGCTCTGGAAAACATTAACAAAAATAACTAAGTAACACTCCCTATTCATACCTAATTCCTACTGACATCAAATTTAGTTGTGTGTACTTTGGACCCAGTGGAACTGTTACCGTGAAAAATCTTGCTGCAAGAGTGTTCTTTAAAACATGCAATATTTTGTATTCTGATTACCCTGTAAAAAAGAGAGGATGTTTTGTCATCACTGCAGTTTAGGCAGATTCTCCATTGTCTGGTATCTTGTTACAGTCATTTATATCAACACAGAGTGGGTGTACAATAGCCAGCAGTCTGTGTTAGCAGCATTTTATATTCAGTTTGCACTTACGTAAATGATTGTGCAAGATGGGAGAGACAACCTAGCCCCTGGGAATTATATATGGTTTTGGGTGTAATCTTTATGTGTGTAGCCAACACATAAGAATATAGAGAAGTTTTAACATGTTACTGTTACCATCATCCCAAATAAATATAATTAACCAAGCAGCTTTCAGTCACAGTTCTAGGCAGGATCCACAGCAGCTCACTTTGGTGACAGATAGATAGAAAATATAAGTCTGTAAGGAGCAACATATTGATTTGTTTTTCATAGCATTGTTCACCACATTCTCATAATGGTCAGATAAGAAAATATTCACACCAAGGAAGGGTTAGAAAAGTACATTCCAAAAAACACTACAGTCTATGTAGTTTAATAGGATGCCTCTTTGCAATTCATAAGAAAACTCTGGTGAATTATGTCACACTTCAGCTGAGTTAAACTGAGTTAGAGATACTGGTATATCACAATAATCACGGAGACAGCTCAGTCCAGAGAGAAAGTGGTATTAGAGTATGTTTATAATGCAGGGCCATGTGTTCCTTTCTTTTACCACAGAGCCATAAATGTTGCATATCCCGCTTTGCAAGTCAAGGTATCCCAGAAGAGATATTAATGATATTGGGGGCTACAGGAAATGGAAGCACCTTAACAATATGTTCCCCTGAGGGTCTGGCATGTGCTGGCTTGGAAATCCTTGACAAGACTCAAAAGCACCATTAAAGCTTTTCTGTAGTTTTTGTGGGGTTTGTGTGGGTTTTTTCCCCCTCAGAGCTCTGGTGACAGCATATAGAAAAAGGGCATTTGTTGGTGGCAGCACATACCTCATACACATAAATATTCAGTGCCAGGAAAGAAGAGCTTTTCAAATCATCAGAGAGCTAAGTCAAGCCTTTAGGTGACTTAGACATTCCTGACGTGTCTGTGTACCTCTGCAGAGGTTTGGGATCATTATTTTGCCCAAATGTAAACCACAACCTTGAGCAGAAGACCAAACGAAGAACTGAAGAGGCAACCCTTGGCTGACTTTTTGCTGGTTGCTTTCATGTCCTGAAGTTTTCCTTGTGTTGGGGCATCACAGGTTTTCAGTGCAAAGCAAGGATGTCTAAATGCCAGCAAGAACAAAAAAAAAAAAAAAAAAAAGAAAAGAAAAAAAATCTAACCTATTCTAACCCACTACTCAGAAACAGCTGAACGAGTTTTGCTGAAACTTCGAACATACTCAGCGTGATGCAGATTCCCCTAGAACAGATTTTTTTTCCCACCTGGGCGATTTAAATTTGGTGAAATCATAGAGATGTAGCTTTCCCAAGAATAATAGTTCACAGGCTGTCCACTCAATTTTAGACCAAGATTTGTCTTGTTCTGTTATATCTAATGAATGCCTTTAAGACTGACTTGCTTTAATATTTATTAGAGTTGTAACTCATTTATTAAATCAAAGCACGAGGAGGAGCAGGAAGAGGAGGATGTAAAGAAGCAAATATCTAACAGATGAGTTATCTGGAAGAAGGCAGCACCAACTGACATCACCCGGCAACGTGCAGTGCCTCTGTCTGGAGCAGTCTGGCTTTCACAGTGCTAGGAAAATCAGAGAGGTAAACTCCCTCCTATTTCCTCCTTGGAAGGTGTTCAAGGCTGTGGCCTCACCTCTCTTGGAAGAGTCTTTAAATATTTTCAGTAATGGGAAGGGACGGAATGGCTGCGGGCTGTATCCTCTTGGAAAGTGCCCTGTAGCGCTAGGGAATGATGCTGCCGGTAGCCGGCTCCAGCTGTTAAAAGATGGACATTGCTGGATTGCTCACTAATTCTGTACAGCCAAACGCAGTTATTGCAGCGAGGAATGATCCACCTCTGGGCAACTCTCCTGAAGTCATAGTGTCAGAAGAGGTGCTATTATGATTGAGACTCCCAGTTTGGAGAACAAAAACTGGGCAGGTACACATCAGTGATAACAGAAGCCATGGGGCAAAGTGTTCTGTTTCAAGACAAATTTCACTTATAAATCGTGGATTGGTTTATGTATTGCCTGAAATAACCACCACTCCAGCAATCAGGAATCTTCTGGGTTTTGAGGCATTTGCCACAGGTAACCAGGGATTCGGTGGAAATACTGCCTGGCATGTGTCGCTGGTTTTGGAAGCATTAATTTCATTGTTTTCCGACGCTGGGGGGGTTGGGGGTGTGTGTTTGATTTTTTTTTTCTTATTTTATTTTATCGCATGGGCCTGAGGACAAGTCAGCGCAGTCCAGCGCCCTGAGCCACCAGCCGCCCCCCCCGCCGTGCGCGCCCGCGGTGCCGCCGTCCAGGTGTTTCGCGTTACCACCGCTCTGTAAAACCCGGTCACGAACACAGTGACACATGAACGCTAAACTAAAGCGGCACTGCACCCCCGCCCCGGGGCTGGGGGAGATGAAGACCCGACCACCCGCAGCTTGGTCGCGGAGTGGGGCCGGGCCCCGCCGCTCCCCGCAGCCCCGGCCGGCGGGAGGCTCTGGAGCCCGTGCGGTGCAGCGTCCTCCGCGAAGGGCTTTCCCCAGCACCCTTCGAGGCACCTGTGGAGCGCCTTGGGGAAAACTGTTCCCGGCTGCACGCAGGACAAGGGCTGGAAGCGGAGGGAAATAGGTTCAAAGCAGCCTATGAGCGTGGCTGGGCCAGGCTTATAGCACAGCCCTGGGGCACCGTCCTGCGAGGCCGCCGTGGCAACATCACGCATATGGGGCGGGCAGCAGCGCCCGGTGGCAGCCAAGCCCCCGCTGCTTCCCCCCGGGGAGCCCGTCCCGACCCTGTCCCCGCCAGGCCCCGGCTTGGGTTCCGCACGAAGCGATGTATTCGCACTGATTTGCCCTAGCCTGGACTGCGCTGTCTGTCCACCCCGCGGGGAGCGCGGCCGGGCGGCAGCGGGGGAGCCCAGCGTTCTCCCGGCACTGCCGTCGGGGGCTGGCAGCGGGGCCGCCTGGAGCGAGTGAGGGCCCCGAGTTTTATTATTACTTTTTCCTTGAGCTCAGAACTCCTCGAAGGCGGGGAATTTCAAGAAAAGTGAAGGGGAAGACAGGGCCCCGAAGTTATTGCACAAAATAATGAGTTCTCCAGCCGATCCCTTCGGGCTGAGCCCGTGCCAGTGTGGGGATGCTCACATCCCGCCCCGCCGCGCTCCAGAAATCCCCAGATTAGACGGAAAACTTGAGGGTGTTTCAAATGCATACCAAGAAAATTAATGTCAAGAATTTTTTGGCGTTTTTGTTTATTCGGGAAAAGAGTGTGTTTTCTGTCTCTCCCGAGGTTTTTCAGATAAATTGGAGAGCTTTCCAAAGGGAACCCGGAGAAGAAAGAATAGAAATATTAAAGTACTATCTTGGTTGTCCCGATCTACAGCACCTTACTTTAAATGCCCATTATACTGTAAAATCCGGTCAAATCTATATTCATCACAACAATATTGATAATAATGTATTTTATTCGAAGTTGCATTATCTCCCTCACGACCGAAACTACAAACAAAACCTATATTCCAAGCGAAAGGGAAAAGGTTTTATTTAATCCAGAAAATAATTAAAATCTCATGTATTTTTATTGGTTTTAGTATCCAGCAGAGTGAAAATATTGAAACTCCGAGACCTCTTGCATTAAAAAGTCACAACTGTTCTATTTTATTAGTTCTGACTGTGTGAAAAAAATTATAAGGACAACATTGAAAAAATCCGGGTTTTAGAGCCCCGAATGGCCGTAAAAACAATAAAATCAACTATAAAACCTGCACTAGTGATATTAAAAAATTATGTAGTTCAATAAATGTGACATTTCATGAATGCGGATTTAATAGTCTCCAACCCGTGGAAGGAGTAAGGCTGAGGTCTAACAATTGAATTTGAAAGGGGCGGTGCTCTAGAACTGCAAAATTAAGTGCTTCATTTTTCTTGTTAGGGATTATGCAGTGGTAGTGGAATGTAATAACCGTGCCATTAAAACTTCCTTTTAACAAGGCCTATTGCTTGTATAAAAGTCAGAAAAGAATAATCTCTTCCTCTATTTATTTGTTTTCCAATAATACAGCAAAACTTTTTTTTTCTTTTTGCATAAACTTGTTCTCAAGATTTTGAATCGACAGCTTGTAAAATATTGTGGGGGCCCTTCATTCTGCTGCCTCGTATCGCGCACGTCGTTATTCCAGAGGGCAACGGGTCATCGGTTTACTGTACATTTATTAAGTAAATCAAGCTGCAAATCCAACACTTCCAGATGAAAACATTAACTAAACCCCTTGGAAAGAGCAATGCCTGAGAGACTGAACACACAGAGAAAAAATAATCAAAACTGTCAGCTCGCTTTACGCGTACCTGATATTTACAAGACACAAGACCACGCTTTAAAGGTGAGTTTTGGCATTTGCTAACAATGTAAAGAAAAAGAAAACCCAACCTCCCTATATTATTAAATATATATATATTTCCATTTCACCAACACCCTTTCGTCTTGCTCTGAGCCTCTTAGTTATTAAGATCTTCGTGGGTTTGAACCGGAGACCTTTTTTTCTTTTTTCTTTTTTTTTAAAGGAAAGTTAAACCAGCACCTGCTATTCCTTAACAGCCTTCCGCGCTCGCTTTCAGCACGGGGAGGGGGGGGGCGTGTGACGGAGACGGGGGACGGGGGAGCCGGTGACGTCCGCGGACACTCAGGGTGCACCTGCCGGCTCCGCTACCCCCGGAGGAGAAGGCGGTGCCACCCGCTGCCGTCGGAGCGAGTCCCCAGGTGGTTGCCGGAGCGTGGGGTTGAGCGGGGGTCGCAGCTCCGACCCCCGCCCAAGTCCGGTCGAGTCTGGTGCTGGGCGAGGGGCGGCCTCGGAGCGGGAGCCGGCGGCGCCCGGACGGAGCGCACGTACCTCCCTTGGGGAGCAGGGAGGGGGCAGGAGGAATCACCCCGCGGAATTTTAAAAATTAAGTCGATGGTGCCCAGGTGGCGCTGCTTGGGCTGCCAAGCCGCCTTCGCCTCCCCGGGCTGTCAGGAAGCGGGTCCCCATGCCCGGCCGCCCCCACTGCCGCCCAGTTTACTGCCCGGAGCCGGCCGTCGGTGCCGGCCGGGGCGCGGAGCAGCGCGGCGCCACTTCCTGCTTCGCGCTGCGCAGGGCTCCCGGCCCTGTCCTGGGGGACGGGGCAAGAGCTGGTCCAGCCCCGCCGCCCACACGCTCGCCCGCCCCCGCTTTCCCTGTCCGCGCAGCCAGGCGGAGCGCCCGCGGGGACCTTTCCAAAAGCGAGGTGCGGGCCGAGTGGGGGGTGCCCATCCTCTCCTCCGCCTCCTCCCTCAGTCCGCGCCTGGGCTACGTTGCGGGGAGTCAGCGCGCTACCCCATGGGGAAGCCCGAAAACCGGGTGGCCCTGTGCCAAGCGCAGGCAGACGCACAGGAGCCGGTACGGGATGCGCCCCTGTGCCGTCGGGGCTCGAACGAGCGTCTGATTGCGCCCCAGTGCCCCGGATCCCCGGGGCTGCGGCCGTGGTTGATTGGCGCCGCGGGGAGTTCGCTCGGGGAGGCGGGGGGAGTGTTTGCCGGCGGGGGGTGGTTTCCCCCTTCCCTGGCCGGGCTCATTGGCCAGACGGCGCCGTGGCAGGAAGGGGACAGAGACCACGCGGGCTCCGCCCCGCGCCAATAGAAACCTATCGAAGGGTAACCCGAGCCCAGAGAAACCCGCGGCGGCGGTGCCAGCACCCAGAGCCGCGGTCGGGGCCGGCTTTCCGCTGGGGCGGCCGGGGGCGCGGGGGTGCGCGGGCGGCGACCGCGCCATGCAGTACCAGCCGCCGGGCGCGGCGCCGGCGGCCCTGGGCGTCGGCGTCCCGCTGTACGCGCCCACGCCGCTGCTCCAGCCCGCGCACCCCACGCCCTTCTACATCGAGGACATCCTGGGCCGCGGCCCCACCGCAGCGGCCCCCCACTCCCTGCCCGCCCCGCCGCCGCCGACGCTGCCGTCGCCCAATTCCTCCTTCACCAGCCTGGTGTCCCCGTACCGGACCCCCGTCTACGAGCCGACCCCCGTCCACCCGGCCTTCTCCCACCACCTCGCCGCCACCTACGGCACCGGCGCCTACGCCGGGCCCCTCTACTCTTTCCCCCGCGCCGTCGGCGACTACGCGCACGCCCTGATCCGGCAGGACCCTCTGGGTAAGACATGTGCCCTCCCCTCCGCCCTCCCTGGCTGCCACCGCCCTGCTCCCATCCCGTACCCGTCCCGCCGTCGGGACTGGGGGTGAATGGGAAGTACCTGAAAGCTGCCCTCTTCTCCGCCCGCCCCACCGCCTCTCCGCTCCCCTGGCTCCCTCCAGCCCCCCTCAGAATTACAGTAAATTAAAGACGTGCCGCACTCCGAGCCTGGCAGCGAGACCACAGTGCGCGGCCGCGGTGACTCAGATTTGTTTTCCTTCAACCAAGTGACTCTGAGAGTGTCCTTAGTAATGTCGCGTGTGGTTTTGGTGGGGAGTTTTAATTGTGCTGGGAGATCGCATGGCAGATCTCAACTTTTTCCTGCGGATGACTTGAAAAACAGCCGCGAGGCCGGGTCCGCTCGCTGGGGCCCCCGCGGTTCCTGCGCGGGCCGGGCCGGGTCGGGGCCCCGGCGGCCCCTTCTCGCCCATAGGCGGGGGAAGCGACCCCGCAGCGGGGACCGAGCCCCGCGCCAGGGCTGCAGCACTTGTTCTTAGTGATTGCAAAACTGGACCTGACTCACCACATTTGTGCAGTGAAAGAGGCTGACCCTTTCCGTTCATACAGGAAACCTTGAGCTCTCGATAGGAGTAAATCTGGTTTCAGAAGCTGTTAAGTGTTTTCCTGGCCGCCTGAAGCAGGCTCTTCCCCGGGAGTCGTGCACATTGCTGATTACTTTATCGACATCCTCAATACAGACAAATTCAGGAAACACTCGACTTCTGATAGCCGGGATCCGTTTTTCTGATATTGTTCATTTCCTCTGTGTGGGATGTGACTTTATGACAGCTAAAATAACCAGTTGCTTCCTATTTTTTGAGTCTGTTTTGCACCAGAATTACTAAAGCCTGACGCAAGCAAAATCTTGAAAAACAATGCAGCGAATTTCAAAGGGTGCAGGCAGCAAGACAGAAAGACAAACAGTGTGACTCAGTGGCACTGGCCAGAGCCTCCTGGCCCGGGACGCGGCCGCCGCTGCGCAGCGGGACTGGCTCAGTGCATCGGGACTGGCTCCTCGGCGTGTCGTCGCCTGCCCCGGCTCGCCCCTCACCTCTGCTCCGGGCCCGGGGCTGAGCCTGGCGGGCACCGCGCGGCCTCGGGCGGGCAAACCCCCCCAGCCGGGGGTGAAGAAACTGGGGACACGTCTTTCCAGAAGATCAGTGTCCCCGTGTTGACGCTTCCCCCCGCCCAGCCCCGCGATGTTCCCGCTCTCCACGGGGCACTGGCTTAGAGAAGGGAGACGTTTTCTTTGGGGCATTACACTAAAAGAGCAGAAGGAAGCAAAGGTCTTTTTTTTTCTCTTTTCTTTGCGAGATAGACCAACAGGAAACACATTGACGGAAATGTTGCCAAAGCCCGTAGAGTGACTTTAACTGGTCTCACTGCTCAGCGGAGGGGAAAAATCAGAGAAAGGAAAGACCAGAGTAGGAACTGGGGGAAATAAAATCAGGCGAGGGAAATTAGCGGGCCCTGGACCCGGCGCGCCTCCAGGTCTGGGTTCGGGCAGGGGCCAGGGTTTTGCAGTCACGCGTGTCCACGGCCAGCCTGTGACCCTCGGCGTTGTGCCTCTCTTTGTAGGGAAGCCACTGCTATGGAGCCCCTTCATCCAGCGACCGCTGCACAAGAGGAAAGGGGGGCAGGTCCGCTTCTCCAACGACCAGACCATCGAGCTGGAGAAGAAGTTCGAGACACAGAAATACCTGTCCCCGCCGGAGAGGAAGCGCCTGGCCAAAATGCTGCAGCTCAGCGAGAGGCAGGTGAGGCTGCACCCCTGCCCTGAGGAACAGCACCCCATCCCCGGGCAGCCCCTGGAACGGCGGCATCAGCCCCACTCTGGCCCCCACCATGTGGCTGCTGTCGGCGCTCTGCTCTCGGGAACACGGCCGGCTCGGGGGCGGCGGGGAGGAGGGGGTGGCAGACTTGCTTTCTGCTCGTAGTTAGGGTAGGGCTCCCGGCACTTAGCGGCTCTAAGACAACCCTGCGCCTTCTCTCGTTGTCGTTGCTCAGGTCAAAACGTGGTTTCAGAATCGCAGAGCCAAATGGAGGCGCCTAAAGCAGGTACGTGGATGTTTCTGTTTCTATAGAAATAAGTATTTTAATTGTCTTATCTTATGCCGTGCTCGCCTATTCCAGGTTGTATGCAGAAGTCATCTGAAAGGCTGTTTAACCTCTTCACCTTGATTAAAAAGACAAATAGTCATGCTGAAATCCATGAGGGCTCGTTCAGGCAGCACTAATGTTAAAAGCTCCTAATGTAGTTCCTATATCAATTATGCTCATCTTTCACACACTGCCTATTGAAACTCCACACTAATTATTTTGTAAACCCATATGTTGTTTAGCCAATTACGAGGAGAAGATAAGTAATTGTCAGTAAATTACTTAGGCAGGCTTTTTTGAGAACAGTATTTACTAGTGTTTTAAATCGCCCTCTCTTAATAAACACAAGTTGATTTATTTTGCATGCATTGGGAGAGGCAGGTACAAACACCTCGTTTGTTTTCAGGAGACACATGGAAAACTGAGTAGCTTTTACTTTTCGTTCACAAATAGTTACAGTATATGAGGCTGAAAAGTTAGAGGAGTTTCCCTTTCCTTAGAAATTGTGCTCAAGCAGATAATTACTTAATTTTTTTTTATGGCACATAGGGCCTAATCCTATCTGGCTTAGCAAAATCAAAGTCCCTTCACTTAAATATTTTTGCAAAAATGCATTGTTGTGGCCTGAATGTGACTTCAGGTAAGTGTGATATGGATGGCCGAGTTTGACTGGCAAATCAGCCTTTAATATAAAAGTAATAAGAAAATGAATCATAGTGCCATGCTCTAGATGGATTTGTTCTGTGACCTTCACATGAATTTAACCTGTTCTTCGGTTGATTTTTTAATAAAATCACATTACGCTGGCAAGAGGCAGGCTGGGTCCCTGGTGGGGCCCGACCCATGCCGCAGTGTCCGGACAGCTTGCTTGGGATCTCAGCCATTTTAAGTCATTTCCTCCTTTTCATTCAGTCACATCCATTTCTCTGAGCGTGCACGGTTATATCATGGGTACGAGTCTCTGCCTGCTTTCTCTTAAGAATATCATTTCATGCCCCCTTAGGGGACTGGGCTCTCCAGACAGCTGCCGACACAAGGCTACTCTTGCCTTCAGAAATGAGGTTTTGGTTAGGTTTGGTTTTAGTGGTGAGTGTTTTAATGTTGAGGTTTAGCTTAATTAGTAATTTTTTCCCGTTTGCTTTTGGGCCACTGATGGATTCAACCTCCCTTCTTTGGCTGTTGGGTGTAATTAAAGAAAGATCAGTGCAGGAGGAAGCTCTGTGTCGATGTTTGTAGACTCATAATAAACATTTGCTTTGCTAAAGACAAAAGTTCAGAGGTTCCTGGGCTCCAGCAGCTCCTGACTCTTTTGAAGTGACTGCGATAACCATCGGCAAGGAACCTTATTCACGACAGCAGCCCCTGTGGCTGTGGGGACTGCAATGAGAGCCCTGTCCCGGCCCTCTCCCACTCAGGCAGGTTCATAGGCAGGAGGCCCAGGAAGGTGGCGGGACACCTGCCTTTTCCTGCAAGAAACCCAAGGTCGTTTTCCCACACAGCACAGCTGGAATTCCAGGCCTTCTGTCTCTGTGCCCCATATTTCTGCATCAAGCAGGCTTCTTTCATTGCAGGAGAACCCCCAGGCCTCCAAAAAAGAAGAAGTGGAAGGTGCTGACAGTCATGGTGACCAAAGGCCAGAGAGCTGCCAGACCCCGGAGCAGAAGGGTAAGGAGGTCTCATTGGATGGCTCTCAGTACACCCCCTCACCAGCCTCACAGGAGGACCTGGAGTCAGATGTCTCCGACGATTCTGATCAAGAAGTGGACATTGAAGGCGACAAAGGCTATTACAAGCCTACCCACTAACAGCCCCAAGCAGAGAGTGGACGCTAACTTGGCTTGCACTTTACCGGGGCTGGTTTGAAAGAATATTATGCTACAGGAGGAAACTTTCACTGTTACACTGAAAGGAAAAAAGCAACACCAAATAGACTCATTTTATAATAAGCAGAGAAAGAAAGTTGTATTTTCTGCAAACAATCCAGTTTTGGAAGATCTCTAGTTTGGTTAAAGGAACATGGTTTGTATTTAATTATTTGTAAGATATATTTGTACAATAATTGATATTCTAACTGGAATATAATCCTGCATCCTATCCTTACTCACGGTGGCAGGGGTGGGTCTGAATCAGCTGCTGTTGGTGATCAGGCAAAACTAACCAGTGTGGAAGTGAGTATGGATTGCAGGACTAAGCCCTTTTTGTGTGTAATCAAATGTCGTTTAAATAGGTTTATTTAAACGCCCTTTGCAAGCAGAGGAACATGTTCTGTGAAATGGGGAGGGATCTGACCATCCCGAGAAGTGCCTTATGCTCACACCCTTTTATGTGCTGTGGTGCTCTCTACTGAGACCTCCCTCCATTCATCAGATAGAGTCTTTGGACAGATTCATTTTTCCTCATGTATGAGACGAACTGTACCTTCTCAGATCTTTGAGAACTTTGCCTCACAGTTTGGATGGTTCCATTTGCAGAGGAAACCCCCACCCAAACAAACCTATTTTTCTCTTTTAAATCTTTAGCACTATTTTTTATGGATTTCATATTTGAGAAGAAAATGCCGGGAGTGATAGGGCCCTTCTGCAGGAGAGAAACTGGCATGAGCTGTGGGGGTTAAGTGGGAAGATAATGTCTATCGTATACATATCTGCTTCTGTATATACTAGTTTTCTTTAAAAGTCTTGTGGTTTTGTACCTCACATTGTTCATATTTTGTACATATTTGTTCAATGTTAAAAAAAGGCAAAACCTGGTATTTAATTTTTGATGGACATGTCCATGAAATAAACCTAAACTCTGCACCACACTGGCTATCCAGTTACTGGCAGGAGAAAACCCAAACCTGCCCTCTGCCAGCACTGCCCCTCAGCACAATGCTGGCTACCCCACAGCCTTCTGGGCACCCTCGATTGTGGGGATTTCAGGTGGGCCCACTGCTATTTTTTTTTTTGCTGTTTTTCAGCCTGCCACCCTGCCTGTCGGTTTTGCCTGTACCCGTGCCCAGACGGGGACAGGCTCTGCAGCAGGAGGAGGAGCCCTGGCCGGTGAGCCCAGGCTGAAGTGTAGGTGTTTACCCTCAAGTCGCCCCAGTCCTGGGGGACCGGGGGGGCGCAGGCTGCAGGAGGAGCAGGGCCGGCCGTGCCTGCCTGGGGTATCGACTCCAACCAGGGCAGGCGCTGACCCACCTGAGTCAACAATGGTTATTCACCGGCCTTTCTCCGAAATCATGCCGACCCGGCAAAGGAGCACGGAACCCGGGTACGGGAAGTGCTCCCAGGAGCGGTACCCCGGGTATGCACCCGCGCGGGTATTCAGCTCCCTGCCAGGCATCACAACGAGCACTCAGAGAACAGAGACCCGGCCAAGTGCCATAGAGACTTTTAGCGCCAAAAGAGACTTCTAGAGAGCAGCAGGTGACTATTGTGACTGGTTAGAGAGGATGGCCCTTAGAGCAGCTGGGCTGTTGGCGCTTAAGTAGGTCACTACTTCGAGAAACATCAGCTTAGTTTTCTCAGCTGCTGGTTGACTTTGACTTATTTTAGCTTTAGCTTTGACTTATTTTAAAACCGTGTTCATGAACGGAGCCTGAAAAGACGAAGTGCTGGCGGGGCTCGTTCCCCGCGCCCTGCACGCTGGGCAAAGGAGCAGGCTCCGGCCGCCCCCTCGGGCCGCTCCAGCCGTGGCCGCGCCAGGGCAGCGCGCCCGCCGCTCGCACGGCGGCCCCGGGGACCTGGGCAGCGGCCTCTGCCTCAACGCCACGCGTTACGAAGGGAACCTCGGCACTCGCCAGGGCTTCCCTGGGGCAATTCTCCGCCCTTGCGCCGGGATGGAGCCCCAGCGCGGTGCGCGCCACGCGAGGAAATCGTCGTCAGGCACAGACAGCTCGCTGAGGGGCTCCGCGGAGAAGGAGAGCGCTTCTTCAGAATCCTTCGACGTTTCTCTCGCTCAGGGCTTCCATCGCGGGTCCAAACCCGGGTCCCGAAGGAGACGGGAACAGCTCAGCGTGAGACCGGGAATTGTGGATGAGAGGGTGATAGGGTGGAAGGGCCGGAAGCAAGGAGTGTTCGGGAAAGTGCGTCTCAGCCCTCTCCGTATGTTTTATCTTGTTCTATCTGTCCCGATGGAAATCAGGGAGCACGAAACTGATGGTACCTCTTCAATGTGACTTCGTGTTAGGGCTGTGCTTTCGCGTGGGGATGGGAACACGCGTGAGGATGAGACACAGCTGCCTCGACGGGTGTGCAGCCGGCGGCGGCCCGCGAGAGTGGGCAGTGGGGTGAGCTCCAGCAAACCCCAAATCCATGCGTGGCCATACTTTTCCCCGGCTGGGAAAAGCCGGGAGCCAGCCGCAATCAAAGGCTTGCCCGACGCGATGGCAGGGGAGGGGGCTCTGCCCGAAGCCCTGCTCGTGGTCGTGGCCCCGGCGATGTAAGGGGGTCCAGGGAAGCCGTGCTCGACAAGCACAGGCGCTGTCACCCCGGTGGCCGGGGTTTGGCGGCTCCCTGCAGGTGGGGAGCGCAGATGTGCCGTCTGCAGCTGCCTGGCCAGGGATGTGGATTTCCAGGGTGTCGCGACAGGTGACAAACAGCGCTGTAACCCTTGTCGATATGCCCTTACTCATCCCCCACCCGGGGAGAGGGAACTCGGGGAGGCAAAACACATCGGCGGGGGCCGGCTGAGCTGTTCCTAATTCCCTCAGCCCGTTTCCACAGCGGGAGAGCCCGATGTGGGGATGGCCCACGGCGGGGCGGACGAGCGGCTCTCCACGGGCAGTCTCTGCTCCTCGGCAGGAGAAAAACAGCCAAAGCACTTTACACCGTTCGGAAAACTTTCGAGCCCCTTCCGTGCCACCCTGCTCTGTGCTGTTTGTTTGCCCGTTGGCTATTCCATGCCGAACTGGCACGTATGACCTTTCTAGCACAACTCCCGTCTTGTTTTCGACGTTTTTTATCAGCCGATTCAACTTGAAAATGGTTATCATTTAGCAGAAAAACAAACAGAAAAGCACATTTTTGTAAGCAAAACGTTAATGATTGGAAGAATTGCACCAATTTCAGCTTGACAGTGTGTGATTAATCCTCCGGGTTAGGTACTTATATTTTTAGTCATTAGGTTCGTCGGCCTTTGATATGCAGAACTGTTTCTAGCCTAATAGGCTATCGACCCAGCCGCCGTGTACTTTGCCTCCTTGCGCAGCGCAGTCCAGGCCCGCAGCGGGCACAGCCGGCGGCCCCGCGGGATGCCCGGCCGGGTGGG
This sequence comes from Sakesphorus luctuosus, assembly GCA_013396695.1. Classification (NCBI taxonomy): domain Eukaryota; kingdom Metazoa; phylum Chordata; class Aves; order Passeriformes; family Thamnophilidae; genus Sakesphorus; species Sakesphorus luctuosus. The sequence continues at coordinate 626,484 of VWZD01000647.1, forward strand.
GCCCGTCCCCGAGGAGACGGTCAGGGCCACCCGTGACAGCGGCGGGACTCGCCTCGACCCGCGCAGGCCGCCCACGCGCGGTGCGGGACGAGTCACGCGTGGGGCTGCGTGTCCGCGCTCGCCTCGAGTGCTCCTGTGGAGTGTGGGGCAGCGGGGAGGAGGAAAGTGGATACACGATGTTTGCGGTGCAGGTCACTTTAATCCTTCCCATTGAAATGTTCAGAGCCTCTTTTATTGCACAATAATAGGAAATAATAACTCAGGGCTCCTAATTGTTTGCTTTCGCTGAAAAGGACCTTCCTGCGGTCATGTCGGATAAATGAAGGGTTTGCCACTCAGTTTAGTGGACAACACGAAATAGTATTAGGCCTCGACGAAATCTGTTATTAGAAGTCCTGTCGGAGGACAAAAAATAAGATAGGCAAAATCTCTGCATGGGTATTACTGTATTTCAGCTACGTATATGCATATAAAAGGTTAGTTTGTAAAGACATTGTTTTAACACATTATAAAGTTTCAAGACAGACAGCTGAAAACCTGAAAGAAGCATGATCAGCAGGTCAGAGCATGCTGATCTGATTCAGATTGACTTTCCCATTAGTGCTTAGTGGTGGTTTGTGCTCAGCAAGGTCAGAAAGATTTTGTCCAGGTCTGTGGGTGACAACTGCTTACCAAAGAGCCTTTGTCGACTGTGGAGTCACTGTCTTATCCTGAATCATGGACTTACTGGCTGCAGGCCTCCTGAGCACAGGAGGTTTGCTATCTTCCTATTTATCCAAAACAGGAAATCAGTGTGTATCTCTTCAGTATTTATGGTGGTGCACACCAAGGCCAAAAAAACCTTGACACAATCATGAAAAAGCCTCATCATGAAAAAGCCTCATCATGTTAACTTAAGTGGCTCCATTTCACAACTGCATTGTTTGAGGGCTATTGACAACTGACAACTAATCCCAGGGAGTCTCAAGCACATCCAGACTGTGCTACTTTGGTCACTTGGAGTTACACCAGCAAATTATTATTTGGTGGAGTTTTCAATTGAGTTGGTCACTTGTGAATTTTCCCCTGAATGTTAGGTACCAGCCCATGTCATAAAGATATAAACTCTAATGGGACAAATTGAGATGTAGACTTTTTTTCCTACTAGATGCCCACCTATTTCATTAAGCCGCAATAATAAATAGAACTGGTAGTTTTGTTTGGATTTGGGGTTTTGTTGTTGTTGTGTGTTTTTTGGGGGGTTTTTTGTTGGTTTTTTTTTTTTTTTGCTTCTGGTTGTTGTTATTGCATTTTTTTCATATACTAAAAAAGACCCTGACATTAAATGGTCAGAGTGGCTGGGCTTCTGCTTGTTCTACAATTGTGATAGTGACTTTTACTTTTTTTTTCTTTTTTTTTTTCCTTTCCTGAAAGTATTGTTTAAGATGTCAAAGATGCTAGTACAATTCTGGGAAACAGATACTCTAAGTTGTTCACTCTCCCGTCATCTTGGTAGAAGCAAACCAGTATAGGGATATGTATTAATGACTAAGAATATATCTGCTGACTTTGTAGAAGACTATTGTTACAATGGGCATATTTGCATGCCATGTGAGCTAGACATTTTCAAGTAGCTGTGTAAAGCAGCAGATTAGATCAAGGGTTCTGTCTGGGTGCATCTCAGTGAAAACGAAGTCAAAGTCAAAACTATTTGCTGTGGTGGCCTGTGGGAAATGAATCGACTCTCACAGTCAGATAGAAATACTAATTCTAAAGACAAATTGAACTTTCAATTTGTTGGTGCAGTTTAGGTGAATGGTTCGGGATAAAAGGTTGAATGGGCATGGAAAATGAGGTGCCATCTCATCAGCCTTAGGGAAGGCGCCATTTCCAGCAAACCTAATTCAATCAAGCTTATTTAAGGACTAAAAATCCCGTCTGACAGACACATAGACCTCAACACTTTTAACATGATTTTAGCAGGGTGAGTTGCAGTCAGACAGGAGTCCAGACTATAATCTGCTAAAATTTAGCAGATTATCTCAGTACACTCGTAGTAGGTCTTGCTTTTGAAAAGGAGTGCCTGACTGAACTAAATCTGCTGAAAAGAATAATTTTTTCTCTTGCTGTCAGGATTTCCCTGCATGTCAGTCTGTGCCATTGCTTTGAAGACCTGTGTAGAGAAAGTTCTTATTGATCTTTTCGTATGTTATTCTCTTTGGCTGTTGCAGCGGGACTTCCCATGAGCATGATGTGCCATTTGATGAAGTGTTCTGTCATTGTCTAGACAGGTATAAAAGTTGTATTTTTAGAATGACTTAGCAAATGCTTTCTAACACCTTTTAGCTTTTGAGTTGCCCTATCTATGCAAGGTTTCAAGACATGTTATTTAAACCATGCCAGCTAGCATCTTTAAAATCACAACTTTTTGCTTAGTCTGGATGTACTGAAATAGAGTACTTGTCCTGGGATACACCCACATGAGGGCACAGCCTTTTGAAAATGAATCAGGACTGTCCACTGCCCCGCAATTGCATCTCAATGACCTACTGCAGCTATCAGGATAAAAATCACAGGTTAAAAGGGGAAGAAGTAACTTTATTTTATACACATCAGTTCTTCCACTTCCTTCTCTAAGTAATAAGGAACCCTCTTAGCCAGCCAAAAACCTAATCTAGCACACAGAGTCAATCAGAGAGCAGCTCAGACCTGCTATAGTCCTAAAACATAGAAGGACCCAGTTCTGCAAAAGGGTGGACCAGTGGCTGAGTGAGGTTACTTTCCAGGGACTTGTTCTCCCACTTGTCACCTTTGGTTCTGCCAGGGGAGCTCTTTCTAAACCTACCTCGAATGAAAATAATCCAAGTTACTGTAAGCAGTTTAGTAATGGTAACCCTTTGAAGAAATGGTCTGCACTAATTTGGTTTATTTTGGCTGGTGGGCATTGAAGCTCTGCCAGGACATCAGAGAAAGTTTTACTCATTGAGGGAATTTATTTGGTTGGTTCTGGGCTCCATGGCTAGTAAGACATCAGATTAAATTTGGCTCTGAACATGTCAGTGCCAGTTAAATGTGGGCAGGAACTGCGAATGAGTTGCTCTGTTGGCTGAGAACAAAGCTGTATAACTCAAGGTGAGAACAGCCAAGGGAGCTGGGCTGTGGTAGAGGAGGCTTCAGGGGCTGGGACGGGACAGTGGCTCTGCAGCCCCATGGCATCCTGATGCAGGCAGTGGGGCAAACCAGGAATTTCTTCTGAAGTTTGTCAACTGACAGAGACAGATCTGGCAGGTGATTGTTTTGGGTAAAGGGCAAAGATTGCTCCAGCTGTTTGGCAGGGACCAGACTGAAGCTTTCCACCCAAGTAAGATTTTGGGATAACCTAGTGCCCATCTTAACCCCTAGGAGATGAATGAGGTCTGCCCTGCTGAGCTAAGCCATTTTTTCTGGCTTTAGCCTTGGAGACACACATAGACCATTGGCTTGGGCACTGGTAATGTGCCTGGTACAATATTTTCGCAATACCCCCTGCAATTTTAAGAGCATTTTACCCCACGTGAAGCATCCTAATTTGATTTAGTGGAGTAGTGGTGATATTGGTGGCAGCAGAGATGGCAGCCCTTGGCAGACTTTGCCACCTGATCTCACCTCTGTGAGCAGGCAGGAGATGTACAGCACTTCCCCACAATCATATCTCTTTATGGTAACTCTTTCTGGGAAGGATTGAACCCATCAGATCACTAGTTGCTTTTGAAAATCTCAGTCAGCACTACATGCAGGTAGTGTTCATGTTGTTCACAGTTTCCCATACTGTGGGACGAGAAGAGAATGCTGATGCTGCAATAGCTGGATCAAAGACACACATTTTCTGCCAGTGCTACTCTCATAATGAATATTGTTTGTGCTCGATGCTGGTTTGCTCCACCAGCTACCCCAACCCCCCAACCTTTGAGAGTGTTTGGGCAGTGAGAGTGTACTGGCAGAAAGTGCAGGCAATGAACATCAGCATATATAAGAATATATTTCTGCCTTAATTAAAAAAAACTGGAAAGTCACTTATTTACCTATTAACATCTCCGCATTGCACTATGGTTTTCCCTCCCTTTTAACCATTGCCTGATATTTTTGCTGTAACAAAATATATGCTGTCTTCAGGTGGAAACAAGTGGGTTTTTTCCAGAAAAGAGAATTATGCTATAGATGCCTGTGAATGAAACAATACTAAAACTCCTCTGAATGTAGTAGGTGGTGGGGATGCAACTGTCTGGCTTCAGAATTTCTTCAAGACAGCAGAAGTTCCCTGTACTTCAGGTAATAAACATCTTACACTCACAGTTGTGATTGGGGAGAGCAGTTTATATTGATCCATTATCAACTACTCAAAAATGAGAGGGCTGGTTTGTAATATAGCACTTGGAAGGGTTTTCCTGACAATAATATTGTCTGTTATTTTGTGGTTTTGTTCAAAGATTATATTTCTGCCTCATTACTGTCTCCTGATCCATGAATCACATGATTCATTAACACAACCTGTACGATCTTAGTTCCTACATATAGAAGGATCCAGGATCTAGCAATGCCAACTGAAACACACACAATGATACTTTAAAATGTATGTAGAGTATTAAGTTATTTGTTGGTTGCACCAGAACAAATGTAGGATAAATAAGGCCTTTAAATAACAAATGGATTAAGGCCTTATTTTTCCTTAGTTGCTTACGGCATCTGCATTACTACATACTTTCCATTATTTGCAAATTACACCAGACAGATTGAATAAATGCTTTAAAATGGGTCCTCAACACTGGTTTAGTAGCACAGAGGAAATGGTTTCTTAGACAACTGCTACCCACATATTGATTTAATAACAGAGAGGTGGAGGGGCGAAGATGATTATGTTGATGTACTGAGCTGTTGATTGTTTAATTGAAGGTAAAATTTTTAGCTTCACTAGTCAATTACCTGATCTCATTAAGTTCTTAAAAATCACTAAAATACCATTCTGGCTGAAGCAGCTGCACTTTGCTACTATATTGTCTAAAGCATTAGGAAAATCATTTGCTAATGGTGATTTACAAGGGTAAACATGTGATATTTTTAGCATCCAAATAAGCTTTCTCCATGTCAGAGATCTTGAATGACTGTCATGCACCAGGTATGTAAAGGCAAAGATGGATATGAAATGGGGTTTTATGTTTGCTTAAATTAACCTCTCACTTCTGAGTATTTTAAGGTTTTGTCTAAATACTCAAACCTTATCAACAGAGTGGAAAATGGAAGAAAATCCCTACTTTTAGACATTAAAGCTGTTTCAAATATAAATTTAAGAATTTATTCTGTGTCTGGCACAGAACTGAGGTTGTTTTAAGGATAAATGTGAACTAAGATAGCATTTGGCATCCCTGTGGAGGTAGAAGCACGATGCTGTGAAGATGCTGAAGAAGCCAACATAGCAGCACAAGGTAATGGTGCTCTGAAGGCTCGAGAGTAGCCAGGACAGCTTGTCCTGTGCCTCATGTTGTTCCTTTGGAAGCTGCTGATAGAGGACTTTGCATGGCTCCCAGATTCTATATGCCATAATGTGAGTGGCACTGACACAGGCACTGCTAGTAATCAGTGGCATTTTATGTATTCTCAAACATCATAGGAACACATTCTTTCAGGTTAACACATTTTCATTTTGCAGGATGACTGTCCAAGGTAGGTGATCAGTCAGCATTTATACAGTAATGTAAGAAGCCCTTTCCAAAGCGTACATGCAAGAGTTCTGCTTCCCTGCATGCTTTGTTTGGTTTTTAGACCAGTTCATGCAAAGATAGCTGCTTTCCATGCAGAAGAAGGAGTCTGGGGTGAGTTTCTTCATTCTTGCAAGCAATATGACTTCAGTCACAGGAACCTGATGAACTCTCAAAAAGGAGCTAGAAGTGTTTTCCTCTCATTGTAAAAATGTAACAAGAGGTTATGAACAAGTTCCAGGATGACAGATGAAGGAAGAACAGGATTGTTTTATTTTGTTTTGTTTTGTTTTTTTTCCTTCACAAAGGGTTACTGATAGATATAAGTAATTGAGAAATAATTTAGAAGAAATTCAGCAACATCAAGTGTTCCCAGTTTATTTTTAGTTTATTCCCACTGATGTCTTTTTCTGGTTCTGTGCCAATCCCATCCATGTGCCACTTGCAATCCCTTTGGAGTCAAAAATGACTGTCAAAATACGAAGAAGGGACAAAAAGACATAGCACTGATAAAGAAACACGCCAGTTCCCCAACCTTAGAGTACATGACTTCAGACTTCTCAGAAAAATTATTATCTTCCAATAATAATCTACTATTACTTGAAGTTCCAATACATCAGCAGCTCCCAAAGTACCTGTATGCTCTCTACTTAGGTTTTTAGGTACCTGATTGAAGTGCAAAGTGTAAAGCCAATGGAAGTGCTGGTGTTGCATTTTGATGTTGTGTAAATTGGCAACTGGATTCTGCACAAGGCATTGATGTAAATTATGAGATCAACACAAACTGCAGGGCATTTGCAGAGTCTTTCATAATGTTACAGTAAGTGTCAGAAGGTGTTTCATGTTGTAATACAAACATTGGAATGAAAAAATGAAAAACACTCTTCAGTAAGACAACATTGGTTTAGGTCTTTCAGACTGCACAACTACTCATGGTCTGGCATTTGGGTTTGTTTGGCTTTGGTTTTTTTGACTGGCAATTGTCCTTTAGGGGTGTGAGGAGGGGTGTATTTTGGACTGCAGTGTTCTATATTGACTGTGGAGCTGGGCAGGAAGAGTAAGAGCTGTGTAGCTACCCCGTGACTCACTCATACTGTCCAGCCAGGCAAGTTTGTTGTGCCAGTATCATTGTGATCAACTGTCTGTCCAAAATGGTGCTGCAACAATGTCTCAAACAGTGCAAACCGATTTTGGAAGGGGTAGAGCCTACATAACCTGGCTTACCATTGCAGTTTCTGAAATGATAGCAAATTCAGCTGTGATTTGTTTACAGGAACAGTGAAACCATTTTAAACACTGATTCAAAGGCATTTCTTGGTGATACCTGCTCTCAACAGTGGGTTGACTTCCTACTTGGTAAGTGGGCCAGAAGACCCATCCTGGTGGAAATGAGAGCCTGGGAGGCTCTCTTTCGAGCAGAGCCCTGTATGACAGGAGGTCCTGCAGAGGGAAGCTCTGGGAATAGCCAGCTCAGGAGAGTGCCCAGGGCCAAATATTTGCAGAACTGTTCTGAACTATCACTCTGCTTACGGTCTTTGTGGTTTTGAGATAAGAATATGAGGAAACTGAGTAAAAGCAACGATCCACCAAAAGAGTGAGTTGTATAAGAATACCACTGCTGTGTGCTGTCTCCTCCCCCTTGCAGGCCCTGCACTGACAGAGGTTGTCTCCATACTGTTGGTAAACAACTGTCGAGATGTCTGACTGACATTAAAGTTCATGCAGCTTCTTAGATGCCAGATAACTTGTGACCTGCAGCATGAGGATATACATGGCTATCCATTTAATAGAATCCTTTTCAAAACAAAATAGGAGAATCAGGGTGTAATTTTCTTGAATATAATAAGTATTTAATTCAGAAGTCCACCTATTTAAGGTCTCTTTATTTGGATTTTTGTTTGTTGTTGTGGGGGTTTTGTGCATGTTTATTCTTGTTTTTTTCTTCTGTGCTTATTTTCAGTGATTTTTCATGTTTTTCAGGGTATGAACTATTTTTTCTGGTAGCATGAGCTATACCAAATCCTGAAGATTGCACTTAATGTTGATTTATGTGTCAGACTTAGCTAGAAGTGTCATACTAGAGAGATCCTTTTCCTAATGAATTAATCAACACATTTCCTAAAATCAAGGTTGCAGGCAATTACTTGTTTTATGTCTTTAATTGCTTTTTCAGTTGAGTTGAGCTCATGCCATCTTATAGGCACTGAACTGCATTTAAGTTTTCTAGAATAAGTTCTCTAGAAAAGAAGCAATTACAGTGCAGTGCATTTTGAAACTACATGAATCTGAAGTCATAGAATTTGACAATAAAACACATTTCTCAAACTTCTGTCTTACAAGAATCAGCTAAAGCGTAATGCTGGGAATATAATGCATAATGAATGAAGATATTACAGTGATTCATGAAGATTTTTCTCATTCTGTTTTTAGATATGAGTAGGCCATTAACTAACCCATAAATATGTATACATTTAAAAGCAAAATTTCCTTTTGTCCACTAAGATCAGTAATATATGATACAAAAACAATGAATGTTTTATTTTATCTCAACAGTAATCTTTTCTCTACTTAGGTACATCTTATTCCCAAGATAATAAACTTTGTGAAAGACCTTTTCATATGATCACTCACAAATATTAAGGCTTTTAATAGTCATATTGTCCAATGCTTATATTGCCTAGCCAACATTTATTGTGAATCTATTAATGCCCTGCTTTTAATTCCTAATGATACTAAAATTAAATTAGCTATGTGCTCTCTTACAGCGTCTGTCTCCTGATCTGGAAGACTGTTTATACAAGCAATCAGGGAAGTTAGCTGCTCACTGGCAGGGCAAGTGTCTGCAAATAGTCTCTGCAATAACATGTTAGCCACTGCAAATGGAGGAATATGAATTAAGCATATAGATTTTACACTTGTTTCCCTTGTGCCTCCCCCCTTTCCTTGACATGTTTACTAACACATTTGTAATGTTAGAAAGAGCTCCAAATGTTGAGCATTAATTAGGTGTGGGAACTGGAGCATAAAATAACATCTACATTTTATCCTTTTTAATCAAGAGAAAATGCTCTAATGTTGGATTTAGATTTAATGCAAAACTAAATATTTGACTCACAATATATTATGTCAGCAGATTAGCTGGTATTTATCACAGTTTTCAAAAGTAGGGCTTTAATGCCTCATTTGACATGATTTTGTCACTCCCCGGCAGAAAGCTGATAAACTGTCCATTTATGCCATTACAGCTGCCTCTTGTAGCACTTGTGCTGCTATGGAGAGGGGTCAGCTGTCTTTTCCTTAAAACCTTTGGGGTTGGTCATTTTATAACAGGTTGATCTTTAAAGTTTATTTGGCTGTATTAAAGTAGATAAGTTTCAGGCTATAAATCAGGTTTTGATGGTACAAAAATAGCTCAAATTGACTGAGTGGCCAAAAATTATCTAAATACTACATTCTTTCTGTCAAGATAGCTGCAACTGGAGTTAAAACTACCACCAGACTTCTATTTCTTCCCTTACTTTGAGTTTCTTCTTCATAGGAACATTAAAAAAAATCCTTTTGTGCACAAGACAAGAAAAAAGGTTTTCCACAAAAATCATCAAAACTGAAATAGACCAAATTATATGGTCTTTGCTGACCAGATAAAATGATTCCAGAGGATTTTCTAGCTCTAAAACCATCTCCAGACACGTGCTTTTACCCAGGTGGGTTGTCAGAATGGGCAATGTTTTACCCTGTACCCCATCTCTTACATATAATGTGGGTATGCCAGTGCCAAGTACCCCATGCTCAAATGATCTGCGTTGGAAATGTCATTATTTCTACTGACTTCTGTTTTATTACTTGCCATTTGCACTGGGAACAGCTGATATACTCACAGGCACAACTATAGATGTGTTTGAGGTGATCGGAGCATTAGAGCCACCTACATTGCCTGAGATGGTGGAAGCCCAGGTACGAAATGGCTCCAACCATTCCTCCAGCACAGGGCAGATTCTCAAGTTACACAAATGCTACACTACACTTCTCTTGTAAAGTCCAAATTATGTCATGTCTTGTTACCAATGCAACAGAACTATTTGCCATTAGTTTCTAATCCACCTCCATCCTTCTTTTTGGTTTCAGAAGCAGACGCTGTGTCACTGTTCTGCTGGCTGGGCCACAGCACTGCTGGGACAGCTGGGACAGCCTGAGGAATTAAAAATGAAACAGGGAGTCCTATTTCTCCCATGGTACCTTCCATTTTATCAGTCTCTGCTTACAGAATGAGAGCTTTCGTAGTTTTATCAAAATTAGAAAAACAGTAATGAAAAGACAAATGCAACACCAGCAAGAGGAGCTATTCAAACATGCAGTGCTTGGTCCTGCACTGGTAGGGAATGGCTTCCTGCAGGACTGGCTGAAGCTCTCTTGGATAATTAGTGAGTCAGTTGCACAACAGCCTTCGTGTTTAGTGTAGTAACATCATTAGAAATATGAATTGTGTGCCTGTTTAGGAAGACTGGCACATTTGTACAATTATCTAAACAAAATGAATTGCAGAATTTCAGGTCAAACCTGAACTTTGCCCTGTCTCCAAAAGTGCAAGGACAATCAAGTCACTGACTTGTAAAGTGCACAACTCATCCTGCCTATTTTCTTTCCTTTTTTTTCCTGTTGATCCCATTGATCAATGCAGATGTCAGCATCTGCATGAGCTAAATGAGCATTTAGCTTTGATGACTGGCTTTTGGTAGAGAATGTACGTGGAAAATCGGCTGTTCAACATGTTGAAAACAATGCTTTTCAATTTACAGGCATACGTTAATTTTTTCCCCACCAAAGCAGAAGGAAGGAAAAATGGTTCCAGCTCTGAAATCTTACACTCTATGGAGATGCCAAAATCTGAGGACACAATCTGTTTCAAGAAATTCAGGTGTCAGCCCTGTCCTTTTTGATAATGTTCAGCCACCACCAACCCAAGGGTAAGATAATCCATCCCTGCGACCAGCAGTGGTTTCAGCACTTTAGTTTCTCTCTCTACTTTGGAAAGAGCAGAAGATGGGGAATTAAAACAATTTCCCCAGAAGGACCCACTAGAAGGTGGGAGGAGAGTCATGCATATTTGTGCATACTTGCAGTCCACCCACTCCTTCCTTCCCTGGGCCCACCCTTCCGCCCTGCGCACTGTCCCCAGGGGCACAGAGGCTCTGCCCTAGCTGGATGCTGTGGCAGCACCGGGGGTATCAGAGAGTCTGTCCTCCCTGCATGGCCTAGGAGGAGGGGCAGAGGTGCTCTGTGCGCCGGGAGCAGTCCTTCAGTCCTCCTCCAGCTAGGAAATGGAGTCATCTGTTTAGCTCAAAGTGATAGAAAGAGCTTCCCTCCTACCAATGCCAGCTCGCGTGGTACGTGTCTGACAAGCTTCGGGAGCTGCCTTGCTCTTGTGCTGCAGGCCCACCAATTGCAGCTACAAATACTCTAATAGAACTCATGTTTCTGTGTCATTATCAAGGCAAAATTCCCTTTATGGTGGGTTGAAGTGCTACACTTGTGTTAGTGTAGAGATTGGCATTCTCATGGGAACCTGCAGAGGTGGGTGGCATCAGCCTCTGAGACCAGTGGAACAGCACCTTTTGTTTGCTGACCTGGTGCAAAGGCAGCTCTTCTGTGCTCAGCAGTGCCAGTCAGCAGAGGCCTCAGAGCTTGTGGGATCAGCACTTTATTCACATGAAAGACCTGATGCCTTTGATTCAGTACTTCTGTCTTTCCAGGATGATGACACCAAAGCAAAGGTCTCTGTGATCTCACTGTCTCAGCAGCTTTCACATGTGAGATTGGTACACAGAGAGTTGCTTGTCTGGCATCTATTTACTCAGTGGAAAGGGAACAAAAAGGCAGAGACTTGCCCAGGGTCGCACAACAGAGGAGTCGCCAGCTCTTTGCAGTGCACTACTTACTGCACCAAGTTTTAAGAGTTCATTTTCAGCCTCAGCTCTTGATTGTGTCATAATCTGATCTTTCATTAAAAAACAATAATCAGAGCTCCTGTAACATTATCGGTGAGAAATTAGAAAATGTGCAGCTAAAGGGCTAAAAGAATCAGAATGCAAATAAGAACCTATGTGATTTGTAACACAAATATGCTTTTGTCAATTTTCTGACTTTTCTGGGACAGAGGAATTCACAGTTTTAATGTTGTTAATGGAAATGGTGAATGTTGTGCTTTAAAGTCCACTAATATGCTGAAGATGCTCCTGTTCACATGCACAGTTCTCAGGGTTGCCCTGGCCACAGCTTTAATGGGACAATGATGTGGGTGGAGACACTTAAAAAACCCCACGAACCAAAGCTCTACTAACTCATCAAATTTAGTCTTCTGTTCTCTCAAGCATCATGATATTCTTACATATAGATGTATATATTGCTGGAGGGGTAAAAGAAACTGCACTAAACTCACACAGCTACTTTTTTGACCTTTTTGTCCCCTTTCATTTCCCACACAATCCCTGCTGGTGGTGCCATAGTTAGTAGCTGATGGGCAAGTGTGGTGGCTGGAGAGTGTATTGTCTTTGTAGCCACCAGTTAGATGGGAAAGTGCAGCATCAACCCCCAAACCTTCATGTACTCACCTAATAGAGCAAAACAGAAGATGAAATACCCTGACTAGGATGAAATTTTCAAAAGCATTTGGTGTTGGCCTCACTGTATCCACTGAATTGCAGAATAAAACCCTTCCCTGCCTGTGTAGTGGACAAAGTCATCCTGGCTTCTGCTGGAGGTTTGACTGTCAGTGATGTCTCATTCCTGCTATAACACAATTCAGTCTTTCAGTCAGGAAATCAAAGGAAGAGACACACTTAGACTACGATTTAGAACAAAATGATAAGCATAGATTAAAGTTATAATCTCAAGCATACCAAGAAAGAGTGAAGGATCAATCATCAAGCTGTTTTACAGATTTCAATTTAAAGAAACATTCAGTTTTGTTCAAATTTTAAAGCCAATGTGTTCAATGCATAAGAGTTATTTTTTACTTTGCTTTTTTAATGAAATACTGAGAGAAACTGTTCTCCACATGCCTTGATCTTGTAAATGCTTGCTGTTTACCCAGGCAGCTGGAAGGATGAAGAAACAGGTATGATTATGTCCTTGCCATCTGAGGCTGAAATATATGAAGTAAAACATGTTGGTTTTGCTACGTGGGGAACTCTAATATGGTTCTCTGATACAGCATAGTGTACCTCAAGACACTGTACACTTAAATCTGCGGGTCTAATTTCTGCTGTACTTAACTTTTTTTGAATACAAGATGCTACTTATTCAGATGTAGGATTAGGGTGAATAACTGTGCAAGGTGTGCAGAGTGATGGGAATTGGAATCTCCGTACTTGGAATTTGTCATGTCTGATATAGGAAACCAAAGACTTCTCTTACTGTTCCCAACCAGAGGAGATATAAAGTGAATGAAATTGATATTTGAAGCAAAGAAATGTTCTAATAAAGTTAAAAATAAAGGCAGCTTATTTTAAATAAAACAAAACATATAATAAACAAAAGCATGGTTTTTTCCCATTCAATGTCGGACTCAAATAATCCTGTTCAGATGTGTTGGACAATGGTCTTAAACACTGACTTGGAAGGGGAAAATTATGTGGGGTTTAGCCCATTGTGTAACATCAGAAGCGCCAATTTTGTATTGATTTGAAATTAGAGAGGCATGACAACAGCACTGTGCATTAATATGTACAAGGTCAAAATCATGTAGCCTAGAAAATAAAATTACTTAATATACAGTACAGGTGAAATACAAGCATAATATAATGTCTTCATGTTCCAGAACAGAGGAGGGAAAAGCTATTTCATACAAATCACAGTCTGAATTCCACCTCACGAAATGACAATCCTAGTACTCACCTATCATGAATAAAAATAAGAAACACCTGTTTTCTCTTTGTTCTTAATTTACTTCCTCTGGCCCAGTTTGATCCCTGGTATTCCTCTGGAGACTTTCTATGAGGAGCAGTGGTTAGGTCCTTCTTGTCCTTTAGCTTTTCTGATAAAATGAGTAGGTAAGTGTTTGCAGGTCTAAGAGGTTGTTTCACTTTGCTCTGGTTTGGTTCCCCCTCATCCCCAGCATTGTTTTATTCTTGTTCTCTTTCTTAATTATCCAACTGCTGGTAACTGCTGGAGGATACTTGCTTTTGTGGACTTTTGGTCTGACCCAGTATGGCCATTTTTATATTCTCAGGTTATTACTGTACTACGAAATTATAAAGTCTGAAGACTTGGGGAAATTCAACTGCTTTGTATTTTTCATCATCTTGCTGTGACAGATATATTCTTCATGAATTTCTCTTTTTATGTCCAAGTCAAACAAAATCAGGTAGATTCTCTATAATTTTGGGGGCAGGAACATCAAAGCCCCACGTCCTCAGTCCTGTTGACTGAATGTGTTTCAGCTGGTGACACTGGCTTCCTCTCCTGAAAAATGTGACATTAAAGGGGCAAGTTCTGTCCACTGTTTATCTCAGGGGTTTTTTTAAATAATTCAGCATCAAATTTAAAATGAGTAATACATCCTGTTATGATGCACCTGGTTTAAGAAAAATGGAGGTATCACGTATCTCTCTGTCCTGTCTGCAAAACCCCACCTGATTTGTCTGCTTTTGTCAGAAAGCATTCACCACATCCTAGTGCTCATATGAAAGTCACTATAATTGTGTATAACTGTATATTCTCTAGGCAGCAAGAACAAAGGCGTCTATATGCACTAAATATTGTTTCATTCAGGAAGTTATTCTTATGTGTATGTTTCCACAACTATTATCAGTCGAACTGAAGGGTAGCAGCAATATCCACAAGCTGTCTGATTTCCTTCCCACACTATCAAAGATTGAAAGAACAAAGATGAAAATGTTGGGGAAATGCCTGTAACTATGACATAAATTTCTTTCCAGGAAAGATTTTAGGAAGTTGCCTTTAATATATTGTTTATGGTATGGAGGAGGCACTCCTGCCTGAAAGAATTTGGTTGTGTTGGATCTTCTAAGCATTTCCCAAGTCTGGCCTCAGGATGTCCTCCAGTGGGGTTCTGTTCCGCTCTTGTTGTGGCAGTGGAAGTGCAAAGCTCCTCCACTGTTCCTAGATTGTTTATTCTGAACTTGTGCTGATGCATCTGAAATCAAGCTGTAGCAAATACCTGTAAAAAGGCCAGTTCAACCAGCTCCAGAAAGTTCAGAGGATAAAATCACATAGGTAATTATTACGCTTACAGTGTTTATTTTATATTTTACTTTATAAAGTTCCATGATTATTATAGATTATTTGTTATTGTGACTGCTCTCATGATGATTGCTTGTGCCTGTGCCTGGGGTGTATGTAGCAGGAAGCTTAAAGAAGGAGGAGCTGCTAAATCCTGTGGCACCGAGAGGTTGGAGCCTACATTTCCAGCTCCTGTTCCTGTCTGGAGAAAGCCCTCCTAACATACATCACTTGGAAATCCATGGCCAGTGAATGATTTCAAACATTGCTCAGGTCCCTTTTATCACCTTATTTTGTCTAAGTGTCATGGGTCAGTTTCCCACGTGTCCTGGTATAGGAACTGAGAGGGAGCACTTGGCGTGGCAGCTGGTGGGGAAAGGCTGTATAGCATTAAAATTGGACATCCAGATGCTTCCTCAATTAGGATGTCCAGACTGGTGTTCCCCTGGAATCTGGGAAGGGATGAAGAACTGAACTGATGTCTGTGAGGCTGCAGGTAACCCTTCTCCTCTGAGGAACTCCTGTCCCGTCCTTGCCACTGCTCCCATGTCAGGGCTCCTGCCAAGGCAGAACAAGAATGACTGCAGAGATGTGTGTCCACTGTGAGCCCCTGTGAATGAGCTGAACACAAAGAGACCCTGAAGCAGAGAGTCACCCCCAGGTTTGTTGTGTGGTGCTGCCCTGTCCTCCACGGCTGCCGTCGCTGTTCTGCTGCATTACCCTCACAGAAATACCTCATTCTGATGAGTGAGGTTTCTGGGTCAATAAAACAGCATTTCTAGTAATGCTTAGTAACGCTTATAGAGACTAAAATAAAAAAGTAAGTCCTTGCATAGCATCAGCTAGACAAATAGTGGGACCAGATAATTAAGATACATTGAGGCAGGCAAGAGTGGTCACATTGGGGAAGGCCTGGCTGCTCATACATGGAGCAAAGGGTCATTGCCAGGGAAATTAAATCTGCCCCCAGTGTTAGGGGAAGAAGCTCAATTGCACACTTTTAAGTTTAAATGCCTCTGTTTTGCCCAAATCTTTCTTGTACTTGATATTTTTTTTCAAAAATGAACAGTAGATATAGCCCAAAATCTTTATGAATAAAAACTGGCTTATTTGGAGATTGCTAAAGGAAGAATTTGGACTTTTTATGTTGAATTAAGTATAAATAACTGGATTCTTGGCTGGAAATTTTTGAGAGGTGAAAACAGAATTCAGTACATCAAGATGTTAAGATGACTTCTGCAAAAAGAAAAAATACTTACGAGCAGCACTGTTGACACTTAAGACAGGTGCAAATGAGTCAGTGCACACCAACTCTTTACTTGGTGGACACAGTTGCTTTGTGCTCATCAGCTTTTGGGACCTCTCTGGTGCCACCCCAAAGGCCCATGTTAACTGCAATCCTCATGGTTTCAGGGACGGAAGCATCTTGTTCATTTGTAGTGGAGGCCATAAAACCACAAGATAAAATTACTTAACAGCCAGCTATCAACTGCCTTTTGAACAGTGAGATCTGAATATCCATTACTCCACAGTGTGTGCCACCCTTCGTGTCAATACAAAGTGGTGTGAAGGAAAGTGAGAAGCACAGGGTCAGAAACTATGCTAAAGTGAGTGTTAATCTGATTTTTACCACTCTGTACAGAGCAGTAAAGCATTGCTTTCTCCAAGGCTCAAAGGAACACTGGAGGTTGCAATTTATATTTTTGCATGGCTTCATACAGGATCTGAAGCCGTGACAAAGTTTTTTGTGTCCTCATGTACTGTATGTTTGTAAACCAGAATAAATTAGAATACTTCATCCTCCTTCAATAGCATCATAGTAGTAGTTCTTTTCCCAGCTGGGTATAACTTAGAAGGTGCATTGGGACTATGCACACTTCCCTTGACTTGGCAGGGATGACAAAACAGGGGATCCCTCCTGTATCTCATGACCAGCAAGACCCCGTGCAGGGTGCAGAGCCTCGCCATGGACAGGACAGGGACAAGACCAGTCGATACCCTTCACCCTCAAGATGTTAACCTGATGTTAAAATCTGCTGGGTTTGTATCCATGTCTAAATCCTACCTTTGCCTTTCCGGGGCTGCCTGCCCCTGGTTGTTCTCACCAGGCTTGCAGGGTGCAGTGCCCCACGAGTGCTGGTCCCGTGTGCTCTGCTGTTCTCTGCCTGTGCAGCCGACCAAGCACTGCTGTGGCTACGCAGCTGCTCATTTGCCTAACTTGCTAGTAAATGCTCAGGGGGCATTTCTGAATGTTCTGCATGTTGGTCACAATTGATTCATTAATTAACATAGGGGTGTGAATCAAGGATCAGTGGCTTTGTTTTTCTGTCTCTCTTCCACTAACTTCTTTTTTGCTTCAAGCAAGCGATTTGTCCACATCCTCAATCTTGTAAAACAGGAGTGATAACACTTGCCAAGGAGCTGTTTGTGAGCTTTGCTGAGCTCTTTAGCATCCTCAGCAGGAGGCAGCATAGAAACTTATGGCAAACATAGTATTTCAAAAAAACCTAGTTTTAAGTCATTGCAAACACCTCCTGCTAGTCTGGCCGTAGCTCTCAGCCTCCTCCTCACGGTACCATGATCGCTTTAAGAACTTGCAACCAAAATAATCTTTCTGGTCCTTCTCTACCCAGTCATTGTTCCCCCACACTTTGTGAACACTCATGTTAGTGAAAACTAACCACTTTATTTGTATTTTTTTCAGCAGAAGTTCCCTGATCTAACCAGCTAAATAGTTTCATGACTGCTGTGCTCAGGAGAGGCACTCCTTAAGAAGACTCATCTGAGCAGGGACAGGGCTGCCTCTTTCAGTCATGGCATGCATTTAGGTGAGCTTAAATTCACTGGGAAACCTAAGTTTCAGCAAAGCTTCTCCAGGTAATAGTAGGTAACCTCAGTGAGCCCTTTGAGGCATGTAACCTCACCATCTTTGTTAACCCTGCACCTTAATCTTCAGCACAGTTAAAAATTTGATGTTGTGGGTTAGCTGAAATTTAGTGCCCCACCATGTTTAGGAAACAATGATTTACAGAAATCATATAGTAAGCCTTTTGCTGGCTGTCTGACTAGAGGTAGAAGGGAAACACGTTTAGCTCTGACACAGTAGTTTTTGTATCCCTGCCTGAGCCATGGCCTTCCAGAGGAGTAGCAAGCTTGGTATCTCAGCCCCGTGCTCTGGGTAAGCTCATTAAAAGCCAGGACTCAGCTGAGCTCCTCCGTAATCCTCAGGTGAATTGGAAGATAAATGGGTTATATAAGTTCGTGAAAACCACAGACTTAAGGAACTTTTCTGGGGCAGTGACAGACTTCACTTAACACCTTGGAGACATAGTAAAGTAAGTTAAATAGAGTATCAAGAATGTCTCACATAGTTTTCTGTACTGTTGAGGACCCCACTCCCAGATAACAGGACAATATAAGCTAAGTATTTGAGTCAGCATTCCTGGCTGTTGAAGCAAAAATCTAGCAATAGCGTCCTTTATACAAAGTGGTATTTCTATCATAAAAGATGGGGAAAGCATTAAGTTGTCTTTTTATTACTGAAGCATTTTTTCTGATTTATTTTTGTTTGTATAAAAGTCTATATACTGTATATCCCAATAGCAATGGATGACCTGCATCATAAAGTAATGCACCATTAAACACATATAAATGCAGAAAAAAGGTTTAAAAATGCTAAGAGGTTTCTGAAAGTGAAATCAATAAAATGGGTTTAATAACTAAGTGTCCTAATCCAGACAAGAGGTTAATGAGTGTTCCCTTGTAAAGCAAGAGAGAGTGGTAAGAGGTTTTTTGTTGGAAGAATCATGTACCCTTTAGGTGCCTGTTTGTGTGATGCTCAGTAGCTTTTGTTCAGCATACAGCTCTGAACACAACTGCCTACAGTAATGGGAGCTGGAAAGAAACAAAAATGCTGCAGATGCTGTTTCTGCTAAAACAGGTCCTGAGTAGAGATGGCTGTTTTTCTCATAGTTAAGTGTGTCCATTAGTGTGCATAATGAACAGCTAAACGCATTCGATTACATTGTTGAGAGCCTAACCTTCTGTGACAGACTAATGTAGTGCTTGACCAAGAATTGATTTACTTCAGGTTCTCTTCAGGTTTCAAAAAAAAGATGAAAAAAGTACTAGAAGATGACAGCTTGTAGTTTTTCATTGAAGTTTAAAGAAATTACACTTAACTGATCAATGTCTGGAGAATCCTGGAACTTTTCAAGTAGGCATTAGAAACAAACCCTGCCACTATTCAGGTTTACCACAGTAAGTCTGTGGTAACATTGTCAAACTCACTGCTTAGGAAGCTCAGGCAAACACATCCATTTTGGAGAGTGCTTTTCCACTGTGCTGAATAGTTCCCTAAACCCACTGGAATTACATGGGTCCAGATGTCTAGCCTATTCCAAGGAAAAAGTTCAAAAATTGTCTTTTACTTTGTAGTTATTAGGAGATCCTGCCACGTCTCCCATGGCAAACTTACTTCTATAATATTTTGTTCCACTTTCTGTGCATATGGGAAGAAAGTACACACAACTCAAAGGCCATCTTTGGAAAACTTTGAGGTGCTCTTGTTTCTTCAGTGTGACGTAAACAGGTTTTAGTCCTGAACGAAGATACTGGCGAGCTGTGTTGGATCACAGTAGTTCATGTTATTCGGTTTACTTTCTTGATTAGGAAATAGAGTGTCTCCCCTGGGAGCTTCAGACAGAAAGTACTCTGACAGAAAAATACTGAATCCTGTAGATTGTAGTTTTTTGCACAGATAAAAATGTGGGGGCAGATGAATTGCTGGAGTAACTGATGGGTTTTGATTTTTTACTTCTTTTTCTTAACATGTATACAAGGCATAAGTTTTCTGGCCTTTTTTTAAAAGTAGCTTATTCAGCTGTAAAGATTTGAGGTTGCTGTTTAATTAGCTGTTTAGTATTGTACAATTTGCATAATCACTATTTGACTACACTTTGGAAAAAAGGAAGTTCAGGTTATTTGTTACTCAACTAAAACAACCTAAAAGGCAAATAATACTTTCCAATTTCTGTTCATTGCAATGAAGTTTTGAGGTAACTAATTCTTCTAGGCAAAGTCGCTGTGACTTCTGCTTGATCAATGTTATTATTTCAGTCTTGTGCATAGTCTTGTCTTTTGAGCTGAATTTTCCATAAGTGGAAGTCAATATATTCCAAGGTACTGGGATGTGAATAGTTTACTTGACCTGGGGGTAGTGGAAACAGTAAGCTTCTCTACAGTGCTCAATATAAAAAAAATCAAACCACAAACTGATATGTGAATATGTATGTGAATTTTTCATATCCAAGATTTTTCTGTATATGTGTACAGGTGTTTGTGTATGTAGGTACATAAAAACATAAACCTCTTTAAAATGTTTCATACTAGTTACTTTTCACACTGTAGCAGGATCTGAGCAAGCTTGTCAAAATTCTTATTCTATCATGCTGGAGCAGAAAATGAGTAATATTTTCCCAAAAGTTTTAAATGCATACATATCATTTGTAACTGATAGCATAGCTGACTTTATATTATCAGCATTTCTCCTGCATTCCCAGGGCCTCTGAAATGTGCAATTAAGATTAGCAGGACAGATCTTACAGCCCATTCTGAAATCCTCTGTCAGATTATATTTGAAAGAAGAACCTTCATAACTGTAAGTGCTGCCCAAGACAGGCTGGGGTATGGGACAGGCATCTTAGCAGAGCTCTTCTCCTGCTGTCCTTGCACCCAGATTCCCTTTCTGTGTTCTCTGCTCCTCCCCATCTTTCTTTGTCCTTGCACTTGCAGACTCAGCTGGCACCTCCTGCCCAGCTCTTGCCTCCTCTCAGACTGGCAGCAGCAGGGATGGGGCCAGCTGCCCTCTGTCTCCCCTCAGCAGAGTTCAGGGTAGCTGCACTTGCTGAAGACATGCAGTGAGGGGTGATGTGGGGATGGTACTGGTGCTCAAGCAGTTCCAGGTAGGTGCTTATAAAGTTTGCATCAGTATTCCTGAATTCCTGTTATGACCGTTGTCTACAGATATTGATGAAAAGCTCATTCCATGACAAAGGCAGGAAGCTTTTAACATGAAAACGGTCAAACTGTTGTCACATTTCAAAGCAAATATGAGGCCTGGATAGAAACACGATATAAACATTCCCAGGAGAGCTTTTTGAGACTTGTTATGCAGAGCAAAGTTGGCACAGTGTCCCACTTGTAACACTAAAAATCAAGTGGGTTTTTGTTTGTTGTTTTTACAATATTTAAGTGACATTTTATTTGTTTTAAGGATCAGTTGCTGACGCACAATATTTCTCTGTCCACTGATTCACATCAGATGAGCATTCTTTCTGTAGTCACAAGTGTCTGCTTGGCAGGCTTGTTTTTGCAGTTGAAAATCAATAATTAATTCATAGCCAAGATAAAGAACTCAAGCCCATTATGAGATTTACCACCAATGTGGAGATTCTCAGTTGTATTCATAGTAAAGGAGGTGGAGACTGAGAATGTTTGCTACTTATACTTTGGTCTACTAGCTATTTTTGTTTTTTCTAAGGTGCCTATCACCAGGCTATCTAAGTAACAATAAGCTAGTCACTCAAGTGTTATACTAAATATTGGTTTCAAGATAACTTAGTATAATGAAAATGAAACTTGTTTTGACAATGATAAAAATGTTTATTTAATAATTTTTACTATAATTCCCAAGTGAACAAGCAGCCCTTGACCTCATGAAGAAAAGTAATTTAATTATTTTTTATTCAAAACCAACTTGCACCTGAAAAATACAAATAATTATTTAACTGATTAGATTAATTTATCTGCAAGAGGAATCCCTCCAGGGGAGTGAATGTACAAGAGCTCAGAATAAAATTAGCAAGTGTGTAAGATTAAAGGGAAAACAATCAATTTTGAATTAGATTGCAAATAAGTGAGTTTCCGTATTTGTAATATATTGTTGGAACAATGGAAACAGGCCCTAATTGACAAGCACTTGTGTGTTTTATCATTTATTTTAAAACTTTTTACCTGTTGCTGCTGCTGCCATGGCAGTTACTGTCTTGGCTCATAGATCATAAGGAGCCTATAGTCTTCCATAGCGTTTGGTTCTTTGCCTGAGTGCATGGCTAAGATGCCATCATAAAAATAATGGTTAGGCCTGATACCCTCTGCAGCCACTTACTCTGACAGCAGAGTTATCAGTGACCACTGTGCTTCCAGTTACTGTTTCTTCAAGAGTCCAAGCGGATTCTGCTCTCCTTCTTCCTGCCTGATGCACAGATTACTGCTGGGGCTGCTGCCCTGTTGGTGTGGCCCTGCTCTAACCCAGCTTCCTGAAATGATCCAAATGAAAAGGCCGCTGGAAAGGTGTTTTCTTTTAATAAATTGGTATTTCACAGACTGAAAGCTCTGCATAGCTTTGCCTTGGTTTGCCTGGGCTCAGCATGGTTGTGCTATTGGCATCTTCAACACTGCTCTGATGGTACTCACTGCATGGACCGTGGTAAGGGTTAGCTCTGACCAGGAATGTGTGAGGTACAAAAGGGGCCAGAAGAAATGATGGTATTACAGCTCTTTATGTGTCTAGACACACTGTACAGGGCAAATCTTTGAGAATATCACTACAGAGCTGTCACTTTAATTTAATCAATCATCATGCTTCCCTTATTCCTTCACAAACTTGCAAGAGGAGCAGAAGTTTTTTTAAAAACTCTTCAACAATGGGTAGCCTTTGACTGATTTATAATATACTACAGTTGCTTCTCTCATGACTTGTAAGACAGTTCTGAGCTTTTCAAAAAAATAGCATAAACATAAAGTGCAAAAAGAAATGCATAGAAGTGGCAAATATTAACAAAGATACTTTCTTCATCGTTAGTTATTTGTTTCTGAAGAAATACCTTCATAATTCCAACATTTTCTAAATTCTAATGAAAAAAACTCCAACTTCTGGTGTATATTAAATACTCATATTTGAAGGTCATTTCCCCCACAACTTTCAGTTTGGGGAAAACTTGGCAGTTCAAACAATCACAAAGTAAACTCAAAGTAATTATAATAAATGTCTTGGAGTTTGAGGTGACATTGATGCAAAATTCCATGAGAAGGAATTAATCATCTTTCCTACAGGATTTTTCTCTTGCTGAAGAAAATCTACCCTTATTTTTTAAACAATCCCTTCTTATTTCTCCATTTGACTAAACTTTTTTGTTTAGTTTTCCTTAAAACTTTCTTTAAAATGTAAGTAAAAACATTGGCTGGGAGGTTTCTCAGTTGCAGAGCTTGAGCTGCAGCACAGGAGCCTGTGGGAGATCGTGAATCTGTAACTAAGAATCAAATGTGGTTCCTCAAAAGAATCATTTCAGAAATGTGTGAATAGAAGTGCTTTGCAGCTTTACGAATCTTAGTCACTTGTGCTTTGGCTTTTGCAATAGCCACGTGAAAAAGAAAGGGTTATTTATTAAGAGCAGAACAGTTCCCTTTTAGTTCTGTAGCAATCATGTCTCTTTTTTTCCAGTCCATGGAAAGTGTTATCTCAGGCAGCTTTGTGCAGGAAGTTCTGTTTATCACTTCCTCACAGTTGCAGTTTGTCTAGGACTTAAATATATGATATCAGATTGCATCAAAATGTGGGCCTTTGTGTGCTTAACTCATCAAAGGAGTGGACCCTCAGGACTTGATATCACTTCACTGCATATGCAGTCATGTAGCAAAACAAAGTCTATCTAAACAGGACAGGACTATTTCTGTTGGTAGTGTAGCAAAGCTAGCAGTATTAGTGTAGTTTCAGGTATCTGCACTGTTTCACTTCTTGTTTTTAAATTTATCACTTTTTAAAAAGTGACATGGTTTGCCTGCTTTTACTATATAAGCTATGAAAACCCCAGAAATATTGCTTCTACAAAAACACTGAAAAACACCAGACCTAAATGGGATTCCCTTGGTGTGCACTGCTGTAGTGCCTGCTTATGTTCCAAAAAGGCACTCTAAAATTTTGAATCCCTGTGTTTCCAGCTGGCTATTGTTCTTGGGAATCTGAAATGGTAGATTGTTATCTAGGCAACTATGTGTCAAATAAGCTTAATGAGACTGTAACAAATAACAACAGTTACTGCAGGAGGTTGGGTGCAGGTTATGAACCTGCTCTCCCACCTTTGTGGTTATGTTTCTATTTTCTGTGGCCTTGCCAGAGGAGTTCCCTCTCACTTACACCAGGCTGCACTGCCAGATGTTGTCTCTGAGGCAGCCACAGGAAGTCTATTCAAACTGTGTAGCAATAGTTCTGCTCTAAGCAGCAGCTCCTCTGCGCTGACTCTGGTCTTTAATACCACTCTCTCCCACACCCCTTGCAGTATCTTACTTAACTGTATTGGCTTTTCTGCTCAACACAAGTTGGCTTCGTGTTGGCTGATAAGTTTTGGGCGTTGCAGAGCCTGATACCCGCTTGCCAGTCTGTGGAGCTGCAGCTTCAGGTCCATTTCTGCTCCTTCCCACACACTTCTGGTGTGTGTTTGAACCACGTGATGATGTAAAACTGAGAATGTGAAGTTTAGCTGGTATCCACTCTCAGATCCATGATGTAACATGCTCTGATTAGTAAAATCTGATAGTACTGTACAAGGAGGGGGGAAATGTTTAAATTACTCAGCAGTAAAAGACAAAGTAAAAATATCTCTTTTCTTCATGTCTCTTTTCTTCTTTGCAAAGAAAAAAATATTATTAGGAGATTGACACAGAAGCTGGTTGAGGGTTTTCTCTTACTTCTTTTCCCCATTATTTTAACTGCTGTATAAGTTGATGAACATGATCAAGAGATTACTCCAAATCCCATCAAGCAACTGCTGGGGGAGCCAGTCAGCAAGTGACCTGAGCAAAGCCATCCCACCTGAAGGAAGGGGCCCCAAAGCCCAAATCTGTAGGGATGTCTCAATCTTCTGACACACCTTGGCAGACTCTGAACAATCTTCGAGTGCAAGTTGGGAAATAATCCAGTTTTCCACTCTGCCTTGCTATGCCAAGGAAATCCTGAGAGGCACTTTGTCTTCCTGCCTTCTGTTGTTGGCTCCCACTGCTTTTACCACAGAAGGGCTGGTGTGGGGCCTGGCATTCAGCTCAGCTAGGGAAATGGTTGAAAAATGTAGGACATGGTGCTGTGTCCTGTAATTTTGAGCACTGCCAGTCCTTTGCGAGGAATGAATTCTCACTGTTTGCTGGAAAACAGGAAAGTGCATAAAACCAAGAATTTTTTTGTAAGAAGTTGAACTTGCCTCCCCTTCTCTTTCAGTTTGATTATATAGCAAAAGTGAAAGTCAGGAGCCCACCCCAAAGACTGTTCTGCTGCTCCAAAAGTTTTACTTTGAAAATAACAGTACTTTGCAGGAATCAAATGCAGCTGATGCCTCATGAAGAACGTGTCCATTTTCACTGAAGGGAGGGTGAACCCTCTTTGTTAGTCAACATGTATAATCAGTGCTGTGAAAAAAAATTTGCAGCTACTAATCAGCTATATAGTTTCCCACATGCACACATTTGCACAGTGAAAACTGGAAGTTTTGTGTAGTTCTGCTTTGGGGAACCTCACACTACCCTAAAACTGAACTCTACAACTCAAGTGTCCTTTTAAAATAATTATTTTTGTATTTATAAATTCTTAAATGTTCAAGTAGGTGATGTTACTTTATGTGTCACTGAGGATGTCCAATGAGTCCACCTCTGGACAGTCTATGGCTTATGGACTCCTTGACTCAAGTGAGAATGAAACGTCTAATCAATGACATTACTAGATTAATCTTTCCAATTAAGATGCCTTTAAATAGAATTCCTTTTGTGGGCTTTTGCTTCATTAATTAATTAATTAGGTGGGTTTGGGTTTTTTAGAAGGGTTGTCCTTTTCTTTCTTTTTTGAGGGGGCAGTGGGGGTGGTGTGGTCTGATTTAGGTTTTTTTGGTCCTGACTCAAAGCCACATGTCTCTGCTCGGAAAAGCATGTAAGGTGATGTCAACTTTAAAACTCTGCTTAAATCTAGCCAAGGTCAAACAGAAGGAAGAAGCACCAGCTTAATGATTTCTTGGCTTGGGGCTGCTGTAGGACTCCCAGAGATGCTAATGCATGTTAATTTAAACTTCTTATCACTACACTAGCAAGACTGTTCACACGTCTTCCACAGACACCGCAGGATTTAGGCTGTTGTCCTAATTGCTATTGTTTAGGCTGCTAGCTATTATATTTACCACAAGCTGTTTTCATCTTGTTGGGAGCCTGGTGCTAAACCAAAAGCCACCTATTTTAGCAATTTGTTGCCTTCCGGAAGCTGAAGCAATTACAGTGGAATATGCAGAGGAGCTTCTATACAATGTGTGTAAATTCTTGTCTGTGGTTCCAATAGATAATAAATTTGGGTTTAGGGAGCCTTGTACCTGATTAGAAATGTAGGGCTCCATGACATAAAACACAGCACACAGTCTTGCTGTAAATGTTTTTTTGATTTGATTTTTAAAAATATTTAAACATAACTGATTAGCCAAGATGTATGTGATCATGACTTTCATGCCTGTTTAGGTCTGAACTTATCCTGCAAGGTAGTCTAATGCTGGATCTACAACCTCAGTCTATGTCTGTTTTGAGTCAATGACTCTGTCAAAGGTGGATTTCTCTACCCCACAGAAGAAGTAGCTGATCAGAAGAGCACAACATTTGCACAGCCTCGTTGGTACCAGTCTGGAAAAATATTTCAGATGAGTAAGCGCAAAGGAACAAGCCCTTCTTCATCTCAGTCCAAAAGAAATGGCTACCTTAATCTGTGACCAAAATTTCCTCACTTAATGGGGTTTGGTTTTAGATTGACTACTTGTGGCAGCTACATGTTGCTGCAAAGCACAGTCCGCCTTCAATCTTGTGCCACAGTTTTCTGCCGCTTTTCTTGCACCAGAAGCAATGGTTGGCTGACCAAGCAGTCAACCAGTTAATTGAGAGACAAACAAGAAGAAAAACAGTTCTATCAAGAAAGCTAATTTATTTTTTGCCATTCTCATCCCTTGATCCAGTTTGTGGAGAGGTCAGGAAATTTGTGTCCTAGGCAGCTGGTCCAAGATTTTGGGCAACAGTACTCTGTAAGACTGTGCTCAGCAGTAACTTAAGATTGAACCTTGAATGTCTGACTTCCTATATTGCTTTATTCTCTTTCATATTTTTAGATACAGTTATTAACCTGCTTTAAAAAGGAAATTCAGTTGAGAAGTCATGGACTTTTATTTAGAGATTGATTTGCTTTTGGAAAAAACCTTCTAAGATTTGTCCTTAAACCAAGTTTGAGGTTGCAAAAGAAGTTTGGTTACATTTGTATTTGTTTCATTTTTTACACTCATGTCCACTACATCTTTTGCTGGAATATTTCCAGTGTCCTCAGAATCTGAAAGTACCAGAAATAAATCAGAGGCACCTACTTTTGCAAAGCCATGGGTCTTCTCAAGTGGTGGATCCTGGGCTGGAACTTGGGAAATCTGGGTTCAATTTTCTTCTTTGCCTCTCATTTCCAATTTAATATTGGGTAATTTATTTAGTAAAACCAGCCTCTGCTTCAGGCTGCCATCTGTGGAACATCTGGTGTCTCCGTACCTCAAAGGAGCAGTAAGTTGGTTAGAGCATGGTGTTAATACCACCAAGGTTTGGTCCTCATATAGACCATTCACTAAAGAGCTGGACTCAGTGATCCTTGTGGATCTCTTCCAACTCAGAATATTCTGTGATTCCCAGTAGTTAATTCGTGGTTCTGCAGTGCTCCAATGCTGTGGTCACTGGAGCTGTTTGTGAGCACAGTGGGACTCTTTAAGAACAAAACCAAAATGATACCACTTTTTAAACATAGAATTTGGTTTTGTTTCCCCAAATTATTATCTTTATCTTATTTTAACCTGCTGGAGAACAAGCTGTTGTGTTTGTTTCAGGAGATGGATCTCAGTCCTAAGCAGCTGTGAGTGTGTGTGTGTCTGTGTTGTGGCAGTGTCATTCCTGGCCAGCTAAACTGGGACAGGATGTGCCAGACAGCCCATCTTCAGTGGGGCTCACACAGGGATTCCCTGAAGATGTATTGTTTTCAGTAAGGCATTCATAAAATGTTGTTTGGTTGGCTGGGTTTTTTCTGTAAGACTTAAGGTTTGCAAATCTTGAACAACAAGGATACTATTGCTTTTATCCAGCAGTGTGAGTTACTGGGCAGTGCACGTGCATGCTGTATGTCTGGCTCCAAACTGAGGTGGGGAAGGAAGGATATGACCCTAAGCATAGAGATCCTGGCTCTGCAGATCAACTTGTCATTTCACATACGCAGTTTCTGATGACCCACTGTGACTCTGCACATACAGGGCTGTATTCCCAGATGCACAAGAGAATGGTGTACTTGAAAGATGAGACAGAACTGACTGTCTGAAGGGTAGCTGCAGGTCTAACTAACCTTGACTGCAGTTAATGATCTGAAGATTATGCTTGTTAGGCTGGGGAGTAGTGAATCAATTCACTTGCCAGTTTAATGAAGGACTTTTGCTCTCTAGAACCTCTATTTATATAAATGAATAGAATAAGTGTAGCACAGAGCCAGGTGTTGAAAAGGATTTTTCAGCAATACAGGAATCTTCAACTATTACATTAAGACCACTTCAAGTTCCATGGTCTTTCTTCAGTCAAAAAATATTAGGAGGCATGATGTAGCTTATCATATCATTATGGCTGGTAGGTATGAATAGCCACTTATTTATATATTACCTCTTGGCACGATTTGGCACATTGAACATGCTGCAAGATTTCATGAGTCAAATTTTTGAAAGGACTAAATAAGTACAAAAATTAAAATATTTAATCCTGGATTTGGCATATGTGCCCTTAATTAGAGATGCAAACCATACAAACAAAACTATTTGCAGCAAGCTACTCAGCAAAACACATTGCAAAAGAAAGCCTTGCAAGTAATTAGATTCCCAGAAAAAAATTTCATCACAGCTACCTCAGCAGCTGTCAGATGCCAGTTCAAAAAGACAAGTATCGAAGTTTATTGTAACATTGCTAAGCAATGGTTTAAATATCTCCTTCTCCATTGTGCTTATTAGGAACCCAGATTTTTAAAATTTATTCTCAAGCAAATGGATAAGCTCTTTATTAGGTAACTGCTGTGCTCACTGATAGTCATTTGTCTTCACCATTAGACAATGGCTAAGCTTTGAATCATAGCTATGTACCTGTGCAAATATCTCACCAGGTCTGCTGTATTGTGCCATTAGGAAAAGGTAAATAACAAGTCCACCAGTTAGAATCATCATAGAATCACAGAATATCCTGAGTTGGAAGCAACCCACATGGATCATCAAAGTCCAGCTCCTGGCCCTGCATAGGATGGCCCCAAGAATCACACCATGTGCCTGAGAGCATTGTCCAAACATGTCTTGAGATCTGTCAGGCTTCGTGCTGTGACCACTTCCTGAGGAGCCTGTTCCAGTGCCCAACCAACCTCTGGGAGAAGAACCTTTTTGTGATACCCAACCTAAACCTGCCCTGACACAACTTCAGGCCATTCCCTCGGGTCCTGTCACTGGTCACCACAGAGCAGAGATCAGTGCCTGCCCCTCCTCTTCCCCTCACAAGGAAGTTTTAACTGCAGTGAGGTCTCCCCTCGGACTCCTCCAGGCTCAACAGACAAAGTGACCTCAGCCACTCCTCATATGGTTTCCCCTCCAGGCTCTTCCCCATCTTTGTTGCCCTCTTTTGGACACTCTCTAATACATTTATATATTTCTTATATTGCAGTGCCCCAAACTGCACACAATATTCCATTCAAATATGGAATGTGTTGGCAATACTTCATTGTTGAATTAATTTTTGCTAAGACATCACTGATTCAGGTGTCATAAAACTAGCTAGAACTATTTCTAATTCTTTTAAAGGATGTTATACAAAAAAAGCAGTTAAAATAGGTGAAGAATGGTATTTGATACCAGTTATATTACTTGCAATCTGAATATTTTATCCTGAAAGGATTTCTGTGTTTTCAAAATGCCCTGGATGAATTTTAACAATCATTTACTGGTTTTTGGAAATGTCACTACATCATTTTGGCAGAGAAGATCACAGCTACAGCCTAATATAGTTGGAGTTCTGACAGAGAAGCATACAGGGAGCAGAGCTCATGGTGATCTGCCTGGGTGTATCCTTGTGGGGTGGGCACCGGGACAGGGCACAGGCCTGTAATGTCTGATTTGTTTTATTGGCAGTTGTCACCTGTAACAACCAGCCTTCCTCACTGCAATGCCTGGGCATGTCTCAGGGCATGGCAGAAGCCACTGCTTGGTCCCAGTGCTCAGAAAGAATGAGGTTATACAGTACAGCAGCAGATTGTCTGCATGTGTGAACTGGAGCTGTGTTATTGCCCAGAGAGCCACTGAAAAGGTGATTAAAGCCCTATTAGTTTCCTAGAGTATGTGCAGCCTCTGATGACTAACAGAAATACAAGTCAATTGTACCCTGACAAGGAGGGAAGCCAAAGATGCAAAATTAGGATTCCATAATTCACTAGCTGAACCCCGCAAATGTTAAAACAGCAACATGTATCCCTCCCTGCCACCCCCCAAGTGCCTACCTACCTGGGTGAAAAGTTTGTGCTGGGGATGGCCAGGTATGGTATGTTCATCCTGCAAATGGTGCTGCAATGACCCCTGTAGCTAAGGAAGGAGAATTGAAAGGCTCAGTCAAAAGTGCTTCTGAGACTCTCTCAAAGACACTGACTTGGCAGGGGACTTTAGAAGACTCCAACAGTAAGCAGCTCAGTGATGTACTCAACTATTTAAAGGGATCCTAAAATGCTTCTTATCTTGCAACCTGTAGAAATCATGAAGTAACAAGACTGGGTCCCTTATTTTTCTGGACCTTTTGGATTTTTTTTTCTCTGACAAAGCAAATCCCCTTGTGAATAATGAGCATTCTTTACCTCTGCTTGAAAGTGCTCATCCTAAAACAGAGAGGTAATCCTGTCTCTAGCTCTCTGCTAAAGTATGCTGTGCTTTCAGTCCTGCCACCAAAAAAACCCAAACAAACAAATAAAAAAGGGGGGGGAGGGGGGGCAGTTTGCCAAACCTATTAAAAAAACCACAACCAAACCCAAAATGCTCATAGGACTTTTTTTTTTAAACAACTAACTCTTTAGTGGCCAAGGTTTTTTTTCTCTCTCTCCTTTTTAATCCTGTTGATGATGAAGTATTTTAAGCAGTATTGGTTAATTCTTTTGTATTAGAACATTTCCCTTCATCTTCCCCCTCTTCATGTCATGCTTTATATTTACTGAGACCATCAGGTAACAAGGCAAGCCTGGCTTCTGACCAAAAAGGTATTTTAGCTAGAGATTCATTAGTGTGTATAAAAATAGCCAACCTTGTTTAAAGGCACTTCTTACTTGACAAGACAGGGGTTCAATTACCATATTTCATTTAAAGTGAAGATTAAACATCTTTACCAGGACAGAGCACTAATCCCATGAATCCTATTTCTGTTGAAATGTAGTGCTATTGGCAATAAACAGCAATTTGAGAAGTCATAACCCAAGGAAATAATTGTCAAGTGACTTTAGAGCTCCCTATAAATTTCTTCTTCATGACTTTGGCAGTAGTGTTCAACAACAGAGTTAAATATTTGTTTTAGGTGGTCCTACCTTTAACAGACTAATTAAAAAGATGGAATTCTTTGATTCTATCTTAAATAATTTTACTTCTAATCTCTCTCAGGCTGTCTAGGGTAAATCATCTCTATAAATGGAGCTAACATGCTTTTCTCTAAATAGAGACTTTACAGTATAGCAATAAATTCAAGCACTGGGAAAGCAAATGCAACTGAAGCACCTTTAATGATGCTATTGTGTAGCTGTTATGGTTGCAATCCCATTACACAGACCTTTACCTTGAAGGCTATAAATTCTTTGAGAAATTATTCTAATGGGAAGGGGCATTACTTAAACTTTGTGTTTAAACATGACGAAAAAGGGGATGATTTCAGTTTGAAAAACCCAAGTCAGGCTAACCAAAGCAGTAATTACGGAGGGAGATTAAATTTTTGCCTATCATGCAAACCTTCTAAATTTGTATTTCCTGAAAAACCATGCAATGAAACTGTTCCCGGAGCTACTTCTTGTTATTGCACCACACACATGCCTGGAACTTGCCATTAAGGATCAGGACTCCATTCTGCTCTACCTGCAGGCTTAATAACAGTACCTGAACCAAAAATTGTCAGCCTGAATACCTGACCCAAAGCCCAGTGAAGTCAATGGAGGACTTTCCATTGATTTTAATGATTTGGTTCAGGAGCTAAGTAAGTATTTCTAAGACAAAAATCAATATTTTTCCACAGTGGTAATGTTTTCATGAGCTTCTATTGATCCTTTTGTCATAGATTACAGGATACCTTGGCACTGTCAACATACCAGGTTTTAACAAACTGATTTGATTTATTAACACCATTTGATTAACATCTGCAGTAGCAAGTATTTATCAAATGTCAGCAAACAAAAGTTCAGCAGAAGGATCACCACAAAAAATGACTTGTTGCACAATGTGAGCTGAAGTTCAGTGGGAACAGGCTTTCTGTAAAACCAGTTTATGTCAGAGCCCTACCTGATATGCTCAGTAGAAGTTGGGTATTCAGAAATATTTTTTTTACCAGCTATACCATCAGGTCTGAGTAAAGCTCTTACCTCTCCTGGAATACCTTAACTTACCTCCTTACATGATCATGGCGTAAAAAAACCCACAACATTGCCATGAAAGCGGGGTTGGAAAAATCATGCCAAAGTTTTCAAATCAAATTGAACTTGCTTAGTCTGTCAGTTATACTGTATGATTTTATAACCCATCTTCTAAATAATTACAGTGAAACACATAATTCTATTTAAGAAATACACTTCAATGCATTGCTGTATTTATAGCATCTGACATACAAATGCAAGTCCTGGGGCATCAGAAATAGGACTGATTATGTCAGTGATATTTACAATGTGATTGTTCAATTGACAGCCCTGTTATTTAGGTTTGCCACTTTATAAGCCAACCAAACTCTTTCAGCCATTTCTTGAGAATGATTCTTTGAAGTTTGGGGCTTTAATTCAACTTGATTTTTGTGTGATTATTTGAAAAATAAATAATTCATGCAATTTAACAATTATATAGTGGTGTTCCAGTGGTGTACAGCTTTCCTACTACTATTTTAATATGTCAGACTCCTCCATGTGATTTTGTTTCTCTGTTTACTAATAGTCACCGGAAAGTCCACAAGTTCAAAGTATAATTTCCTCCCTTTCAAAGGATGTTTTTTTTCCTGGAAGAATATTTGAAACCTTTCAGAATTTTCCTGATCCAAACCCCAAACTATGTATTATATCTGACACAGATTAGAATGGGTTACATTAATTAATATTTTCCAAACCAATGTAAAGCTTAATTTTTTAATTGAAGTTGAAATCAGTTATCACACATAACCCATTACAGTATGAATATCTCTAACAGTGCCATCGATCATAACAAAAATGTGGGTATCATGTAAATCTTATCAGGATCACTAAAATAATGGGACTTTTGTTTACAAGGTGTCGATTGGTTTTAGAAGCTTTGATAATGACTCCAGACAGTCAATAAATACAGAGACTTTTACATACCCAGTAGGAGCCGAACTGAACTATCTAATCTTTTTAAAATGACAGACAACACAATGAACTCTGAACTTAATCCCCTCCAAACATTAAGGAGACAGTTTAGTGCTTAAAGTACTATTCAAACTCCAACCCTACATAGAAAAAAATCACTAAGTGTCTGATTTAAACACACGGGAAAATTCAGAGCTAGGGCTGGTTTTCCTTCCCATTGTGCCTGGCCAGTGGTCTGTGGTGGGCTCCAAGTCTGTCAGTTGGTTGTCTTGGGCAAGGAAAACACCTTTGTGCCTTTAGAAAACTTGTATTCAAAGCATTAAAAACACAACCCAACAACCAAACCTGAAGCCTTAATTACTTTTTGTCTCTATGAAGCGAATTTTCCCTTAAGGTTTTGAAGCAGACATGGAGAACAACGTTATATGCTACATTTCAAGTGACAGAATTTACACTGTTAGGATCATAACCTTTGAAAATGGTACATTGCCTTTAAGAGTCAAAGGAAACTGTAAATGTAAAGCTTACAGGGGAGAAGGATGGCAGGTAATGGCTAACATACAAGTTATGTATATATGAGAATATAAATATATTAAATCAATCTTAATTTCAGGTGTCAATTTTAAAAATAAATAATAGGACCATCTAACTGCAGGACTGTGTTTTAACTAGTAATAAAGTAAGAGAAGAGAAAATAAAAATATCCTTTAAGTTATCATTAGCAATTCTTCTGAGATAATTGTTTGCTTTTTAACATCTTTGGAATCTTAAGTGCAGTGCAAACCTGCATCCTTCAGTACAGTTTTCCGTGGATTGTACTTTGCATGTACCTTTGGTTGGTTTGTCTTACCAATGTACCTCTCTGGGTAATGAACAGAGGAATTAATCCATTCCAACCTTTTCAGTGCATCTCTCTTGCTGCCCAATGTAAAGCCTGATGTGAAAAATGCTTTTTGTTTTATTCTTAACATGACCCAGATATCTTTACTGCCTTTCCTGCATGATGGGAGATAAGCTGTGTTAAGCCTCTGTATTTGTTATTAATTAATTCCACCAAATAGAGAACACTTCCTGAGATCTTTTTGAAGCCTCTCAGTGTCTCAGGTAGATTGCTGTATACAAAAGGGGAAATATAATCTAAATCACAATTTGAACTTCAAATAATAGGTGTTTCAATCACCAAAATCTGCTTACATTGTTGAATACGATTTGGTGTTCTACAATTTGTAATTTTTTTAATAGTAACCTTATTGTCTTGGTAAGTTACAGTGCGTGAATAGTTTAAAATATTTCATGTTATTAACAATGATTCTTAAGTTAGGAGTTTCTGAGGTTCCCACTACCCGTGTTTTGCCATGATTAATTATGTAAGCTTGTCTTTCCCGCAGTGCTCGATGAGCAGACTAGAGCTGGTTGTTGTTGAGCTGCCCCTCAGATGAGTTAGATTACCATGACAGCCTAAATCTTATAATGGATTGTTATTGAGAGACGTGATATCTCTGTTCTTGGGATGAGATCAACCAGCAGAGGTGAGAATGTGAATATTTATTTGGTATCAGTGTCTGATATTTTGAAAAATTTTCTGAAGTTTGAATTTACATTAACTGTATACAAACTATCCTGATTTCAGCTCCAGTTATGCTCACTGATTTTGCTGACTGATGACAACATTCCAAGATATTCTAATTTAAAAAAAATCTCAAAATGCTTACCTTAGAATATTTTTTGTATGTTTGACTTCCAGGATTTTGATAACCAGTACTTTCTTTGGTGGTCATTTGTGGTAAAATTAGTGGAATTTCATGAGAGTTGATTACACAGCACTTTTCCTTTGCAATAGTTGCCTTTCCTTTCCATAGTTGCCTAATTAGCATTTCCTGAATCATAGAATAGCTACATGTTTTGTAATGAAAAAAAAAAGAAAAATGAAGAACCAGGGGGCTGCCCGATCTGTGCTGGATGAAAATTCCCAACTGCTAATGTGTTTGGCTTTGTTTTTTCCTTCTTTACTTCTTTAAAACCTTTGTTAGTCATTCTAATAGATTGCTTCCTAAATCTGCTCTGTTTACTACACATTTATGGACAAGCACTGTAGCAAATTTTATAATAGGAAAGTCTGTGTTGAAGAACTACACAACTGGCCATGAGTAACATCTAACCAGTATTCAGTTAGAGCAGAACCTACAACAAGTGTCTCTAAGATATAGTTCAGCATCTCTTACCGTCACAGACTCTTTGGTATGTGCTCTCTCTCCCATCCTCTTTCCTCCACGACGTGTTTCAAAATGCATTGTGTTTGGGCAGTCCCACCACAGATCAAACTATAAGATAGTTACAGACATTTGTAATTTTTTCCCCTATTTGTAACAGTGATAACCACGAAAGAGCTTAAGAAAGCCAAATGATGCCTGCTGGCATTGTGGGCAAAGCATCCTTGGCATGGGCAAAGCAACCTTGGCATGTGCCAGATGGCACAGGACTCACAGACTCACCATGTTCCCCCTCTGTGAACTACTTACAATGCAATAGGTGTAACACAGGCTCACCAACCTGTCCTTGCACTGGTGGAGCAGCAGGACCCGCTGGCTGAGCTGCTCTTGTACCTGACTTGCTGGTAGGGCCATGGTGCCGTGGGAGCATGTCCTGGGGCTGGCTTGGTGACACCCTTGTCCTGGGTGTGAGTTCGTGCTGCTGTGTTGAGTCTGCCTGATGTGATTTGGTTTCAATTCTTAAAGCCTTGAGCTCTCCTGTCACTCGTAGCAGCTTCCCAGTATGGTGTTAACCCCAGTGTGGCTCAGTATTGGTGGCTCTGGTGGTCTTGGTCTCCTGAATGGAAACCAAGGACTGCTTTGTGGAGGACATCCCCACTCTGCCATGGTCAGTGAGCTTCCTACCAAGAAGGCAGATAAAGGCACAACTTTTTTTTTCTTCCAAAAAGAATAGCATTTACTGTATCTTTAATTCCCAACTGTGCAGCAATTTCACAAGTACTGGCTATCCAATTTTTTAATTGATCAGACCTTTCCCTTACTTTGCTAGACTGTGTATGCATTTATAGTAGTGTAACACTAAACCAGATCTGCCTTTGTTTTTGTGATTTATGCTTTTTTTTTCTTGAACAGGAAAACATTCATTATCAAACATTGTGAGAACAATACAGTAGCTGGAGTTATTTTATATGAAAATATTGTTGATTGTTCCTCCCCTAGAAATCTCTCCTGGCAGCTCACTTCCTGCCAAATGAATCAGCAAAAGCTGCTCATGAAGTTGTTAATATATAATATAATAACCCAGCGCTGCACTTGCTCCTTATCTATGAAGTCCTTTTGTGATCAATGATTCACATCACCTTTTGATTATAGTCTCTGAGCACAAACAGTTTCTTAATATAAATTAATGGCCTTGGAATTTCTAAATAAACATTCCCTTTTGTTTAGCATCATTTCCTATTTTCTTACCAAAACAGAGTCTTTTTGTAATTGTTCAGTTTTCACTGGAAAAAGTGTTTGTGGACTGGAATGTTCTCAAAAAACAAGCAGTTCCTTTCAGAGCCATTAGTGCTGATTTACAAGGTCTAACGTGCAATGTTAATTGAATATAGGTAGGAAATACTACAAAATAAACCAGCTAGTGTGGTGTGAGCTTATAAATAATGATTACCACACTCATTTACTGGAAAAGGGATTGTCTTTTGAAGTATAGTACTATTTGGCAATGTTGGTTTTTTTGTTTTGGTTTGTTTTTTTTTCTTTCGCAGTAATAAAACCCAGTTTATCTAAGCAGGAGGTAATCAAGGCACTACCTCTAAATTTTCTTATTATTGTTAACACTACTAAATAGTTAGGCATGGGCTCTTCAGCAAAATTAATTCTGAAGATTTCCTTTGGCCAGGTCTGACTAGAAGGACAATTAAAATACCAGCTATCACACAGTGATAAGCTAATGTTAGCTGTCCTCTCTTGCCAACATCAGTGAAGCCTGAGTGGAGAATGTAGCAGAAGCATAAGCCTGACCTGCACAGAAGTGGTGCAAAAAGCTATCTGATAGTATTAATTTTTTAAAGCAGAGTTATTACACTTAGGTCAATTAGGTGGAGTTCTAACTAAACCGAAATAAGAGCCTGAGACACTAAAAATGCCTATGGAGGTACTTAGTTTAATTAATTGTTCAGCTAGAGTGATTCAAGCTTATATTCAGGCAGGGGATTTTTTTTCCCTAAAGCATTTAAAGAATATAGGCCATGGTAAAAATGATCAAACTTCTGAGTGGGTTGTTCGTGGTGGTTTCAATTAAAGCATTTCATTTGCAGTGAGAACAGACTGACTGGGCACAGTATCTGTCACTCACTGTGGCTCTGCCAACAGAGCAGCTTATCAAGGTGGGATCACTTGGCTATCATCAGTCAGAAGTCCACCATACACTTTTCCTAACCTCAAAAGTAATTTTGATTCTGACTTAATCATACTCAAAAATAGGAGAGGGCCTGTTTTTCTCAGGGAAGTTCTCCTGGGTTACAAATGAATTTAAATGCTGTGGCTTTCTAAGAGTGGAAGCTCTTGAAGTGGGGAGAAGAAAAAGCCCTTGTGTTCCAGAAAAGCAGTGTCTTGCAGGACAGCATCTGTATTAGAGCCCCTCACTGCCTACAAGGAAGAAAAGTCCTCAGGCTCCTAAGGCACATCTTTGACTCAGAGTTTTAATCGATGCCTGTTCCTTGAAAGCACTAGTAAGAAGAGAGAAATTTTTTTTAATGCATCACTGTTTTGTTCTGTAGAATGATAAAGAGGCTACTTTGTACACTATTATCCCATTTTATTAAACAATGTCTCCTTCAAGTAGGAAATTCGAATGCTGTGTTAAAAATTACTCAATATATTTATTTAGTCTGGTCTATTAATTACTTTTTGCATGTGCCCAGAAGTGAGGCTGAGCATTATTTCATGGCTTGTATGTTACAATGGAAACGAAATGGTTCTTGTTCCTCAATGGCACCAAGCATCCTGTAAACATGTATGATGAGAGTGACTCTCCTCTTGTTCCCACTGCTGGCAGACAGAAGTGCTGCTGTTCAGCCAGTAGTCTTGATTCCTTTATTGACTTTTACAAGGATAACATCAGCACCAGCTGAGGATTTCTCAAGATATTTTTAGGCACTCTTGTTGTACTTGCTTGGGGAAAGATGCCTAATTCCTGATGGCATAGCCTTGAGCTATATAGGCCTAAGCTTCCCACTGCAGACTTTCATATTTGAGAAAAATAGTTTTGTCCTGATCAATGGGCTGTGCTGAGCCAGATGAGCTGTACTGTTGCTGGTGAGGTACAGGGTTGTTGGTAATTTCGGAGTGAGCAGGTAGAGAAATGAATGAGAAACAAGTTAGAGCTCCCTTCCTCCTCCTGGTGAATCTCTGATGGCAGCATTCATCAAGAAGCTCAGGTAGCTATTCAGGTTACAGATTAAATAAAATTTCTTAAAGCACATCTGCACCAAGGGAAAAAAAGGCAGTGATAATTCCATCTTCTGCTTATCTGCCTGTTTTCCCCAGGAACCACCTGACAGGGTTGTTGCCACCATGGTTCACCTGAGAGGCAGGCAGAAATGGGACTGGCCATCAGAAAAAACAGGCACAAAGGGAATGGGAACAGCCAGTGCAGTTTCTAAGGAGAACAAACCGGTTTTCAAGGGTCCAGTGTGGGGATGAGCCCAGGAAAGGAGGCAGTACCAGAGCAGGAGATGCCAGAGAAATTACTAATGCCATTGTTGTTCTTGTGGAGGGATGTAAAGAGGAGATATCTGGGCAATGACCAATGAAGTAATTTGTTATGCATGGCATTGCATGAGAAAATTATCTATAGTAATTCCATTTGAGGGTGGACATTTTTCCTTCCCTCATTTC
This sequence comes from Sakesphorus luctuosus, assembly GCA_013396695.1. NCBI lineage: Eukaryota > Metazoa > Chordata > Aves > Passeriformes > Thamnophilidae > Sakesphorus > Sakesphorus luctuosus. The sequence continues at coordinate 665,981 of VWZD01000647.1, forward strand.
CATGAATCATTCAAAATGGATTCCAATCCAACTGGGAAAGAAAATTAAACAAACTTGATGCTGCTAATCTTGCATTGGCAATTAAAAAAAAGTAATCTACCCTGGAATTGCATACCCAGTAGGGACTCTACAGTACAGCACATGCTACACTTTTTGTAACGGTCATGTGGGTAAAATACGTTTTTAAAGCATTAACATGGGCAGGCAAGATTTAAACCAGCAGTTCTTGACCCTCTTGAATCCCATTAGGCTTGAGGAAGAGTAAGTATTATGGAAGGAAAGGGAGAAAGGACGTGGTGAAAGTGGTTTTGCTCTAGATAAGCCTCTGCTTCCTGCTTCACAATCTTGTTCCTTGCCTCAATTTCCCCTGTTATTCTGCACAGAGCTTCAAACCATTTTTACACCTTCAGCAAGAGATATGTGCTTTGGCTTATTTTTTCAAAGGAAAATCTCAGGATGGTTGGAAAGATGACAGCAGCTGTCTTTACAGCTCACAGGGCCTGAAGTTTCTGCCTGTCCAGACAATTAAATGTCCCTTCACAGAAATAGCAGGAATTTAACCAGTACAGAATTATAACTACTACTCTTCTGCATAGTGAATACTGTAAATTTTAAAAATATATAATTAAATACTTAGTATTGCTTTTGCTGACAATTTATTTACTTGCAGCCTCTGAGCATGTTACATACAGTTGTGAGGTGAAGATAAACTGTTCTGCCAGAAGCTGATGTCATGTGACTGTACTGAAATTGTCCCTTTGTCTTTTTTCAAAAAACACTTTATTTCCTTGGACCAAGCAGTTCCCTAAAGCCACTCTGAAGTGGCCCTGAACCCAGGTGGAAAAAAGAAAAGCTCACATGTGGCTGAAAGATGAAAACTTTGGGCATGTCTAATCGGCACCAGGATTAGGGAAGAACTGGGGAAGTGCAGAAGACAGAAGTGGAGAAGGGGAGCACAGGTTGGACAGACAACACAAGGAGGAAACAGGGTCATCTGCAGCCGAAAGGGCTTTTGGCAGGTGTTAATGAACTCCTGTCCACAGATCTGAGGTCGGATAGGATGTGCTAAATCCTCCTCTAAGTGTCGTGGTCTTAGGCAGGTTCAGTGTGGCTGTAAACCACTCTGGAGAGCCAAGCAGGCAGTCCTGGTGCCATTTGTTCTAATCCTATGCAGGGAATCAAGGTCCTTGGACACCCACTGCCACAAATGAAGAACCTGTAACAACTGCCTATGTCTTGATCACTCACCTTTGTATTTGTTTGCTTCTTTTTACATTGTTTCGCTTTGTTATTAAACATACTTATTTCCTGGCAGCTGTGATACCAACAAGAACATTTGCACAAGACATTCAAAATCCCGTTTATTTTGGTTGGTTGATTTCCTAAAGCAAGTTTCTATTTAATTTTTTGGGAAAAAATGAAGCAGAAATGGTACCCAAAGCCTCTGTAAGTATTGAACTCATTTAAAATCACATATAAGTATTCATAAAAGCACTCTGTATAAATTTCCATTGTATTTTTATTGCAAGCCAGGGTGTGTGAAGGCTGGGTGTGTGAAGGCTGCGTGTGTGATGGCTGCGTGTGTGATGGCTGCGTGTGTGATGGCTGCGTGTGTGATGGCTGGGTGTAGCTGTCTGAGGCCTCTCTGCTTTACCTGGCCTGCCTGTGCTCTGCCACAGTGGCAGTGGATCTACTTTATTCTACCACATGAATAAGCTTAAGCTGACTGTAATACCTTACTTTCACAGTGTCACCTTGTAATTGTTAAATTAATACCAGATCTGGGGACTGTTTTGATTAGAATGAGTCGTTACAATATCCTTTCATCTGCATTTGTGTGACATCCAGTGGCTGGATGGGTCAATCACAGGCTCACATTTCTTGCGAAAAATGTAAAAATGACTCACAACTCCGGTTAGAACATGAAAGCAGGAAATGTATTGGATATTAATGCTAACAGAGCAATTGCTTAATTTTGGTTTAAAAATAAAGCGGCAATTAAACCCCCTCGTTCATACATTGGAGATTTGTATGCAGCCTTAACTTGTTACAGCCTTCAGGGTTCTTTCCCAGTGCTATGACATGAACTCATCTCCTCTGGGTTCCCACTGGGCACAGAGAAGTGAACCTGTATCACCCTGGTCAGAAATGAGTAATCTGTTTTGCTGCATTTTACTGCACCATGGCCAGGACTCTTGTCAATTTTGTCAGGAGCAGTCCTGAAATAGGAACCAAGTATTTATTGAAACACTTGAAATATTTAAAATAGCCAAATATATTAAGTTTGATTATCTAAATACTATTGAATTTGGCTTCTAAAAAGTTTTTTAAATTGCAGGATCTAGAACTCCAGTCTCATGTTTGAAAAATAACTGCCTGAAATTAAAGTAATTCATGGCAGTTGTGTAAAGTATTTTCACTGCCGTCTTCATAATGACAATGACTTGACAGCACTGCTCTCAACTTTTGCTTATCTGGTTTTTTTCCATGCAGGTAATAGTAACAGCTTTTTTACTGCACACTCAGAAAAAAATACAGTTATCACAGAGCATTTTTTGTAATTTTTTTATTGTAAGTAGCATTTACTAATGCTGAAAAGGAAAAAGATGAAAACATAAAATTTTCTCTGCTTTTCTAATTGTCTCTACAAGGTCCATAAAACTGTTTCATAAATCAAGCTAATTCCTTGTGCATAAGGCTTTTATATAAGCAAAAGGAAAAGTACAATTTTTTTTTTTAAATTATTTTTCATCTCATAAAACCTAGCAGGAAATTAAGCATTGATGGCTAGTGTCTGAAACCACTTGAAAATTGTGGTTTTGAAGTGACTAAATTTCAGGCTTAATATTTATTAATTATGAGCTATTTCAAAGATGTAAAAATATTATTTTAGCAGAAATTTTCCTGTTTAGATAAATAAATTGGACACACAATAAAGACTGTGCAAGGCCTGGGTACTGCATACAAGGCAAATGTTAGCAGCAGACAGGAAAACAGCAGCTGTGCACCATTCTTGGACACAAAGTCCTCAGGAGTCACGAGGTTAGCGCAGGATCTGTTTTTTTCATGCCTGGTTTTGCTGACTATAGAGTCACTTAGTCAAGTATAATAATCAGAATAAAAGTCCTCTCCTAAAGTTAGACTAGTTTTATGCTAATCTATGGCAAAGAAAAGCAAGTCAAATCTGTCAGAATTTTATCTAGAAGAAAACAAAGATCAGATATATGAAAATGCCCTTGCTGAGATCCAGTCCTTTGAGCTGCCTCTTGGAACCACACTAAGGTATGCTGCTTTTTGATAATATTATACTCTTCATGATGGGTATGTTCCGTTCTGTAGCTGTTCCTCCAGTCAGCCCAATAGATTAGAAACTTTGTTTTCCTGACCCTGAAGCCTACAGGAAAGTTGAGTTTAATTTCAATGTGACTGGCCCTAAATCAAAAAATACAAACCAAGGTCAGCTACTCAGCTCTTTTCACCAGGACAAAGTGATCTGTTACTTATAGCTGGCTGCAGATTCACTGTGCAGAAAGAAACTACTCTTAAAAATGAAAACACGAGAAATTTTCTCTCTTGTGTAGCAGTGTTTTTAATTTGATGTTAATAGCCATATTTTAAAAGAATTAATTGCTTCTTATTCTTACATTTTTAAGAAATTCAATGTTTTATAATCCCTAAAGACACAACTAGTTAAGATTTTACCACTTATATTCCTAAATATCTGAAGATTATGTGGTTGTTTTTTTTCATTTGCAGCTTATGGAAACTGTTTAATGGTAAAAGTGCAACTGAAAAAATTTCCTCTGCATAGATGCCCTAAAAAAGTAATACATAAAAGATTATAATATGTCTAAGTATATTGTCAGTATCCGTAGAAGAGTTTTAAAAATAGCCTGCCTGGCACTGTAGGTGTCACGTTGCAGAAACTATCAGGCTAAAAAAAGAAAACTTCATTTACCCTGAAAAATGTGTCAATTTATTACTTCAGTACTTTGGTGATGGGAAAAAAGGAACGTGGGAAGACTGATACTGCATTTGAGTGATTTCTTGAAGGAAATTCTACTGCAGAGGTAGCTTGTAGGGTTTTTCCTATTTTCTTTTTTGCATCAGTTGATTTAGTAGGTGCCCTCAATAAATTCATCTCAATCAACACTGAATATGATAAAGCCACAAGCACAGGCACGATGTGCAGTCTTGGTGCCATTTATGAACTGATGTGCAGGCGTAGTTGCACCGGGGCAGGAGACATGAGGAGTTTGACTACAGTAACTGGGAGGGTGCCAAATGCTATTGTAGACCTTGAAGCATTCACAGCTGTGAATTCCTGTTAGTCCCTCACTGGAACTACACATCACCCTGAAGTTTTACCCATCAGGCCTATTTTTTTGCATGGGCTTCTCACTTGTGTATCCTGTCTCCTGAGCATGCAAAACTAAGGACTAGTTCATCTTTGGCCACACACCACAAAGTGTATAATTTAAATAGAAAATAGGCCATTCCTCCTTCATTGAAAAACGAAGCTTTGCTGTTCAGAGCACTAGAAACAATATGTCAATTTCTAGTGAAACATAACAAGCCAATGCGAGAAAACGTGCACTTCGTTTGTTTTGTTCTGTTCTATTTTTATCCTGACCCCCAAATTTCTATCACCTAAAGAATGGAAGGAATCGAGTTGGGGACACAACCTGAGAGCAGAATCCCCGCAGAGCCTCCCTGGGGGCACGGGCACCGCGCGTGAGCAAGCGGGCAAACCAAATCAAATCAAACCAAACCAACCAAACCAAACCGACAGCAATAACAATAAAACAAGACCACACCATGAAAAAAAACAGAACTAGCACAGCGGAAAGGGCCAGGTGTGACCCTGTAAGCCTTCAGGGCATCTCTGCAGCGGGGCGGGCGCGGCCCATCCCGGCAGGGACAGGGCCAGTTTTGGGTGTCCCTCGTCTGTCCCAGGGCGCTGAGCGGGCCGGGCTGGCGCCGAGCAGGAGCATCTGCCGCGCTCTCTGCCGGACCCGGCACTCGGAGGTGCCCAGGGCACGGAGGGGCTTTGCCGGGCTCACAGGGCCACCCGGCACAGCCCTTCCCCGTGGGGCCGCGGGGAGCTGGGGCGAACCGGGCGGGGCGCGGGGGGACCCGCTCCTCCTTGCCACCCCCGTCCCTGCCTCCTCACCGCTGCCTGCGCCGCCCCGGTCCCGCACACCCTCCCGCGGCTCCGCCGCCTCCGCCAGGGCCCTCCCCGCTCCCCGCACACCCTCCTGCGGCCGCGCCGCCTCCGCCAGGGCCCTCCCCGGCCCCTCCCGCCGCGCCGGGGCCCTCCCATCCAAGATGGCGGAGAGTCTGCCCGAGCATGATCGGATCCTGCAGGAGATCGAGAGCACCGACACGGCCTGCGTGGGACCCACCCTGAGGTGCGGGGCAGGGGGGCGGCGGCAC
>VWZD01000647.1:671445-878173 GCA_013396695.1 Sakesphorus luctuosus
CCCTTGCTCTGCCCGCTCGCCGGCCCGGGGAGCCGCGGCCCGGCCCGGCCGCGCTCCGTGACAGCTGCTCCCCGGGGACGGCGCGGGGCCGCCCGCAGTGCCGGGCGCGGAGGGGACGCACAGCCCCCAGTCCGCTCCGCTCCGCGGGGGCNCACCGTGTGAGGCGGGGCCGGAGCCCGGCTCGGCACGGGGCGCCAGCGCTGGGCCGGCCGGGCCCGGGCGGGCTCGGGGTGCTCAGTGTCACCCAGGGCCGGCCCTCGCCGCCCCGCCCTGGGCACAGGGCATCTCCCTGCGGGGTGTGCTGGTACCCCGGTTCGGTGCTTGGAACGGGACCGAAACCGTATCGTGGGCGGGTGTTGCAGTGCTCCTCTATGCAGCCTTTCGTGTTGAGGTCTGAAACATCCTGCCCTGGCCTGCTTAGTCTGGGAGATGTGACAGTCTTTAGAATATTTCTGATATGCTGTGCCTTCAATGGTTTGCTTTTTTTCTGCTCCCTCCGATTCTGCATACTGCCAAATGGCATAGGCTGCATGTTGAAGAAAAGGTTTTGCATAACCTTTCCTGTTAGGAGAGGAACGTGAGAGACACGGGGAGAGAAGGGCAGGACCTGGACGGAGTGAATTGGGTAATGGAGGAGGCGCAGTGGGAAAAGGGATCTTCCTTCTGGAGCTGTGTTGGTGACTCCCTGATTAGAGATGCCTGAAAGAAAGGCAGCCCTGGAGAAGGCAGTCCGTGTGACTGCATCATGCAGAGCGGTGAGCGTGGTGCTGCTGGCTTTGCCTGGAGCAGGAATGGTGCCTGCTGGAAAAGGGTGAATGTAGGGTACACGGATGAGGAACCCAGTGCTGAGAACTGATGGAAAAGAAATTTATGTTGCATGCAAAATGTGTCATTTTGCACTTCACAGTGAAGGATTTTGAGGTTGGCTGCGTGTGTCTCCAGTGGGTCCTCCAGAGCTGTGTGGAAGGTGGCAGGCTGGGCATTTGTGCGAGGCTGGCGCCAATCAGTCCTCCAAGAGCATGGATGGGGAGTGTGGCATGGTGGTCCAGACAGCACACAGGAGCAGCTTGTTGGGTCAGTCTAGTCTTGGAGGTCAGCTTGGAGCAAACTGCACTCTGATCTCTCCTCGTGTTCCTTAAATACAGCCAGTATTGGGAGTACAGTGTAGAGATGCTGAAGCTGAGCATCCCAAGGAGCTTCACTTTTGAGAATCTGAGAGCTCAGGCTGAGAGAAAGTAGCTGAGATGCTTTCAGACTTGAGTTGTCCCTGGAGGTGGTTTAGCCATGTTTCAGTTAATGTGCCCAGGAAGGTCAAATCTGATGTCTGCAAAAAACCACACTGAAACAAAAAACTTAGCAAAAAATATTAAATATAATTATGGGCTTGCTACCATCTCCAGTATAGAACTTATTTCAGAGTAAGAACATACAGAGAATCAGACTACACAGTAGAAGAATGCATGTGTGGGAACCACAGGTGTGGATGGGGAAGGGACCATATGAATCTCCTATCCACATCTAGCTTTTAAAATGTGCTAAAGTTTTTATGAATACAAACATTTAATCTCTCAATTTCTTTACGTGTTCCTATCTTTTCTTCTTATTTGTGTCTCATCTGTCTTGTCTACCTTGTTATTTCACTGACTTTCTGGTAGGGAAATTTTGCATTGCTGACTTTAAGGATTTTTAGGAAAAAAGTGCATGTTGGTCTGATTTAACCTCTAATGTCCAATTGCAAATAAAAAAGAATGAGGCTAAAGAATGGTTACAGTTGGCCGAGTGTTGTGAAAGAAGTCCAGGCAACATCACAGTAATATGCTGCTACTTCAGAAGAACAGCAGTGTTTAAAATCAAAACTGTATCTATTTGCTCAGCTATGTCTGTTACAATTTGTGAACTGCTATGTGAAATTGAAAAGTGTAAAATCCCACATGGGAATGTAAAATGGTGCATTGTTTTCTGCATGAAATCTAGGTTTTACTTGCTAAACAATATAAATCAAAGAAATGAATTGAGTAATTCTATTCAGTTGCATAAGGCTACAATATAAAGTGATCCATTGATTTTCAGTCACAAAAGCCATTGAAGGCAGTTGTCTCATGTAATGACTGAAACTACATTCATTTCATTATGTGAAATGGAATGTTTAGTAATCTGTGGTCTGTAATGCTGGGAGAACATTTATATCTTTGTCACATGAAATAAAGTACCAACAGACCTGCTTCAACAGCAGAACAAAAGAAAGGGCTCAAGGTGAGCAGTTTGCATAAGAAGCATGAGATAATAGGGATGTGTAAGATCTGACTTATGCTTAATTGTTCATATCAAGATCTTAATGTCTTCCTAGTACATCTGTGCTTCAAAAAGGAAATATAATATTTTTTGTGGACTGTTCGTGGATTCCATGGGAACCCATTTCTGCTCTTGTTTGTCTTCAGGGTTTTGTGTGCTAGTTTGGCATAGCTGCCCCTGCCAGGGTGCTGTTTCCTACCCTACTACAAGAACAGCAGCACTTGTTCTCATGATATAAAAAATAACAGCATTTATTGATATATAATGGGTTTGTGTATAATTTACAGGTAAGAAACAACATACAGACTGATCCTGCAGGTGATTTCCTAGTGTTGAGACCTGCCCATATAGAGGAATGTGAAATGCATGTCCTTTATAGGAGGAATCAAGGGACAGCTAATACAGTTGGGATTATTTACTATTTAGGAGAGTAAGTTAGCTCCTAAAGGTTGCTCTGTATCTCAAGAAATATGAAATGGAAGAGATTGGATTTGATTACATTAATTTTCTTTTTAGATTTTAACTGGATGAATTTATTGATTTAAAATTGCTGGTATTTTACTTACATCTCTAAGCTCAGTATCACATGCTGAATCATTAGAAGTGAGACTTAACTGTATAGCCTACCTTTCATTAAATAGGCATTAACTAGGCAGACTGCATAGAGCAAGCCAGGATTAATTCTTTTCATCAGAAACTTTTATCAACATCTTTTTAGCTTCAGTGACTAACAAAATGAGATTAATGACAACACCTGTTAAAGGCTCATCACTCTCACCTTTTTATATAACATGTTAATATCTTGTAATTCACATCACATACATACTTTTGGGCTTTGCAAACCCGGGGAGAATCATCAGCACATTTCTAGGCTTTATAAAGGAAATGGGAAAAGACAAAAAGAAAGGCAATTCCCACATTATCTCTCTCTCTCAAAAAAAAAGTTAATAACAAAAAACTTTCATGCCCTCACTGAACTCCATATAAATACATATTAACAGAATTTCAAGAGTCAGTTTTTAAGATTGTCTTTACACTTCTTGAATAGTCAGTTGAACATGCTTGGGTGGCTAATAAGATCAGTTGTGTTCAGAAGAAAATAGTTGACCTTATCTGATGGTTTGTTTTCAGTTGGTTGAAATAGGTCAAAGTGTAGCTCAGTAGAATAGAAGTTGTTCTGCCAGTGTCCTGATATACTCTAGTTGCAAATCTCTTTGAATTTGTGGTAATGTGGGATATTTCAAAGCCCTTTTTAAAAATAAATGAATTAACTCTTGAACACTATCTTGGCAATGTATTGTGTAAGCATATGGTAGACTTTCTCTGAACACTTCATCTCATGATACTGCATCGCTGAGTCTGTGATGTTCTGAGATCCTGCTGTCAGAGCAGTACCTCCCTGCCCACAGTCCAGTGACTGAACAATAATACATAATTAAAATTAAATATAGAATTATGTGGAGTTGATGATGGCAATGTTGTAGCTAAGGTGAAGATAAGGAGTTGCTGTGTCTGTTGATGTATCTTTAAGTGGGATGTGCTCTCTGGCTTTAACCCACAATTGCAGCTCAGAAAGCACTTCTCAAAAGTCAGCAAAAAATGTGTGTGAGCAGCTTCTCTGTTCCTGAAATCTGTCATCATCAAGCTGTTGCCTGGTAGATGTTAGAGCATCTTCTAGGCTGCTCTAAGCTGTGCTGGCTGTGAAACTTCTTTGTAGAGTTACTACAGGGCCTCTTCTGCAGACATCTCCCTGGCCCATTGTCCCTGGCTGTGGGAATAACACCCACAAGAGCTGTTTGGTTGCTGCATTTCTGTCTGATGCTGAGTTTGCTGCAGTGACCTTCTACTGTTCCAGGGCTGCATTGCACTGGGAAAATCAGCACTGAGCCGCCTGGCTGCAAAGCATAATCACTTCTGCATGGTGCTGCTTTTTTCTCATTTAGGTTAAACAGAGTTTGGAGGTTGGATGTGTGTGTTATGAGACTCACAAATGAGCAGGGGTGAAGAGTTACAACCTATAGCTGTTCGTTCTGAACTTCTGTCCTTATGTTGCAGGAAAGCTGAAGGGGAAAGGCACACTTCAGTAAGGCAGCATAGGAAGCATAAGCAAGACTATTTTGTCCTTTCCTGATCAAGGTCTCTAAGATAATTCAGAGGCAGAGATATGGAGTGAGAGTCTAATTCTGCTGCTTTTACTGTGCTGCAGTACTCTTTGCAGCTGCAGATGTTTCATCCAGGCTGGGGTCCATAATTGGTATTTTGGAGATACTCTTTATATCCTTTGAAGGGGCCTGTTCAAAGCCAAGGGAGTAAAGCTCTTAAATGCTCTGAAACCTCAGTGTGACTTGTTTTACTGAAAGTATCCATTGCCCTTACTGGCAGGCAAGCTTTAGCTATGGGATGCTGTATCTTTAGCACAGCAGTTAGTAAGTAGCAACATAGGCAGTATGAAGGACTTCTCAGAATGTGGGCAGGTAGTACAGCATTAACACAGTTGCAGGCAGGGAAATACATTTTGTGAGTACTTGCCTGTGGGCTGTTGGGATTTGTGATGTGGGTATCCAATGACAAATTGTGGTTGCCTTCATTTTTGCCCTGTGGTCTTACTTGTCAGGTAGGATTTTCTAAAGGCATTTTTCTGTGTTTTCATTATTTTTGGTTTTGGAGTTATGAGCCAGCAATCACATTTTTGTCTATAGCTTAGTTTTGTTTTAAATATAGAGCAAACATAAGAGGGCTCTGAGATCATCAGCCGGTGCTTTAAATCAGAATTTAAATGGTTTGATCACATATTTCCATTTCAAACAGTGTGATAATCTTTTACAGAATTGTAAGCTCTTGGTTTGAAAATGAGTAGTCTGTATCTTTATTAATGGTCTGTCTTCAAGACCTGCTCAGTTTTCAACTTAATGTGTTTCATTTCTAGTTCCCTTTCAAACTGAAATTACCAAGTAGCCCAAAAGAACTGGAAATTCCTTGTGTGGTAGTTGTGGTCTTTTTTTGCATCAGGTCATAGAGCGTATTTTCATGTGTATTGTCATGGTTTAACCCCATCTGGCTGCCAAGCACCACACAGCCACTTGTTCACTCCCCTACCTGCAGGATGGGGGAGAGAATTGGAAGAGTAGAAGCTGGAAAGCTTGTGGGTTGAGATAAAGACAGTTTAATAGGGAAAGCAAAAGCTGCACACACAAGGAAAACAAGGAATTAATGCACCCCTTCCCGTGGGCAGGCAGGTGTTCAACCATCTCCAGGAGAGCAGGGCCCATCACGTGTAGTGGTTTGCTCTGGAAAACAAATGCCATAATTCCAAACATCCCCCCTTGCTGTGAAAAGTGTATCCTGAAAATCCAGAGGCTTGATTGTAGTGTCACTTGCAGATCTTATTACTTGGTGGAGGATTTGATGATCTCCCAAGTGTTCGGGTTGAAAGGCAACAGTCAGATAAAGCAATTGCCTATGTGATGTATATCTCTATGAAGGAGCAATATTTTTTTATGGCTGGTCCATTATATAGAGCCAAAAGGGCATAAGAAAAGTGTGTGCTGTAGACTGATTAATCAGCATTCAGAGCAGGACTGCAGTTCTGATTTTCCTGTAGACTAGCCTGATATTTCAGTGAGATTTGTCATTGCCAGCAAAAGTATTTTAGAAGGTGAGGATTCACTTGCATTGCTACAAGTTTCAACGTATTACTTCTCAACTCTTTATAAAGCCTGAAACTGTTGGAGGGTAATCATATCTGCACTGCCTTTTTCTTTTGTGAAAATCTTTGGGTTCAGTGCTGATTAAGTTCGTAATGAAATGTGTGTCTACAAATCACCCATCTTGATCTTTTAAGTGTTCGTGCATCAGCTTCTGACTCAGTTCTTGCTGCGATTTCCAAATGGGCAACCGCCAGGTGAAGTTTTAACCTAGCTAGTAACCTGTGAATGGTTCTGAAATAGCTGCCTCCAGTTTCACAAGCATTACCAAAGAGCTTGAAATTGTCCCAGTGTTTAGGAAACAAGTTTCAAAATAACATGAAAGCTTTTCAAATAGAAGTATCATCTGCTGAGAGATCCAGAATAGTGTACTTAATAGGTGTTTCATCTAAATTTTGCCTTCTCATCATATGAACAGCTCATACTTGTGCACTCTTACATCAGTTAAATTCAGGAAAGTCAGTTCTTATTAATGTAATCTCTTCATTTACTTCTTCCTCAAGCTGATTTTTAGTGTCTGGTGACCCAGATTTGGGACCTGCCATGTGCAGGAAGTGCATAATTTTACAGCATTCACAATTGCTGGTCATATAGATATTTACTTTCCTGCAGATTTTTTTGGAAAGCCAACACACAGCACAGCCTGTACTGCAGCTTTCTATATGTGTTGCTGACCCATTGCTTCGAAACTGCAGTTTCCTCAATACAGATGTCTACCTGAGAAGCCTTAGCATAATTCAATTAAATATGTCTGATTTTGACCTTTAAGTGCTATTAGAGTGTTTGCACATACAAGGCTCAAATTACAGTGACTCAGTTAAGCAAGTTTTGTCATGTTACATTTTATGGATTATACTACTAAAATGAGTTCATACAAATCTATGAGGATTAATATTTCTTGAATAATGCTTTGAAAATAAGGCCAGGAATGGATTTGCAAGTGGGAAACTATTTCTATGGATTGTAGTAAACTATTTAGTAATAACTTGTTCAAAAACATCAACCTAGCTCTGCATCAGCATCAGGTAATCGCATGAGATTGTATCTTAATGAAGGACTTGCCATGGCTAGTTGTACAATCTTGCTGTTGCCAGTCATGCTGGCTGTTACCTGGTGATGGCTGAAATGCCCAAATCTAATCCTTGTCACCACAGACCTTGGTATAACAATGACAGAATGCTGAATTTGGTGTTCTGCTCAAAGTATGTTCAACAATGCATCTCTTCCTCATCTTGTACATGTCTCCTGTGGAATTGTTTGTACCCTTGACAAAGGGTGTCCTGTGCAGGAAGGACTTAATGGTCTCTGCTGGAGCCTGGCCAAAGCCCTTCCCGTACCTCAGCCTTTGCCAGCAATACCAAACCAGTACGGAACTTAATCACTGACAGAGGTATTAAGAGGGAAGGAAGCAGATCTTAGAGTGCATCAGCCTTGATGGAAAGACATAGGATTTGACAGAGAAGACCTCAAAGATGCTGGAGACTTTTTTTTTCCTGATCTAGTGTGAGAAAAGGTTCAATTCTAATACCATGAGTGGGATTTTCACTGTGTCTTAGGGAAAGTAATGTGCTTCCAAAATTGCAGTGAGCGTAGCTCGCACTCCTCCTGTGAGTCAGAGTAATAGAAAATTAATAAAGCATACACTTTGTATGTGTACCTAGGGGATACTTTTGAGACATTTCAGCTTCAAAAAGAAGTGTTTCAACTTTCAGCTATGACATACTTCAATTTTAGTGTGCTCTCCTTTCTACTACAGGCATTTGGATGTTTCTGTTGGTAGCAGCTCTCCCTGGGACTTTCACAGTGTGCACACTTCCTTATGCACAGAGTGACTCTGAGGGCTCTTTGCCCCTTTTTAGTCATCGAGGCAACAGTTTCTTCTGAGTTTTGGTTTGAGTTAATTTCATCATAAAAGTGACATAGTAGGTAATGTTTATCTACTATATTTGTAGATATATATATATTTGTTCTGTTTTGTTCCACAAACTTAGGAAGCTGTAAGCAATTATCCAATGTGTGCTACCTCTTTTTGGAATACGGATTTTCTGTGTTGTGCTGAAGTGTCACCTTTCCCTAAGACATGAACAGATTTTCTTAGCCTGTTTATTGAGCAGGTAGAGGACTGGAGTAAGTCAGTTACTCCAACACTGTTAAATGCTTCCTAACAGAGAGAACTCTGTTAGTTTCAGTTCAGCTTCTGATTTGAAAACAGGTTTTTTTAGAAGTAATCTTTTATTTTCCAGTGATCCTGGTAGATGTGCAAAGCATGTATAGCACAGGCTGTTGCTTTGCATAAGTTAAATATTAAATATATGATGATATTCTGTGTGTAGGCTGTGTGAGCTTATAGAGTTAACAAAAATGAATAACATAAGATTATTGTAAAATATATACTTTGTTTATATGTTTGCAGAGGAATGTGACACCTTAAAGAATTTTCTGGTTATCAGCATTGAATAGAATACTTCATCCAATTGATCTTGAAACTTTCAAATTACTGGATATTTTGTTTAATCTAGAACTTCTTGAATTTCTGAAATAATATGCTTACATCTGTAGTGTTGGTGTTCAAAGCTTGTTAGAATAACACACACATTTCTGACATTAAATGTTCTGTTCTAATTCTTATGTCCTGAAGAGGCAAATGAAACTGTTGACATAAGAAATTTATTTTGTCTGCCAGAACAATAGGTATGTATTTATCTTGAAGATTATGTCTCAAGTGCCCTAGATAAAGGTGACAGATTAGCAAGACATTGTAAGAGATGGCTAATTGTTTCTGGGACATGTGTGATAAAAATCTGATCAAATTTTTTAAAAGAACTTTGGTTTACAGATGAACCATTGCTACTAAAATGCAACGATTTATGTACCAAACAGTCTGTGGAAATATTAAGGGAAGATAAGAATATTGCTGTATGGTCTTCAGTTTCTTATTTTCTTTTCTATGAAATGACAGATTCCAACTGCATCCACTCGTATCCGTTTAGGTCTGTGAAACAGATGGCCAAACTTGGCATTTCATTACATGGCAATAGTTTCCTTTGCTGTCTTTTAGTCTACTGTTACAACACAAAATGAGAAAAAAAGTGTTAGTGCAGCACTTGTTTTTCTGTTTCTTGCTTCATACCTCAGTAAGTCACACAAAGGCTTAGCAGGAAGAGGCATCTCCTTGGTCAGCAGTGTAAAAACAGGAAGGAGGAAGTCTATTGCAAATCTGGGTGTGCTGATTATCAGTTCATGTTGGGCTGCAGAGGATGTGCATTAACAGCCATCAGCGTGAGCCATTGCTTATCCAGCAGGGACAATGATGCTGTAGTGCTGCCACTACAGAACAAGGACCCTGCTTATAGGAAGTAATGTTAACTAACAAACTGTACTCAGCCCTTTCCTGCTCATAGAAACAGGATGCTATTAGTGAGAACAATTCACAGAAACTGCACATCCAGGAAAACCAGCCAAGCAAACCATAACAGCTAAACTAAGATTAATAAAATCTTGTCTCTGATTAGGCCATAGCTTGAGTTCTGCATTGTTCTGGCATGTAATAGGATCTTCTAAATAGAGAGGTAAGATGTAATTATGAGTAAGGATGGCAGAACTGGACCCTGGGTAGTACCTGGCACTGAAAGGCTGCTGAGCTTTTAAGAAATGTGCTTACTACCATAACTGCAGTTGAATTACAGGAAACACCTGGACATTATTTTATAAAGCTTTTTTGGGTGTATGCAGCAACCTATATGAAAAAACTCCATGGAAAATCCCTACAAAGTTTGCAGTTTGTGTAAACAGAAAATATCTTTGTATATTGTAGGACAAAGGAAGTTTCTACAGTGTTTCCTGTGAAACTGCAGCTTAATTGGAGTGTATGATACAGTGTCGTGTTTGGGGATGCCTTGGTTGTAGTCATAGTGACAGGTCTGTTTTAAGGGCAGAGTCTTAATTTGCATTGTCAGTGTTTTGTGCTTGCACTGATCCCACTGGACTCATCATGCAAATTCAAATTGTAAATATTACTTTATTTTATAATGTTATTTAATATATCGCTTCGTTGTTGTTGTTGGTTTTGATTTATTTATTTTTTAATGAAGGAGAAATAGGGAAAGAGGACAAACATCTAATGGGCCACCTCTTGCAATGTGTATATGGGAGCTAGTTGGGAGCATCTCTAGCATCAGGACAGACAAAAGTGGCATTGGTAGCATGGTGGGGATTCTAAAAACGTTATTTTCCATAAGCACAGTTTCTTTACATCAGAGTTGGTTTATTTGTGTGTGTGTTTTGTTTAAGTATTACTTTGAAAAAATGAATTAAATTTTATTGTATGTGCGCCTTCATTTAACTGATTAAAGTGGTCAGTTGATTTTTTCCCCCACAGTGCTAAATCTGAAGCTCTACAAATGGATCTTTTTCTCTTGCATCTGTTGCAGGTCAGAAGTTGCACGGTCAGACTTAAACTCTGTGTCAAACTTGTACAACTGTTGTACAGATACGTGTAATTCCTGTCATTGTTACAGCATTGATGGAGTTGTAACTGATTGGCACTTACTGAGTGGTTATCAGTATCCTGAAAGGAATGTGTGTATACAGTTTTTAATTGCTTCATCTGTCTTGTGTAATCAGGAAATGAAAGACTTTGTGGCAATGTAGGCAGGGGTGGGGAAACGTGCAGGTCATCCCAGAAGTGGGACTGAACAGGATGGGCTGGGGAGGTGTGAAAATGGTGAAAGGTGGCCAGACATTTATGAGGAACTTCTTCATCCTGTAAAAAGATTTATATTTTTTCTCAGTTTTCTAGGGGTTTTTTGCTATTTTTAAAATAGATGATCTGTTTTAAATGTCTTTGCTGCTGTTAGAACCTATTATTATAAATGATTGGAAAGATAATTATCATTCACTCAAAACTTGATAGTAATGCTCCATAAACTCAGAGTTGTTTTTTCTGAATACGGATTGCAGTTAAAAATGGAGTCATTACCCATTTAAAACAGCAAATGTACATTTAAAACAAACCCCAAAATCTTCAAGAAATAATAGATTTTTTAAAAACTCAGGTGGGATTTGTTAAATTTTTTTTTTCATCTAATGGACTGTTTTAGCAATGATTTTTAATTGACAGAGTTAGTTATCACCAACCAGGAATTAGTATTATTTTCTGAATCATTATTTTCATATGAAAGTATGGAGATTTTATTTTTAATAAAAGGAACTCTTGAAATTCATTTTTTCCCCTGAAGCCTGGGTTCTTGAACAGTTCTGCTTCCCATTGAAAAGTTACAGCTATTGCCATAGACATGAGACAAAATTTCTTTAGTTCTGATTCTGATTATTCTTGTGATCTATTTTTCTATGCTAAAACAGATTATGAGAGAAGTTGTGTTTATGTTTCTGGTTATTGTAATTTTCTAGTAAGAACATGAAGATGTGAAGATCAGGCATGAGGAGAGAAAAAGCAAATTTGGGGTATTTGCTGAACTTTCAAAAAATGTTTTTAGGTTCTTCTCCCTTTACACTTACTAGTCTGAATGTATTTCATTTGTCTGCCTTTCCAGTAGTCCAGTCAATGTATTAAATTAATTTCTGGACTTATATGATTTTTTTCCCTGTGACTTTTTATTTCCCTCCTCCTTAGTGAAATGCTCATCCTCTTTTAATCCCATGTACACTCAGTCGTTTAAGGACATATATCCTAGCTGCATGTGCATAAATATTTATATGAAATTATAGCAGAAATACATTTGAAGTGAGATTGTAACCATGAAGACATCTGTGACAGTGGCTTGGAGGGATAACGCATGGGTGTGTAGTTGTCATTATGGAATATATCAGATGTTTCAGGATAACTGGTTTTGAAAATTACTATTATTTTTTGAAGAGCTGGGTGGAATTATTGGAAGGTTAAGTATTATAATTCTTGGCTAAGTTTTAGTTCTCTGGAGATGAACAGCTGGTGTTTTTGTACATGGAATGATGCCCTCTGGTGCCTCAGTGTAGTGTTGCATGTAACCACAAGAAGTCAGTAAGATCTATTGAATATTTTTCATATTGTATTTCAGTTTTGAAAGTAAATATTTCAGGGAAGTTTTTTTATGGTGTAAAGTAAACTTGTTTGGGTTTTTTATTTTTTTGGAAATGGTTGTAGATCTGAAAATTCTCTCTTTTTTTTTCCTGGACCTGAGTTCAAATCTGTTTATGTTTGCCTTTCTCCCTTCAGCCTACCTAGTAAAAGAGATCAAGGTAAAAATATCCTTATTCTAATAAAATTGATCCAGTGACTGAAACATCTTTCTACTTTAGGTTTGTCTCTGACTATTGCTAGTAAATTTTTTTGTTTTCTTTCAAGTACTCTCTGCATTTTCTATTTACCTAGTCTGGCATTAATATGACTCATATTGTCTAGTTGTTGGGATGAGTCAGAAAAGAAAGTCCCTCTGTTTATATACAGAGTTCTGGGAAATACAGACCGATGACCTGCTACCCATTACCAGAAAAGTCTTCCAGCTCTGCTTGTGCTCTTCATGGGCTCCCTGCTTGCCCCATCATTAGGAGACAAAACAGTGCCTGTCCTGTCACTGACTCACAGCACTGATGTCTCAGGAGTCACTCAAGTTACTGTTCTCTCATTCCAGATTGAAAATTAAGGTGATGTATTGCTTTGGGGGGGTTTTTGGTACCTAAATCAAATACAAACTTCTGTCTCCAACATCAGTGATTTTCTCCTTTTGTTGTTCCAGTTTTTGAAGTCTCATACTGAGAAAAAAAAGTCTTGTCAGAGTTTCATGGTATGAATCAGCCAGTAGCAGTCTATGGGTTCCTCTAGCTGTGTATATCAGAGGCTGAAGGCAATTCGAATAAAAACTGATCATGCCTTTCAGTTTGGCACAGGTCAGGTTTCTGCTGTATTTCAGACCACCAGCATCTGCTTCAGGGGCCCATAAAGCTAAAGAGGATCCTTGGGATTCTTCATTCAGAGGTGTACAAGCAAAAATTGCAAGAACTATATATTACACATGTAAATATTCTTTTGGTATCCAAGGCATGTTTGCCCCTTTTTATGACACTTCCCACTGATTTGTGTGAAGCAATTTACAGTGCGAGATTTTTAGGGTAGACATATTTGCATGTAATTGTCATCTCCTGAAGAAATGGAGCTGGAAGAGTTACTACATCCTTGCTCTCTTTCCCACAGAATTCTCTGTGTGTGGGTAAATTCTGTTAATTTTGTCTTGTAGTTTAAAAGAATAATCTCCACGATACTTTCATGTCTCTCTCAGATTCTGCAATATGGTGGTTTGTCTCCCTGATAGTTTAACTCTGAAAAGTGCAGAATTGCTGTCAGGATTGCTTGTAGTGCCATTATCTTTTGAAATGTACACTTTCAGATAATTATTTGAAGGTAGCAATTACTTTATTTAGGTAAATGTAGGTATTCTTTGAAATGTGTATGTGTAAAATGTGCTTCAGTACCAGAAATAAACCATACTGTACAATGTGGGATGTTCCATAACGGGTAAATCAGGTGTGGTCTCAGTTGTGTTTGCAGGTTTGAGTAAAAGCCTGGTTTCTGTCCCTGGCCAGAGATGGCTCAGCTCTCCAGGGTAACTTACTTTTTCAAAAAGGCCAGTACTTTAGGCCAGACTTGGTTCTGAAGCCCCTGAAATAGCAGGTGTGTAGTGTTCTAAGAGTACAGCATCCTAATGGAGTTAGTAAACTTGTTTAATTCATCTTCTTCCCATTATCTCTGTATCACTTCTTCACAGGAAGTTGTAATACAAACTGGGATTTCTTTTAAATATACCAATCATTTATTTCTGTAAAAGGAGGCAGTTCTGTCTCAGGAGTTTTTCCCCAGTGTGCTGAACAGGGTTAGTTTGTTGTTGTTCCCACAAGATGGAGCTGTCTACATATGTAATTAATAGGGAATTTATACTATTAGTGCACCTTGGGGAGCTCTGTCAAAATACTGTCTTAGATCACAGATCACAATTTTATGAGTATCTTTGCAGAAAAGGATACAATGTAGAACATGAAATAGTAACTACTGTTTTTTAAGAAGGTAGGGTGATCTTGTGGCTAAGGCATTGGGATGTACACAGTATTGATTTCTGCCCCCGATTTTGAACATTTATTCCCTGTATTATTTTGAATTAAATATTCTGATAACACCCCTGAGATTAAAAGTAAGTTCTTTATTATAATTAAACTTAATAATAAATAGCTTTAATATTGAGGAAAGCGTAATGGGTTAGGGTTATTTTTTATAGCAGTGAATATGTATTGCCTATGCTGCATTTTTTGTGCTTCCAGAATTTCTGACTGTGCTGTCTGGAATTGTTTGGCAACATTTTAAAGAGAAATATTCTGATGCCAAACAATTTCCTTCTGTCAGTGTTTTAACAGCATGTCTGACCGTGTTGGCTGATCTGAAATGGATTCAAAAGTTGTCAAGGCAGCTACTGGATACCCCAAATTATCAGGCCAAAAAGACAGTGCACTGCAACCACTAAAGAAAGTTTAGTCATAGCAACTCAAGTGTGGAGTTCCTCTTGTACCATCTTTTTGTGGTCTTACTCTCATTTTAGGTGTATTTGCTTTACTGTGTGTTACTGCTGGTTTCATTTATGCTTACACTGCACAACTTAACAGTTTGAGCACATGACAATAGGTGGAAGTCTATCTTTGTGGTAATGATGCTCCTTTCTCACTTCCCTTTGAGAACACTTGAAGGAGACCTAAGCTTGGAGACTCCTTCCACCCTTGAACAAAAAAGCTAAAAGAAATAGTGATAAACTGAACTTTTTTCCCCCATTTTTGTTTGCTTTAACGTGCAGTGCACTATAGATGGTGAGTCCAGTCCACTCAGAGGAGGCTCATGTGTGCCTGCTATCTGTGCAGGTACTAGAGGATGCATCTGGTCCTCCTAATCTCTTTTTCTTCTTCAGGAATGCTGGAGACAGGTGGATGTCCCTCTGTGTCCACCCTGTAGGTTCCAACATCTCTGACCCTTTTCTTACGGAGACAGAGCAGCACTTGTGTCACCAGCTAGTACTGTTTATTTTGGGGCACTACAACATCAGTCACTGAACCTTTTTTTCATCCCTTAGCCATTTCTTTACAGGTAACAGTGATACGGTTTACATGCTGCCCCCTGTGTCTTCAGATGTAGAACATACGGTTGCTTAATGAGGGCTCCCTCAGTGTTGACTGTGTCTTGCATCTTTCTTTCCTTCCATGCCAGGATGTTGCTTCTCCCTCCCGACAGCACCAGGTTCTGGGTGCAGGTATTTCCCACTGGCAGGTGAGGGTCACTCATGACCATCCACCATTGCCCTTTAAACCTCAGTCATCCAGGGCAGCCAGGAGAGGGTTCCCCCAGGCAGTCTGACAGGAGCCTCAGGAGGAGGGACTGATGGGCACACATTTGCTTCTTCCAGCTGTCATTTCAAACTGTGGTAGTGGAAATGGTGAGGGGTAAACCACTCCATTGGTCAACAGTCCTGTTTTTCTCCTTGTACCCTTTGGAGGACAGATCCTGCCTTCAGTACTGTAGCCTTATTTTCTTATCATAAGCAAAGAGGGTATTCTAGGAATATTTTATTGATGAGTTTTTTCTTGGGGAAATTAACTAGCACACTGTGAGGAATTGACTTTCTTCCTTAGACATGTAGGACAGCATATTGGGTTTCTCATGTCTCTAAGATCAGTTGCTTGAGTATTTTGTGCAAGGTCAAAAGAAAGTCAAAAAGTATGAAGAATCTCATTACAAGAGTCTTTTCAATCTGTTCTACAGCCTTTTCATTGAAAAGGCAAGTTCTCAGACACTCAGCTATAGGTTTGTTGAATGTGTTGATGATGACCCTAGATCTTGGCAGAGCCCAGATGTCTGGTTAGAGAAGAGGATCTTGAAGAGTGTGGGAAATCATACTTCTCCCAGAAGACTGGAAGGGAATTACTTACTTGCTACTTAAGAGTTTTAGAGGCTTGATTTGTTGCTGCCTGTGTCTTGAACTTACGACTGTACTTCTGCAAGCAACACTGAGACCCTTGGAACTCCGGCCTTTTTTTCCCCATCTACAACGATTTTTAAATTGTTTTTTTTAAAAGAGGCTTCTTATAAAATTCTGGGGCAAACTTTAAAATTACAAATGAAAGAAAAAGCAGTTTAAAGATTCTTGATGAGTTTTATTTTTTGACACTCGTAATTCACAGTACAAACATGTTTGTCTGTGTTTGACTGTATCATCCTTGTATTGCCACTCCCTTTCTATCTGCAAAGCTACTTCAAAACTTACCTGTTTTTGCTTTATCAAATTAAATTTTGGAACTGTCTGTGCCTTTCATTTGCTGGGAGATCTCACATCTTTGGTTTCCATACAGTTGTAATACCTCTTTTCTTGCTTCCTTGTCCAAAGCCTAAAGTTTTAAATTCCCGTCTGCCTCCTTTGCTCACTCTCGTGCTCAGGCGTTTTTCCACACAGATTTCTATTTCTGATGCTGCCCAGTGAGGTAGACCACTAATTCTTCAGGAATCATGTTTCCTGCTTTGAGGTCTTAAAGTGTACTATTCAAACAATTAGTAAACCAGGCCAAAAGACCTGGTTCTATCCCTTTCTGCCCGTTGGATCCCATGGAGGCCGCGGCCGTAGGCGTGTGCGTGTCACAGTTTTATCTGGAAGCTGTTGGAGGTGGGCAGGCAGAGCCAGGGAGCCTTGGGAAGTGCCTTCTGCCAGGGATCTGGCTGCTGCCACACCACGCTCCGGTCATCCTGGCTGGAAGCATCTGACCCTGATTTAGTTGGATAACTCTGGTGTTAGGAATACCAGAAAAGCAAATTTGTATGTTTGCACTTCTTTATATTTAGCAAAGAGTGGAATTTGATGGAAAAGTGATCCATGCTATTTGAGGTGGTCAGAGAAACTGATTCTTTTGTACTCGTATTTGAGCATTAGGGCATAAATAACAGACCAGTGAGGCTCAGGTCAACCATGATGTAACTGGTTAAGCACCTGGATTAATGCCATAAGGGCTGGGTTCAGTTCTCGGGTTTGCACCATCTCTTTCTTTTAATGCTGATTTTGATGGAGTGGATCCACCAAATGATGCCGCTCTAACATCAAGTTTACTTACTTTTATTTTCTTTCTAAGAGAGAGATATTTCAGTAAAGATTCTTCCATCTATTTTCAACTGTATGAAAAAGTAAACTTTGATTTTCTTATTTGTATTTAATAGGTCTGTATATGATGACCAACCAAATGCACATCAGAAGTTTATGGAAAAACTTGATGCCTGCATACGTAACCATGACAGGGAGATAGAAAAGATGTGCAATTTTCACCATCAGGGCTTTGTGGATGCTATTACAGAACTTCTTAAAGTTAGGGCTGATGCAGAAAAATTAAAGGTAAGGAACGAATTTTTCAGAGTTTCGTGTATCCTTGTCTTTGAATTTCAGAGAAGGAACTGGACTATTCTACCGGACAATAATGTAGTGATTATCACATACACAGCGATGTTTGCAGCAGTTTTTTAAAAGTGGATTGAGTAGGATTTGTGATTAGAGCTGTGTTGCCTGAAACAGTAATTTACATTTACAAGACTGAATATTTTATTAGATCTAATTCTGATTTTTTTTTAATGTGTGTTTTCAGAAAATGCTGCCAAAATATTTTTTCCCTTTTTAAAGGCTTTCTAAGAAGGCAAAGAATAATAAATGATAACTGTGGTATTTCTTAAATAGGTCTTTTTCTAATTGTGCATTTCTGCATCTGACCTTGGAAAAATTTAAAATCTTTATTAGAAAAATAAAAACACCACAATTACGCATGAAAAAATTGTTCTTCAATTTGTAATGAGCAAGAGAGTTAGTGATGTTATAGTTTTCATTAGATATGAGAACCAAGATTTACTCCCAGATCAGAATGCAGAATAGTGAATTATGAGATCCGTCCCTTTTAGCTCTCTTTACACTTTTGAGAGCAAAATGTGCACACCAGACAGAATGAGCATAGTTCATCAGAGGTTATGATTAGAAGAGCATTATATAAAGGATATTCAGATAACAAGAGACCAAATACAGCATCAATGAGGTCATTGAGCATCTTTGTTCAGAAATTAATGAGATTTTTAATAAACTAGAATGTGCTTCCTTATTATGATGACCTAATGAGTCACTTACTATGTGGGAAAATCTGAGGTTGAGCTTTGCCTGCACCTGCAGCATTAAAATGTTGCTGTGGGTTGGAGATTTCCACGTTTGATGTTAATCAACCACCCAGTGTTTGCATTCAGCAAAGTATGAATGTTTAATTACCATAAAATGCAATCACCATTTCTTACAGACAATGAATGGCCCATAGAGCTCATTGAGGTTATCAAAAAGGGACCAGTGGTCAATTGGGTCAATGATTTGAATTGTTTGACAGACCTACAGAAACAAGGAAAGTTCAAAAATCCCAAGTAAATTTGAGAAGTTTGCCACAGAATCTGTTAGAAAGAACTGTCATAAGTAATTGAAGTTAACAAAAGCCCTTTGCGATCAAAAGTTCAAGTTCAAGCTGTAGAGTTAATTTGAATTTGCATTTCTTTGTTCTAAGTTTCTCAGGAAGCATGATCTGATTACAAGGGTGAGCAGTCACATCAGGGCAATATATGCATATTTGTCTAACAAAGGTGAAATTATTTTTAAGGTCCAAGTTACTGATACCAACCGAAGGCTTCAGGATGCTGGGAAAGAGGTGAGAAAATATTGCTTCCTATGTGAGCATTATGAATATTTGTAGCAAAAATAATTCGTTTTCATAATTTAAATTTGATTTTCTTTCTTTTTTTTTGTAAAAAACCCTTTAAGGTGATAGCCCAAACAGAGGAAATAATCCGATGTAGAGTTCAACAGCGAAATATTACAACAGTTGTGGAAAAACTGCAGTTGTGTCTTCCAGGTGAGTGACCTATGGCTAAATATGATGGCAAATTAAATAAAGTCACCATAGCCAAGTGGAAAAGAATTTTATTTTTTTAAGTTGTGGTCCTGTGACATCCAGTTTAATGAAAGAATTAATAGGCTTTCAAAAGATGTCAACATGTAGTTTCCATGTCTTTTACCATATTTGACATAGAGCCGTTACGGTGCTGTGAGAAGACAGTGAGACAGATTTAAGTGATGCAAACAATGTAGCCACATACAGCTTTAAATGAAATAATGTTTTTATATGATAAACAATGAATTTGTTTCTTAAGGAGATGGGTTGTTTGAATGCTGGGGAAAATACTGATGATGCTATTTCAACATTGTGCTTTTAGCTCTGTGTCATCGCAGGTTTTTTAAAAATAAAAATAAGGGCCCTAAATGTTTCAGAAAGACAATATTGTAGGGCTGCACACAGCCTGATAAGGGTTTTATCCTGTTTGTGATATTGATGTAAAGCAAATTTGAGTTTTCCTTTGTGAAGCCTTGTTGTTGACCTGTTACAAGTACAGTAGGTGGTACTGTTGCCTTTGTATGGAGACAGGTCATGGGCTGGTAATGCAGATAAGGTTATGGTATGTAGTAAGTGCATGAATATGCTCAATATGTATAGTGTTGACTCTTTTGTTCTATCTTAATTATTTTTTATTTAAAAGCTGTTAAGGTTTTTTCTTTCTTAGCTGCATCTAGCGTATTTTTTGCTAGTTTTATCACATTTGTGTTACAGTAGGAATTAAATAATGTAAATTTAGCATATCCTCTTCTATTTACAGTTTTATCCTTTACAATATATATTTATTTCTTTTATTAGTTAAAGCCACAATAAGATTCATGAGTTAATCTGCTTGTTTTTGTGTAGTGCTGGAAATGTACAGCAAACTAAAAGAACAGATGAATGTAAAAAGGTGAGTGCCCTTTTTTCTGTGAGAAAAAAAATACATTTGTAAATAAGCTGACAGAATAGCCAATACTAATGTAGACAAGTAAGTATTCCAAGTCCTGTAGCTTGGTATGTATAGTCTTCTTTTCATAATACCTCGTCTGTGTTTCAAGAATGTCATTGCAAGTGAACAAATGCTATATTAAATATGAAGAACTTCTAGGATCTTAGGGATTGCCATGAAAAATAATGTTTACTTAAATAGATACAGCATGAAATGAAATTATGATTATAAAATATGGAGTAAAGTTTACTTACTCCAAGTAGTTTAAGAATCAGGAAAAGTAAGGTCCTTAAGGACAAAAGATCTTTCAGAGTACATTAGCACGTGATTAATTTATTATGATATATTTGAATCAAACTCATAATCCAAGAAGAAAGGACATTTCATTCCATATACCTTTCTTTACACCTATCTAATATCTCTGTGCTCATCTTTTTGTGTAAATGGGACTACAAGAACAAAGTGCAGAAAGTGTGGGTATTTTTGGCATTTTTTCCTCCATGACAAATTGACCTGTTAAAAAAATTGAAAACCATAACTAAAAATTAATTGCTAGAACAGTAGTTTATAACTGGTACATGACCAGCCGTCCCTTCCTATTTTGTCTTCACTTTTCATCCTCTCCGAGTGCCACTTACTGCTGCTGTAGGCCCAGTATCCCCGGTGTTCTCCATGGCAGCCTGGCTGCCCCTGCTCCCTGCCTTATCTGTCATCCACTCCCACTGGGGCTGTGGCACCTTGCACACCTGCCCAGGAATGCCACTGCTGCTGTTTTCTTCATCAGGATTTCTACGGTATCATTGCCACCTTCATCCCTGCCTGCTTTTCACAGTGCCTCAGTCGCTCCAATTGTTCTCTGCCTTCCCTCTTGGGATTCGGGATTGTTGTCGCTGCCTTGGCACACTTGGCACCACTGCAGTGAGCTCCTGCTGACACGTCTGTCTGGACTGGACTGTTTCCACTCAGAGCGAGCTATGCCCAGTCAGTTGTCTGCAGGGCTGCTGTGTAATCTAGATGTACTTTTGGACTATTTGTCTGGATTTCTGTTTCTGAGTATCCAATACCTCCTGCCATAGCACTGAACATCTGAAAACCCTCAGCAGCAGCCACTGTGTATGAGCGAACCAGTTCTGAAGCCTGTGTGCAGACATGTCCTAAATGCTTCAGATCAACTGTACACATCGGGTCAATCAACAGTGCAGGAAATCTGATGCACCTTTACCAGTGATATATGTGCTGTGTGATACCTGTGCATGTTTGCTGTATAGGAGATCTGCAGAAATATGAGCTTTAAGAACAACGTAATAACTATGGCACTCTGCTGTCTCGTACAAAAATTAAAACTTGCTGCATGTGAAGCTCTGTGGTAGATCTCATCAGCTTAACTACTATACACTGTTTCCTCTGAACAGGACACTGGTTTTCTATCTGCTTAGAGTAGCTGGTAACATGTTGTTGCATTGTTCTTGGAGCAGCTCAGCAGAAGGATGTAAACAGGCCAGTGCCCTTGCTGCTCCAGTCAGAGAACAGACTGAAGAGTGTGCTGATGCGTTGCACTGCTTCCTTTGCAAGGTCTTCTGTGGAGTGTGCTGTGTTTAGTGTGCTGAAAATACTGGAAAGAGTGGGATCAAGACCTGCATTCTGCCCTTGCTGTGCTCTGTCAGGCAAAGCAAGCAGCATCCTGGTTTTAGAATTGCAAGGGAAGTTACAGTTCCTAATGTCATCGTATAAGGATCATTTAGGTGAGATAAAATTGCAGATGGCTTTTGGCATTTTGACTCCGTAGTTGCTGGTTATTTTTTTGAGTCCACTCGTGGCTGATGGGCTTCCCGAGAAAACCATCAGTACTCTTTAAGTCTAGAACTAAATTTCTATTTTTTTGAGATACTCAGATCTGATCATTTTCTTGTGGAAGGAGTTGCCAGACAGGAAGTCTTAAAAGTCAAAGGACTCCTGAATTGAGGGGTTTGGACATGTCATTGTCATACCATAAAAAGATCTAAGGGAGAGGAGAGATTCTATACCTTTGATGTACCATACCTTGAAATCACATGGACTGCAGAAGGCTCTGACTCTGCTGCAGGCAACTGCTCCAGCTCAGGTAACTCTTTCATTAGCTATGCTCCCATTACTACTTTGCCTGTGTCTGACAATTCCCTGTGATACAGTCTACATGCTGTCCTACTGCAGGTAATTCAAATAGTAATTTCCTTGTGGCTCATCAGGCAACAGTCTGAAGTGTGCATGTGTCCTGGCCTAAATCACTACTAAGAGACTGAGCAATAGCAGGGACATCTACAAAGACCTGATAGCTGATGTGTGTACATACAAGGGATTTCAAAACTGATCTTCCTAAGTTTTGTTGTGAAGCTTTCCTGAAAGAACAGAGTGAGGAAAATTCACAATCCCTGTCATAACAAAGCAATGAGGAATGCTTATTTTAGATAATTTTTGTCATAAACCTTCACTGAGTTTTTTTAATGCAGCAAAGCTTTTGTTGGTCTTTTTTATAAAAAGGCATCTTGACTTTCTCTGCTTGCAGCCTTTTAGAATATATTTTCATTATTCCATTGTCTTACAGTCTTGCATCATCAATAAAACTCAAAATTCTAATGTTTAAAGGAAGGGAAGACAAAAAATACATGTTGTGGGATACTTGTTACAGGATAAAATTGGAATTTCCTTTCCTTTTCTCCATGGCAGACCTCTTTTAAGATAATGCAGGAGTTTGGGTCTGGAGTACATAGTTTGTGCAGATGAAATGGGGATTTAGAGAGGAGTCCAAAAAGCCATCTATTGGTAGCAACTTTTGGTCCTTACCAACATGGGTTACATTTGAACTGATGACCTAGAGGTGAAAGGCTCTGTATCCTATTTATCTGTCTCCTGAGCCATGGATAACACAAGTTGACAAGAACTGTAGTTGTGAGAGGAAGTAACTGCAGAATCTGCTCTAAACAGACACAGTTGACTGGAAAGAGTTATGGAGGGTTTGAAGTCTTAACTGAGGAAGCACAAAGGAGAGGTGGTTTCTTCACTGCTCTCCAAACCACCTGGTGGGGGATATGGATTGAGACTGAACTG
Source organism: Sakesphorus luctuosus (assembly GCA_013396695.1). Classification (NCBI taxonomy): domain Eukaryota; kingdom Metazoa; phylum Chordata; class Aves; order Passeriformes; family Thamnophilidae; genus Sakesphorus; species Sakesphorus luctuosus. The sequence continues at coordinate 694,435 of VWZD01000647.1, forward strand.
CCTCGATCTTTGATTTTAAGGCAGAAATAAGATCATCGCACGTTTCATACAGCTTTGTTACCATGGCCTTACTGTTTGGATTTTGATATGTGTATTAGGAGAAGGTTCCCAACTGCTTCAAGGGATTGTGGTCGAAGTGTGGGAATTGTTAGAACTAGTGGTTTTGCAAGTCTCTTCTCCAGAGTATTACAGAAAGCCAAACCTGTCATACTGTGGAAATTAGTAAGTCAATCTGCTGAGGTAGTTGCTGAATCTTCTTGAATGTACCGTGAGATGGACTAAAGAACAAGTATTGTTTTCAGAGTGAGCTTTTTGCCCTGAAAGACCTGGATTTGTTTTTTTGACCTTACTATAAGCTTTCTTCCAGACTGTGGGAAACACAGAGTTGATTAATTATTTAGGTTACTGAATCTCACTGACAGTCATGCAGCCTTTCTCTGCATAAACCTTCCAAGCATCCAAATAAACCTTAAAACATAAAAGATGCAAATATGAAAAGTTTGTAATTTATATAATTTGGTTTTACTCATGTCTGTATGGGAAGATACTGAAACAGTAAAGACCATGGTAATTTGATTTTGTTTTTCTGCATTGTGTTGGAACTGTGTCAGAATGGAGCACTGGTTTTTACCAGCTGCAAATCAATACTTCCCAGAGGTACCATGGATCTGGCAGAAAACCCCATCAAAATATATATTTGCTACTGAACTGTCAGTTGCTTTCTTTGTTGCCATTCTCAACCTGGGTTTTTAATAAACCTCCTACCACATAAATATTGACAAAAATGATATTCCACAGATCTTGGGGTTTTTTTTTCACAGCAACTCTTTAATCTGATTTTTAGAAAAATCAAGCTTTTGATTCACTTTATAGAAGTTTCAGAGTTAGTAGTGCCTTGATTTCAGTTGATGGTCTTTTGGGGCAACTGATAAAATTGGTGTGCTGAGGAAGTTTAAAAATCAAGTTTAGAGTTGTTAAGGCAGCTATATTTAAAAACAAAATAAATATTGTTCCTGTGGTAAAAGGATTTCAATTGAAATTTCAATATATCATCTTCAGGATCTCTGTGAATGTGACTTTTCCGTAGTATTATTGAAGAATTCCAAGGAACTCTCTTAAATGTGCTTGGTAGAAAATTTTTTTCATATTTCCTCAGTGGAAATGTAGTAAGCAAGAATATGCAGTATTTGCCTCTAAAGGAAGCACAAAAGTTGTAGAACACTACCATTTTTTTCCAAACGGTGTTTCCTTAATAAAAAGAAAATGAGAATTTTGTCTCTCCTCTTGTTTTCTTTAGCATGAAATTTTGGGATAAAATTGCATGTTTCTTTACTCAATAGGCTTGTGTACAAATAAATTATTCACAGTAAAAGCTAGTCTTTGAGTTCATCTTGCTCTTGTTCTGTGTAACTTCTTGACTGCTGTAGTTTAACTTGATGGAGCTTTTTTAGTAAGTTATGATATTTCTCTTAGCTGCCTCCAAAGACACTCTCCTGATAAAAAGCTTAAAAGTTTTCTCTGTCATTTAAAATACAAATGAATACTTTGTGTACACTGAAGTAATGGTCATTTGGTTTTACTTTGGGGGTTTTTGTATGTTGATGTTTCAAGTTCTATACAGACATGACTGCTCTGTGCCTGGGACATTTTGTAAAGAATAAGAAGTTTGGAGATACTGGTAAAATGCATCCTACAGTTTTCTGCTTCTGATGATGAGATGGATCAGTTCTGCATGGTCTTATTGTATGACCTCTATTGGTGTTTCAAACTTGTGTCTTCTGTTTCAAAGCTTACATGATAAATTTTGCATTGGGGAGCATATTCTTACAAGGTTAGCTCAAAGGAATACACAGTAGAATGCTATATTCATATGAAAAAAATAACTTTGAAGATACTTCTTTAAATTATTTGTAGTAAAATGGTCAATCTTGACCTTACATGACTGATAATATATGATGGGAACTAATAATATTGTTATCAAAATCTCCAGTAGTGAGTTAAATCTATGGAATGTTTTAAAATCAAAATACACAAATACATTATTCTATGAAATGATATGCAAAACTTTAATTTAAAACCTGACCTGCAGATGACCTTCAAATTAATAAGACTTCAATGCTTTATCAGAGCAGATGTTAAAAGGGCAAGGTCCTGAGCTTCATATATGTATAATTAGTAAGGGACTCTAGAATGGATTTAAAATGGATTATGTTAATTCTGATCTTAGAGACAGCAGTCAAAACCCTTGCAGATGAACTAACAGTGTTCTGATAAGCTGATCCGTATAATTTAAATAAAAACCTTTTATACGATTTTGATGCTATTATGGTTTTATTCCCCAGAAGTCTCACCATGTGGCACTCTTGGTCATTTGCTATTTAAAAAAAACAAAACCCACACACATAAACCCCCCTAGGCCTTTTCTTATGTGCAACATTCCTGTCACCTTATGTATATTTTATATAAACCAAGTATATAATAAACTAAAGCTCCTAATTTACACTTGAAACCTCTTTATTTGCAGTCTTCTGAAAGCAGTTCTGTTCTGGAATAAAAGAGGAGATTTTTCCCATCCTCCAACTATGCCGAGTTGTTAACTTAGAAATGTCGTGATTGAGAAAATTCAAAGCATTGTTTTAATTTCAGAATTGAACAAAAAGTCGTGACTAGTGTTAGTCATTTGTTACTGCTTGTCTGCTGAAGGGAGCCAGCAGCTTGAGCTGTATTTCAGTCTGAAAGTGTTTACTGCTGTATATGTGTGTTTTCTGGCTAAGGATGCTGGAAGGAGGGTGACTGTAGCTGTGTACATGTTCACATAGACCTAAAGAAGGCAGAAACACACAGGGACACTTTTTCAAGATTTTTCTCACTGTTTGGTGCACATACTGCAGTGTTGGATGATTGGCAATTTGTGTTTCAGAAAAAAAGGCAATTCATAAAAAACCCTAATCAATTCACTTTAGAAGGGGAGGTAAAGGTTAGGACTTTAGTGTTGCCATTCTGCAGTATGGTCCATGAGGTTTTGAGACTCTGTTGATCAGAACCATAGGAGACTCCTTAAAATTTTTACTTGACTGAGTCACTCTGGCAGTTCACTGCTTTTTTCCAAACTGGAGCTTTATACAAATAACCTTTTGACTCTTAATATTTCTAAGAATGGAATAATTTCATCAGATGCATATTGATTGCATGTGTGATATTGCTAGCCTGTATTTGATAAAAAATACTACATTTTTATAAGAAGCTGCATAATTTTATTTTAATCTCTTTATAGATACTATTCTGCTTTAAAAACAATGGAACAGCTTGAAAATCTATATCTTCCTAGAGTTAGCCAATACCGGTTTTGCCAGATAATGATAGAAAATCTTCCAAAACTGCGTGAAGAAATAAAAGAAATATCCATGTCAGATCTGAAAGATTTCTTAGAAAGCATTCGAAAGCATTCTGACAGAATTGGGGAAACTGCCATGAAGCAGGTAAGCTAACAGGATGACTTCAGCCCTGTTGTTTACTGAAAATTTTAGTGTCAAATTAGCCCAAAAGATTTTTCCAAGGATTGTACTCATCACATAGAACTCTGAGTAAAAATGGGGAGCTTACTAACGTCTTTTGTAGTTTCTATCTGTGTCCTAGACAAGAAGTAGTTTCCTCCCTGGGAAAGGAAGGAGAAATGCTTTGGAAAAGTTTCAAAAATTGTGAAATGCCTTGAGTAGTCAGCTCTTGGACAGTCTGCAGCTGAGCAGCTACTGCACCAAAACAAAGATCAGCCTATCTGGCCAGCTGGCAAGGATGAATTAGACTAAGAGAAGTGTTGAGATACCTGCCTAGTTCTCTTTAAAGTACTACTATTACAAAAGGCTGAAGAGCCAGGAGGAGGCTGAGACTGCTGGAGGTTTTGCATGTTCCATCTGCAAATTAATCTGCACCTTCAAAGCACTGTGACTGAGCAAGCTTTAAAGCAGTTCATAATTCTGAAATTATTCAGAGCAAATAACATTTTCGTTTGACTTTTTGTTGGACAGAATTCAGGTTGGGTTGCCAGTTTGTCATCAGGGTTCTTGTAAAATGCAGTATTGATTATTACAAATGAAACTTAATTGCAAGATTGTGCTGTGTTACCTAGTTGCATTTTTTTTCAGTAGTGAGGACAATGTAGTGCCCTGGTGCTCTGCAGCAGACTGTTCACTCAAGACTTAACTGAAGACAGCAAACAAATAGTTGGAAACTGTGATAACTGTACTTCATTTAAATGTTGATTCACTGTTTGCAGTTTATGATCAGGAAAATTACAGATTGCTTATTTTATTTTTTTGGCCTTTAAAAGTTGTATTCTGGGGATTAAGGAAAAATTACAGAGAATTCACTATTGAACTCATTTATCATCCCAAACTGATTAAAGGCAAAATGGTTGTAGGCTGAGGGCACGCGTCTTGCAGTTATACTGATGTGTAGTCAATAGCAACACTTGTTTTTCATGTCATAGCATATACTCCTCAGTGATGAAATTTGAATTACATTCCTCCTTATTGATTCTACTCTTAAAACAGGCACAGCAACAGAAAACCTTCAGTACCACTCTTCAGAAGCAGAATAATGTAAATTATGGTCGGAATATGCATTTAGGTAAAGGCAGAATTGCAGAATCCAAGAATGAAATTACATTGAAGCGAACATTTGAAGATGATGATGAACATGAAGAAGAGGTAACTTTGTTCTAAATCACTACATTATATTTAAAGTGAATTTTGTAGGTTTATTGAACAAGACTTGCAGTACCCTCTCTGTACATGATCAGTGTTAGTTATGAAGAACCACAGAACACCTTCAAGGGTGACCAGTCCAGAGCAGCATTTTAGGGTGAAAAAATAGGGCTAAAATATTATTTGTATTAGTGCTAGCTTTAGCATCATGTTTGAGGACATTCAGTTGGACAGAGCTTGCAGTTATTGGAATTCAGCTCCAATTGACATTATACATTACCTGCCCACTGTAAATGGTTTGTGACCCATTGGAATATTCTGCTATTGCTAAAGCCAGATTTTGGTGTTAGAACTTTTTAATCTGTCAAATACTCAGTATTCCTAAACTGAATGAAACAGTGAGCATTTAGACCTTTAAATCTGGTGCTCTGAAAACACAGAGAAAGGACTCTGGTATTGTAACACAAAAAAAATATAGTACTGTACTGCAAAGGGAGGAGAGATTCAAGCAATTGATGTATTGTTTTGTGATAGAAACCATCCATTTTTGAAGCCTTTTTCTGTAGACAAATTCTGTTGGTAATATATCACATTTTTTAAGTTGTATGCTTTTTATGTTTTATATACTCTTCATTTTCATTTCTTTCTTCAGGTTTTAACTGCTCAAGATCTTGTAGACTTTTCTCCAGTTTATAGGTGTTTGCACATCTACTCTGTTTTGGTATGTATTAAGGTGACCTCAAAAAGGTATTTAAATTTTTGCAGCTGAATATTCATTTCCACAGTTTTCACACTCTTAATAGTTCCCAAACAGACAAGCATATTGCTTCTAGTATTAGTAGTTCTGGGTGAAGCAGCTGAGAAGTTGTGTCAGAACTGGGTAGAGATTTGATTGACACTGACAGTAGAAGTCAACAATTTGACAACTGCATTGAATATTTGGGCTGGAGGCAATGGTTTGTGTGTCTGATCAGTATGGGCTTGTATGAATTAGAGCACACTGTGTGAAGTTCTGCTGCAACAAACAGTGTTCTAATAAATTTGCATCTTGGTTTCAAATGGATTTTTTTGTTTTTAAACTAAGTCTGTCTTTTGCTTTTAGATTTTCTTAGGTTAGCAGTATTTCTAAATATGATGAAATATTCAGTATGAACTAAATTTTAACTTCCTTTGTTATAAAGGAGTTAGGTAAGTAATGCTGGCTTAGTAGTATGAAATGTCTGTAATAATTTAAGATTTGAGAAAAATCTAAAGATTTTTGGAAAGACCAAGTAATGGAATTCTAAACAGCACTGATGTAATAATAGGCCCATAAAGTAAAACCAAACCTTAAAAATGCTAAGCTGCTTTATTCTGCTTGCATATGAATGACTTTGGGTTCAGTAGGTAGATGGTGAGTCAACATAGCACTGATTTCAAATGGAGAGATGGTTTCTACTGAATGATCATCTTAATGAGATAAGTAAGATGTCACTTGAATTCCTTATAATATAATCTTTAGGCACAGAGGGTATTGTATTTTTGAGGATCATGATTGGAAAAAAATCCAAATCCACACTCATTGTAAATCCCAAGACAATAAGCAAATATTCAGTAAATCTCATGTGTGTTTTTTCTCAGGCAAAGCTAATGCAGGCACTGTTCAGATGTGTCATATATTCATAGAAACATTTCTGTAACAATGCAGTTACTTTCTTGTATAACCCAGAGACATGTTTTAGGAGACAATGAGTTTCAGTTACAGAGTAATAGGTAATAGAGCTTACTATAAATATTAATATGGTCTGAAACTGTTGTTTAAAAACAAACATACTGTTTAAAATCCATATTGCTTGACAAAGTGTAGGCACAAGCAAAATTTCTATTTACAGGCTGTCAGCTACTTTACAGGAAAAGGAACTATCTGCATATTTCATGAATGCAAAACTTTGCTACTGTCAGCTGGAGGTTCACATATGGAAAAAATGCAAAATATGTGCTTAGTTGAAGAGACTTCTACCCTTGAATTAAGACGTGTCGTTTTGATACTGGGACAATGTTCTTGTTTTAACTACTTTTGTCTTTTTTTAGGGTGATGGAGAAATATTTGAAAATTACTACCGAAAACAGAGAAGGAAACAAGCACGATTGGTTCTGCAGCCTCAGTCAAGCATGGTAATCAAAGTTGGGGGGGTTTTGCAGTGACTTGAGTTGTAGCTGATGCTTAGTGGTATTTTTTGTTTCTAAACTTGTTTCCTTTTTCACTGAAAGCATGAAACAGTAGAAGGCTATAGAAGATACTTCAGCCAAATTGTAGGGTAAGTTTTATAAATGAAAATTTACTTCAGTTTTACTGTGTTGATGCTTAATTCACTCTGTGTTCTCCCATAGTCCAAAAACTTTGTTCTGAAAGATTGAGTGTCTGCACAAATCACGCCAGTGATTGTTGCTGGGGCTGAGTAGGGAAGAGCATCCAGATCCTACCAGCCCGGTGCCCTACAAGGAAAGTCCAGAATCCTGGGTTCCAGATGGCATGAAACAAACTTTGCACATTGTAACTTCATTCTGGGCAGAGCAGAACACCAAACCTATCAAAGTCTCACTGCTCCAGTGGGGAAGGGTTTGAGTATACTTGTGTGTATGAAGGGTAGAATTTATTCTTAATATTAGAAAACAACTGAATAATATAAGCATTATTTTGTTTTAGTTTCTTTGTAGTAGAAGACCACATTTTGCATGTAACCCAAGGATTGGTAACTAGAACATATACTGATGAACTCTGGAACATGGCCCTTTCCAAGATCATTGCTGTTCTTAGAACACATTCAGTAAGTGAGAAGTCTTATCAGTGTTGCAGTTTAAATCCTCTTACTTCAGGGCTCTGTATATTTAAAGCTGGGATAGCAACAAAGTGAAAAATTACACCTATCTCATGTTTTCTTTTTCTTGTGATTAAAAATTGCTCAGATTTGGGAGGGAGCCTGCCAAGCTTTTGTTTTTCCCCGCAGTATCAGGCTGTGATCCGCAGCCATGGGCTGTTTGCATAATCCTCCACTGATTTACAACTCACTGGGTCTTCCAAACCTTCTCTTAGACCAGCAGTTTAGAATATGCAGAGTTAATCTGCTGTTATTATTGCAATCCTTCCTCATTAGTCTCAACTGACCTCTTCATTAGATCAGATTGAATAGTTCAGCACTGAAAGCACCACCAGGAAATAGTTCCTAATTATCATTCCAAATGCAATGTTTCCAAAATAAACTCCACCATCAAAACCTTTGGAGCTCTCTCTTCAATGCTACAGTAGTGTTATGTTTATGTTGAAGTAAAAGTATTAGGAAAATTCTGTGGCAGCTGAGTACTTCAGTGTATTCAAAGTATGTCTCCCGAAGTTATATTTCTATCTCAGCTGCAGTGATGGTGCAAGCTATTTCTTATTTCTCTGTGAAAAAACTATGGAATACACATTGCTCACTCTGACTGTAAATTGTTTCAGAGTTTACTACTAGTGTAACTGTTACTATCAGGAAAAATAAAGTAATTTTATCTTTCCCATTTTAATGTTGGCTAGAAGCAGCTCCTTTATGCAATGTTTTTTTGATTTTTTTTTAACTCTTGATCTTTAAATCAAGGAAGATTTTGTATTTCATATATATTGAGGGAAAATGGAGGAAAAGTTCAGGTAGGAGCTATAGTTATCATAGGACCTTTACTGATCAGTGGTGTACATGAGATGTTCTCATACTTTTTTAATTCTCTTGAGAGAATTGCTATAAATTGAGATCTATTTATCCAGCATTTTTAAAGCTAAATACTTTGCTAGTCTGTGTGGATTTATACACCTGTGTGTAAGGGTTAAAAGTAGCGTAATCTCTGAAGAACTCTGAAGAGTCTTGTCATGTACTTGATCACTATTTCTTCTCAAAATGTGTAACTCCCATCAAAACCCTTCTATCAAAATCTCTCTGAAATACATGTAATTTGCTGATGTTTAGTCTCAGTACACCATACTGATATTTACTGAATCTCATAGTTTAGTTCACTTTTTTTGAACTTCTGTACTGTTGATAGTTCATATAAAAATTTATCAAATACTTCTGTGTAGCTGGACTAAGTAAGGACAAATGAATCTAAGTTGTTTTTGACTAAGGCTGGAGAGTTTAACCTGTGCTACTATTCTTTGAAAGCCTATGTCCCATATTTTAAATCTTTTTAACAAAACCAGAATTTCTCACTTTCAGTCATACTGCACTGATCCTGACCTTGTTCTGGAACTGAAGAATCTCATTGTAGTGTTTGCTGATACTTTGCAGGTACATACTGTATTAGTAATTTAACTAAAAATCCTGTAGTCAAATTTTAACTTTATGTGTGTAAGTGCAATGTATGTGTTTTCATGATTTATATATACAACTCAAACCCAAAATTACACAGTGATGTTTAAAAATATGTATGCCTTTCTTGCCTTAGTTCATCCTTTTCAGTATCATAAATTGAATATATGTGTTCTGGGCTGTCTAGCTAGCATCAGTTATTCATATCTGTACAAAATTAGTTTTGTAATTTGTGTATGTTTTTTGTCTTTTACAAATGCTTTACTTCTCATCTTAAAGAAGAATAACATTCCAGTTACTGTTAACTCTTTAGCTGAAAGACCAGGTGAACATCATTAGCAAATATTCATGCAATGTTTAGCAGACAAAGAGAAATGGGGCAAATTTCTGAATGCATAGGATAAATTATTTGGTAAAAATTTAATATATAAACTTGTGTTGGTGTGCTTAAATTACTATAATTAGTTTTCTGGAAGTGGCAAGATTGAATAACAAGTCTCATATCAGAGTCCTGAAATGTTATGATGGGAATTGAGTGTATTAGTTCTTGAACTATCCCCTCTTCATTTTTATACTAGGGCTATGGTTTTCCTGTGAACCGACTGTTTGATCTTTTGTTTGAGATAAGAGACCAGTACAATGAAACTCTTCTTAAAAAGTGGTCTGGATTGTTCAGGTTAGTACATCAAAATAATTGTACCTTTTGTATTGCATCAGTTGTTTTTGGCTAGATTCAAGATTTTATGATACAGTTACAATTCTGGAAGAATTTATTAACTCAAGTGTTGTGTGTGGATTTCGGGTTGGATAGGATGAAGATATTCATCACGTGTAACTAATATTTAGGAAAAGAGACATCACGTGCTGCTTCTGTAGCTAATGGGGAGAAGGAAGATCTCCGAAGGGACATTACTGCAGGAGGGAGACATCTGTTTCTTTTCATTAGGAACCTAATAACTCTAGGCTGTTGCAGCAGGGCTTTGGGTTCCTAATTTAGGTGATCTTAATGTTTACAGCTAGCTGATATGCATATCTTCCTGACAGCTACTGACATTGCCAGCATGTCTTCATGTTTTTTTAATGCAGGTTTGTTTCCACTTATTACTTGGAATCATTTGATTGAATAAATTTTAAACCCAGGAATACATTGTCCTGAGACTGTACTCCCAAACCTGTTTGCAGATAGGGTATGATGTCTAAATGTGCATAAATTGTTTACTATAAAATATGTTACATTATATTATAGAAAACCTTAGCATTAAATTGACCACTTAAGGTTTTCCAGCTCTGCACGTGTCTAATACAGTCATTTGTGTAGCAGGGAATTCCAAAGGGTACTCAAACAGTGCTGTGCTGGATGGACTGCTTGAAGTTCTGAATCATCTCTGTTGACTGTACATAGCTCTGGTGCCTGAGTGAGACATTCTGAATATCACCTTGAGTGCAGGAAAAGTGTAGGTTACCATAATTAATAACTATATGATGGTGTCCTCTGGAGTGGACTAGTTGATCTGTATTATGCACAAATTAAAACACTTTCAGATATTTTTTCCTCTGTGATGAGACACACTGTAAACAGCGTATAGGAAGTACTTTCAGAGTAATCTAAAAGTATTTGAGATGTGTGAAATTCTTAAAATTATTTGAAGATGCACACCTAAGGGAGGTAGTAACATATTCGTTTACATGTTTGAACACCAGAAAATACTGTACCTTACATGACCAATTTTTTTTTCACTTTGCTAATTCACCAGGGATATTTTTGAAGCAGACAACTACAGCCCTATTCCTGTAGCAAATGAAGAGGAATACAAAATAGTTATAAGCAAATTTCCTTTTCAAGATCCAGAACTTGATAAGGTAAGAAGTTTTATGTTATTCAACTTCGTGGAAATCCGATTAAGGATGCTTAGGACTGCAATGATTTTTATAATTAAAAAGCAATTAAAATTTGAAAGCCTAGGTAGATTAAGAGGCTAAATCAACTTCTTTGTGCATGAAAACCACAAAATGTCAAGGTAGATTAAAACGTTTACAGTGTTAAGTGGATTTCTAATTGTTGCGTTTAATACCAAGCTCCTGTTGGAATTCAAGTGTAAGACACTATTATATTTTATTTTCACAGCAATCCTTTCCAAAGAAGCTTCCAATGTCTCAGTCAGTGCCTCAGATTTATATCCAGGTCAAGGAATTTATTTACGCAAGCCTTAAGTTTTCGGAGTCACTTCACCGCAGGTGAGCTTGAGGTATCAGGAATGTGACTGTACGGAAACCTGTAACTTCCATGTGACACAAACATATATACTAAAATGAAAATATATTTTCTTGTGTACTTGCTTGCTGTACTTGTTTTGTAATTAACACATATAATTCTTTAATATATAATTCCCAATGCTATAGCAACTTTTAATGTGTGTATATATATACTGTACAATATGTGCATGGTTGAACATACCTTGGTATGGTGAGTAGCCTAAAGCACTACTGGGGTTTTTTAAACAGTATTGAGTGGTTTGAATAATCCAGAGAATTTATTTATTGAATAAAGCATGTAAAGATTGAAACGTGTACTTTGATATTGGCCATTTCAGAAACAATTGTTTAGCATCCCTGATTACTTACCAATCTTTCCCTTAGTGATTTGAGTTTCCTTAGCAAAAATTTTTCCTGAAACAAAATGTGCTGTTTGCATCCCATGCCCTCTTCCATCCCACCTTTTTCTGATGGAAAACATCACAATTCACCCATTTCCTTTCCTGATCTGGCCTTCAAAAGCTTAGTTTTCATTACCTAAAATAGAATCCATAGATCTGAAATCTGGGAGGTATTCATGGCCTGCACCCAGTTCTGCCCTGTTAAAGATGTAAATCCCTCCCTTTCACACATTCTTAATTGATACTGTTTGTAATTTACACGTACTAACGAGCACATGTTGACCTCCTTAGTAACTCATTAAACCCCACAAATTACTCTTTATGAAGTGCTGTGTCAATAAACATGTCCAAAATCTAAAAATAACAGGTTTTGCTTCAGTGTTGGAATTCAGTTAATGGGTAATTTGGTAAGTGTAAGAGGTGTTCTGTCTGTTGGATCACAGAAAACTTGGAGCAACCAGAATTTAAATGCACATTTTTAAATTGTTTAAATGAAAAGTTCCTTTTGCTGGGAAAAAATTAAAATTGTTAAGTGTAGCTGTCAGAGTATTGCCATGTTAAGCATATTTATAAAAATAAACTTTTTTTTCAGCTCAACAGAAATAGATGATATGCTCAGAAAATCTACAAATTTGCTGCTTACAAGAACTCTAAGTAGTTGTTTACAGAACCTAATTAAAAAACCTCATATAGGTTTAACAGAGGTAAGTTTTAAAACACATATTCCAAGACACTATTTACAAAATCAGATGACAATGAGTGATACAAAAAGGATTTTTACAAGAATTTTTTGTCTCTTTTAGCTTGTTCAAATCATAATAAATACAACACACTTGGAACAAGCCTGTAAATACCTTGAGGATTTTATATCTAACATTACAAATATTTCACAACTGACTGTTCACACTGCAAGGCTTTATGGACTTTCTACATTTAAGGTATGGTACATCTCATCCATTATATGATTGTGTCTGAAAAGTTATGTTAAAATCACTATAACTGAAGCGTTTTAAAACAAAAAAGCGGGGGGAGGGTAAAGCTCTGTGCCTTCTCATTTTTGTCTTAAGATAATTCTGAACTCTAACCATTCAGTTGTAACACTGAGCAGATAAACACTGTTTTTTATGTTATTGGTATGACCTGGAATATGCCAATATGTGAGAAGCCTCAATACTATCTTTCAAGTGCACTTTTATTAAGTTATTAAATGAAAATCTAAGCTTAACTTCATTGGTAGCTTTTAATAGGTAAGCTTCAGTTTGTGTAGCATCTCCCTTTATCTGAATGGTATCAAGCAAAACAGCTGGCTCACTCTAAAACGTTTGTATCTATTTGGTTTTTTCTACAGTAGAAATATTTAGTGGATTTTCAAATGGTGTAATTATTAATATTAAAGAAGTATTAAGAGTGTGCTACAAAGCACGAATTATTCTATGATAATTTTAGAATTTATTTTTTATTTACATGTCCTTTATATACACAATCATAGTTGTTAATAATCAGTGGGAACGTCACTGTTTCTAATACATGGCAACTGCTTATCTGCATGAGCCGTATTTTCTGTGATGCTTTTCGGAAATGATAGAAATGATTAAACTTACATCTCAAAAAGTTAAATCTTAAGTGATGCATATTCATCATAGACAATTGCCATTTCATCATTTAGCATATCAACATTTGTAACCTGAGGACAAAATAATCCTAAAATAAAAAGTTATGTAGTTTTCTTTCTATCTGTGGCTCCTCATCTCATTAGTAGATGAAATTGTCCTAGTTGTTCTTGCATTTGTCTATCTAAAAACTCTGAAGGATTTTGAAAAGAAGAAACTAAAGCAAAAATATCAAGTGACTTGTATAGTCACATGTGATGTCCTTGTGGGATAGGTTTAGTTAAGCCAGACTTTAGTTTTTCATAGTAGGCCCTGTGTTTTCTGTAGCTCCCCCTGCCCCAAAACCTGGCCCCAGAAACCCAATGCATATTGGAGGGATTAGCAGAATTTTATATCTGTGCTTAATACCTATGCACCTTAGAAGAATACAGGATGAATGCTGACAACCAAGATTTATTTTTTTTATGGTTTCTCTCCTGTCTACTTTCCTGGAGAACTTGTTAGCACAATGTTCTCCAATTATAGTAGAGAATTCTTTTCTCGTTAATCCCTCTTTTATTTCCTTTCTATTTTAATGAAAAACTGCTCACAGTTTCTCACCTGGGCTCTCAGAGAGTTTGGTATGTTCTACTGTTATTAAATTCATCTCCTGGTGGCAAATTGTGTCACCTCCATTCTTTCTGAGTGGTCAAAAATCTCCTTTTATTAGCAGCATTGATCACATTTACATTTCATGAGATGAACTTTGAAGTGCATCTGCACTGTATTTTTTAAAAAACAGAAAGACTAGTCTTCCCATTGCCAGTAAATTGTCCTAACTGTTAAAGATCATATAACCATTTCAAAATTACTTTGTTTCTAAACAAAAAACCTGAACAAACAGAAAATTGAAGGAATTTTGCTAAACCAAAGCAGATCTATTTGCAAGCCCCATCATTACAGATTGTTGAAACTGAGATCTCATTGTTAATTAGAAACTTTAAATACAGATTTATCTTTAATTGAAACTTTCTGAGTCATGACCACCTACAAAATTGTGGATGTCAGCATATTCCTTTGACATGTTAACAGGTTACCAGATTCTTGTGCGTTGGATTGGGAGAGCTGTTCAATGGAGGCTTTTACAAGTTGGTTTGGCAGTAAAAATGCTATTTTTAGGGAATAATACTTTGGTATTTATTCATGGCAGGGCCACATGCTTTCTTGCTTACTCCTGAAGTGCCTCATGGCCTGGGGTCTGACTTAACACTAAAGTTGGCACACTTGATGTGAGGACACCTATAAGCCTATAAGTTTTCTCTCTGAAAACCTCAAGCAACTGGTCTGTTCACTTTAAATCAAATGTCTTACTTGAATTATTTCTCCATATCCATGAAGGAAGTTTCATTTTGATCCCAAATTAAAAAGGTATTGGGCATATTTACCCTCCAGGCCGGCAAAATCCCACCCTTCCAGCAACACAGACCTTGCCAAGCATCTGCCCACAGAACCCATTGCATCTCTGAAGGTGTCCCCTGTACAGATGAGGCAGATAAATAGTGTTGTAAATTCAGTTCACAGTAAATGCAGGACTTTACTGTTCCAAAAAGTAGAATCCAGCGTGTGGCAGAACAAAAAGTAGGGGTAGAAGGAAGCAAGGAAGTGCTCTGACTCATGGTGTGTGATGATGAAGATATTTAAAGGAGAATGAAAAATTAATGAATATTCTTCAGATGTGCAACTTTAAGCCATTGTTATGTAAAAATCATGTGATTGCTGGGCCTCTGTCCATAAAAGACAAAATCAGTAGGTTCTTTTAGCAATTTTTTAGTAAAAGAAGGCAAATACACTTTGTATCAGGGTTGATTAAATTCATAAGGCTCAATTAAAAGTGGTTGTTGTGAAGAGAGTAAAGAAGTTGCTTTGTTTTCAAACTAACTTCATTTGTCTGAGAACTTCAAATCATCTGTAGGCATGTTACATTACAAACCCTCATAGTGTGCACTATGGGAGGATTTTGAAAACTGCAATAATACCTCAGGCTTATTGTAAGACAAGTTAAAATACTCATGTAAATACAATAGTTTTTAATCTAAGAAAAACACAGGACATGAGTTTTGTTGATGGGTGTAATTTTATCTCCATTTAATAATGCTTTAGACTTCTGACAGTTGCACACAATTTTTTTTCAGGATGCAAGACATGCTGCAGAAGGAGAAATATATACAAAACTTAACCAAAAAATAGATGAATTTATTCAGATTGCTGATTATGATTGGACAATGTCTGAATCAGATGGAAGAGCCAGTGGATACTTAATGGACTTAATAAACTTTTTAAGAAGCACGTTTCAAGTTTTTACTCATTTACCTGTAAGTGTTCAAAATTAAGTTTAATTTCAAATTATTTGAACATAATTTTATTTTAATACACAAAGGTTTTAAAGATAGAATTTTTTTTTAGTTGTGCACATGCTGGCAAGATGTGGTTTTAAGTTTTATTCAGCACAGGAATATTGTCAAATGTGTTTCAGTGTATTGGTGATGGTTAGCCATGGGAATATTTACAAAATAACTTTCAAATATCTTAGTAAGATTGTTATCAACAACTAATTTACAAATAATGTAAGAACTTACACAGTTTTCTAGAGCATCAGGTGGACTTTTTAGTTAACCACCTTCTTTTGTGTATACATGCATTGGTTCCAACAATGCAGAATTGGTGCAAATCCTGCCTTTATGCAGAAGGTTGATCATAAGAAGTCATTTGCTTCTGGTTAATTGAACTTCATTGAAATGAATCCATGTTAGTATTCAAATATATCCTGTGTTATTTTGTCCTAGCAAAAAGAGTACTGTTTAACTTGTCTTATGCATGGATTGTTACATTCTGTTGTCTGATTACCCCCTGCTTTAAGACAAAAAAAGACTGTCTAGTTTGGTTTATCATCATAATGGTTTATAGCTTTATAGGTCAGGAGTAACTTCAGTAAGTCATTCAAGCTACATCTGCTTGTCATCAGCTTGTCCTTGGTTGCTGCAGTCACACTGTTGTCTGAGTGCCTTGCCACATGCAATGCTTATAAAGAGTTAAGTCCTCAAGGCATAGAATGCTTTGACACTTCAGGCTGGAAATAGTCTGAATAATAATTTCTTTATATGCACAGCAAGGTGTTGATGTTGCTGGCATAATGGGCTTATCTGGTCTTCTAGATTTTATATGAAGAGGCTGCGATTCTTCAGTCTCCTTTTAACTGACTCAGAGACATAACCCACTCAAAATGTATCGTGATATTGATGTGAATGTGTTGTGTGAGGCATGTGCTTCTGTGCCAAATCAGTCGAGTGTTTTTTGATAGAGAATAGCAAGTTTGTTGGATAGTTAAATTCATTGTGACTTAGTATACAAAACAGCGTGAACAAATGGCACTGCTCTTCAGTGGTCACATGCAAATAGTAGTTAAGGGATGTGAAATTTGTAGAGCAGGATGTACAGACGTCTGTCATGAAGGTATGTTGCCATATAGCTGTTCAGAAATGAGCCACAGACAAAATAAAGTTTTGTGTTAAGAGGGATGGAAAGAAGCAGCTATGGTATTAGGACTTGAAAAGTGTGGAAGGAGTAGAAATACGTGCCTGGGGGCACAAGTCAGCCTGTGGAGAAAGGTAGTTGCTCTGAAGGGCTGTTCTGTAATTTCAAACTCTGGTCAGGTACCAGGCAGAACTAGTCTGCTCTGGCAGGAGGTTTCTTACAGTTTTTTACTGATCCTGCATCTTTCTGTCCTGGCTTGGCCAATTGTAGAAACATGTGGTCTGATGAATATTGTTGTGTGTGAGCTGTGGAGTTTATATGAAAATGTGTGAAGTGTTTTATTATGGTGATTCTGTTTAGATTTGTACTTGTAGGTTATTTTCATTAAGAGAAAATTTATAGTAAAAGAATTTTCAAAGATAAGCCCAGAACTAAGTTCCATAACTCATTAAAATAGTAAGTGCTTTGGAATGCTAAACTAAGGTAGGTTCTCATGTACCATAATTAAGATTTGGAATAATTTAAGAATTCATTTTCATTAATGGATTATTCCATTAATGTCACAGTGTCATTTCCATAATATTTTTTGTATGGATGGCTGAAACATTCCACTGCTCCAAATAAGTTTACCAAAACCTTTTATGTAATTAGAAATCAAAAAGAACAAAAGTCCTAGCCACTGACCATAATTCTAGTAAAGAAAAGAGTGGGACAAGTAGAAGCATCTCTTCTCTTCTACCTTAGCATACCTTAACATGATGGTGTGAGAGGGCATTTTGCCAGGGCTGGGGACACAGGTTGGCCACGCTAGTTCTCTGTAGTTCTCTGATGCTCAAGGGTCATTGACTTTCTCTTTGGTATTGTTTCAAACTCTGGTCTTCTTGTAGAACTGTTACAATATGTTCTGTAACAATTATTTGTGTTGTGGTCATTGGGCTCCTGTCGTCTCCTTTTGTGCTTCCATGTGGGGCTACACTGAAGTATTTCTGTACCAATGTAGACATAACTTTTCAAAAATACGTCTTATATTGTATGTCTGTTTTATGCAATTTGTATTACTTTTATTGGAATGTTAGACCTCTAAATCAGGGAGGCCATGACCACAACTACACCGAAGCTTCACACAAAGTGACACAACTTGGTTGGGGTCTGGTATCCCTATTGAATCACTGGAAATGTCTTGTGTCTCCAAAGTGGGTTTTTTTCTCACTCTTTAGTTTTGTATCTTAGTTTTCTCCTCTATATTTGTTTACTGTATTTAAGAAGCAATTTTGGAAGTGAAAATAGCTTTATTCCACCCTAGAATGTATATTGCCATTACATTAAAATTTATTAATGAGTAATGTTACCTTTTAATGGCATACAGATAGCCTCTGTAAGCCAAGATGGTAAACATGGCATATAGTTTTTAACCTATGAGTTTTTGATTGAATTCTTTCTTGTAATGAAATGGCATTTCAAGAGACACTTTGTCATTTGAAGTTTGTTACTTTGATATTTTGGCATACAGTTCCTTATTATAGAAGAGGGTGTATTGCCATAATAGTGTTACTTAAATTGTATTATCTTTATAATGCTTCAACAAAATACTATATAAGTTCACAAGTTTAAAGAAAGAAAGTAGCTATAATTGTTCTTTTTGTAAGCTTTTTCTTACCTTTTATTGCTACCAATTTTTATTCTTTTTTTTTTTTGAAGTTGACAGTACATCTTAATTTTTTTGTTTTGATTGCCTTACTGGTTTCCTTCTCAGAATAACAACAATGACCATGCAGCTATGTCGGTAAGTAGATGCAAGATGAAGAGTAAAAAGCATGTGAACAGAAAAACTATGAACTGCCTGCAGGCTTATTGCTTCAATTTTTAATCATTTAATAAAAAGACCCTTTCTATTTTGTTGATGACTTGCTGTGTACCTTGTGTGGTTGCATGCAGGGATCAAGTTAATGACTAACATTGGGCTTTCATACACTGGGACAGACAGCAGGAGTCCTAAAAACCTTGCAGAAGGTTGGTGGGATGTGTCTTGCATCTCAAATGAGGTAATTTAGAGAAGACTATTAGACCTTTTGAAAGAGAGGTCAGGTATCAAATACAGCTATGAGACATGCATGCAGAATAAGGGTAGAGTGATAGAGCTGAATAAAGAATCAGTGAAAGTTCCATCGTTTCTCTGCTGCATCTGCCTGGGGTCAAGGGAATGTGGGTGCTGGTGTTCTTTATTTTTTAAAGATGATGATGTATTGCATTTAAGAATTCTTCCATCTCCTGATTATTTTCAGGTCCTTTGTGTGTGTTTTTTTTTTTCATAAAAGGAGTTTATTTTTATTTGGCATAAGCATTGCTATGATAATGAAAGTAATGAAGTTATTACTAAATTATTAAAATTAGGAGAGTGAGGGGCTCCCAAGTGGTTAGAAGCCTAGAGCACATGAGTTACAAGTTAGGGAGGTTAACTGTTTAGTCTGTTAAAGAGAAGGCTGAAGAGAGATCTAGTGGCAGCCTACAACCTCTTGAAGAACAAATAGAAAAAAAATGATGGAGCCAAACTTTTCTGATAGCACTGACAAGTTCACACATGGCAGTGGTCACAGGTTGGGAGGTGAAGCTTCAATACTAGGGCAGAAGTTTTCATGAAGAGAGTAGTGTGGTGTTGGAAGAGTTCACACAAAGAGACTTGAATTCCCATCCTCAGTTATTTTGAAGGCTTAGCGAGAAGAAAGGACCATGGACCTGAATAAATGTTGGGCAATAGTCCAGCTCCAAGTAGCAGGTTGGACTAATGACGGTGGTAGGTTACTCACTCCTGTGAACATTTCTGTCATTGAATACTCAGTATCATGTTGAACTGTCAAGGTAATAGGTGTCATGAGCACTATGAATATTGAACATTTTGTGTAGAAATACTTCCTGTTAATGTTGTGTAGGTCTCAGTCTGCTGGTTATGTCATGATCAAGGACTAGCAGAATTCCAGCAATGCAGAGCACAGAAGCTGCGTGGCCTCGGGAAGGTTATGGCTTGAGAGTCATGCAGTTTTTAATGGTTCTGTTTTCTAAATTCACAAGAATCTAGTCTTTTGAGATTATGTTTGCATCCTATTTTAAATTCATGTTGCAATTTATAGTGCTGTTAGATGCTTGGAATCAAAAAGCAAATTAAAATTTCATTTTACAGTCATTAATCTCATGAAATAAATTGGATTATCAAATTTGTTATTAAGGACCTGCCCTTTTTTGGGTTTATTTTGAATAGTTAAGGAAAAATGTTGCCTTCTGTTTTGAGATTAGGTAATTTGAAATTATAATGGGTCTATATATAATGGGTCTAGTTTAGAATTAGCTGAAATATTTTTCTGGGTATGTCCTTTGTCAATACAAAGTTAGTACTGGACAATGCTTTGGAAAAGAATGGCCGTTGAAAAGCAACAGCTGCAAATTACTTGCTGTTAGTATTTTTCACTGTTTCAGTAGCATTTAGGGCAGAGGCTGGAAGTAAAATTGATTCTTAAAAATTCCATTAGTGCTTTTAGTATACTTTATCAATACTTCAAAACTTGGATTTAGCCCTGACTGATAAATCTGCGTGTTTAATTTCTTTGCATTTTCAGAAAGGAAGACATTGTCATTTCATATTATTAAATTAATGTCTTAGATTTAACAGATAAGTTTTGTTAGTTTCTTTTTATGCTGAGGTTGGCAGTTTGTGTTATTTTATTGTTTCTGTGATTGGCAGCAAAAGTCTAATTTCACAGCTTGCAATGGAGGTGGAGGGGTGGTGTTTTTCTGCAGCTATATTCAAAAACTGTCAATCAACAGCCTTTACAGGCTGCTTAAGAGAATGGGGTTTCTTACTGATTTCTCCAAATGCTGCTTCATGCTGTCTTTGATTGGCACAGCCTGGCAGGGAGGATGGATGAATCTGTCACTGGCTGTTTAATTGTGTTGCTGGTCTCAGCCTGACATCAGGTCTTTGACTCCTAAGTGGCTCAATACAAAACAAATTAGCAGATTGTAGTCATATTTCTCATTCTATATGCTTTGACTTTGTTGAATGCAGTCCATAAATCATATTGACTGACACCATAGTGAATGATGAAAGCTGCTTTTGAGACAGCTAGCATGGGTTTTAGAAAGCAGCACCACGAAGGTGCCGTGGAAGGATGCATATGGCTGACCCTTTGGGAATTCCTAGGAGCCAAATGTCTCTTTACTACAATTGTTCTTAGGAGAAAAGCTTTTGGGTCCTATAAAAAAGGATTTAATATGTCAGCAAATTCTCTTTACAAGCTCCTTTGAAATATAAGAAGTTTGTCTAAGGGTTTTCTCTTTTTACAAACTTGTATTTCAGCAAAATGTGAAGGCTGGGTGAAAAAAACAGTTTCCTTTAACACTGTTAGCAGGTGTTTTTGCTTATAGAATAGAGTCCTTGTTTCCTAAACTTTACATGGGCTGAGTGGAAGAATAGGTTTTGTAGACAGCAGCAATTAGCATAGGCACAGCAGAGACAATAGTAGTGTCTCCAAATGGGAGGCAATTGGGGCGAATGTGAGAAGCCTGCTGAATCTCTGCATGCTATTAAATGTAGGTATTTAATTGCTAGATAACAACAGCCACCTCCAACCCCGTTAGAAAGTTATAGTAATTTAAAAAACCCCAAACCAACAGACTGGCAAATAAAAAACATCAAGAATATTATAAAACTAACTGGGATTTGTTGAATTCTGGAAAATAAATGTTGTTGCTATGTTCACAGATCCTTGTTTCCTCTCCAAAATGCTTTATGGATAAATGATGAAGAATTGATTAATTGGTAGATGGTAGAAATTTGGAGATGGATTTTTAACTAGATCTCATTTTTCAAGCACAGATTTTAATTGAAATATTTTCTGAGTATCATACATCCCACATATTTTGAACAGGGAAGTACTGAATTTTGAAGAGGATAACATTATAGTTCACATTTCTCTTAGTTAAAATTCAGCGTTTTGATAGATTTTTGTAGCTTCATTTTTTTTCTCTAAATTTGAAAATACTGGGAGATTTTATTTAGTATTAACTGTGTATAGTAAACATCTATTATTTTTTGATATGTCATTTGAACAATAAGCCTGTAGTTCAAGTTACATAGTTGGAAATAATTTCTGTTAGGATGTTTCCATTTTATGAAAATTTAAAATAAACACTAAATGTACATGTATTGATACTTATTTAAAGTCCAAGTGGCTTTAACCATGTCATTTCTGTATTGTAACCATTATCTTGTGCTCCAGTACTATTGATATTTGCCAGATTGTAACAATTAACTACTCATGCTTGTTAGAAATATAAAATCCTGTCTTTTATTTAAGATAACAGAGGAGTACACATTGTTTGCATATGAAATAAACTGAATGTTAAATTTTTTTGTGACAACCTATTAATCTGGTTGAACTTTTATTAAGTTATAGTGGCAGCATAAATAGGACATGGAGCTGATTTGATGGAGCAGTACATTAAACAGATGCACTAGTTGTTCCATTAAATCAAAATGACATTTCCATTAAGTATTTCAAACCTACTACACTGTAATTACATAAACTGTGGCCCATTGATTCCCCTCCTCACCTCCTTTCTTGCTTTCTTTTCTGCCTATTTTTTTTCTTTTTTTCTCCCTCAGTTCATATCGATATTGTTCTGCTTGGGGAATAAAGCTGCATGTCTCCCAGTGTAATTACCATTGGGTTTGGGAGACTTTTAAGCATGCTGTTCTTGCATTGTTTCTTACATTCCTTGTTGTCAGTTCATCTATTTTGCTCAAAAATCTTATTTGCTTTTCTGAGATTTTCAATTAAGAAACTGACATCTCATTTTAGATATAAAGCTGCTAACAGTTCAAGGTGTCCCAATGCTAAAGAGGTATTAGCAACAGCCATTTAATGTTTCAGTGTGAACATGAGGAGAGTTGAAGGCTTTCCATTGTATTCTCTACGTTTTAATTACCTTTTAATAAATAATGAGGTTTTAAAGTACAAAATATTTGGGTCCAAATTTGCTTTCTCTTATGAAAACTTTCTGTACATGAAAATTCAGTCATGTGAGCAAGTTGTCAATTATTAAGGCCAAGATCAGGCTCTTAGGTGCTGGAGCAGAACCTTCCAAATATTTTGGGTCAGTGAACTGCTGTCTATTATAATTTTGCATTTCTTATGTGTGTTTCTGGGAGTCAACAGTGAATTGATTAACCTGACTTGCAAAAAACAGCTGGGGAACCACTGCTTTAGAGAAACAGGTGTCATCACTTCCCTGATGGATAGAAGTGAAACAATAGTGGTGTGTGCTCCGGTAGCTGTGTTAGGTAACTGTGATTTATTTTGTGTAAGCGTGTTGTTAGCCTTTGTTTCAATATACATTGTAACATAGACATCAGTTGAAAAGCGTGGTTAAAGTACATTAAACTACAGAGATTCATAGAGTTGCATTTGAAAGCCAAGATCACTGTGCTATAAAAGATGGCAGTGCTACGAACGGAATGGTGCCATCTGGGTCGGTATCTGGTCTCGAGTGGTTTTCTTACCTTTAAGGTAGAATTTTGTTATCTTTCAGTTTTTCTGTACTAAATTTCTAATAACTCATTATCAAGTTAATGTCTGACATTGTGTTTTGTTTTTTGATCTCATGTTGGAGAATTTGTCTCAATTACATGTAGATGACAAAGAGCAATGTTACTTGCTAGACTGTGATTAGGAAATTATTTCTATTTTGTACAGCAGAGGGCTACATTTCATTTTGTAAGTAGCTGATCACTGACAGCACTGATTTATTAAGCACCTGAAAAGATGATGGATAATCATGAATATTTAAAATAGTTTAGCTAAACAAGCTTTGAGATGGAATTCAAGTAATTAAAGTACCAATAATTAGCACAAGCTTTTATGAGCAATGCTCCAACTGGTAGCAATCATTTTGATTTATATAATGTCTGGAGTATTTTATTTACTATGGTTAAAAATACGCAGCATGTTGACTTGCATTACATTCTTGCTTTAATTCTGTTTGGGTTAAAAATATTTTAATAAATTCACAAAACTGTTCATACGCTTCAGGAACTCATATTGTTAATATTTTAGAAAAGTCCTTGTATTCATGCAAACTGTTAGATTTCTGGAAGAAGTATCCATAATTGCTTTAACATATATTTAGTCTAATTTTCTGTGTGATCTAATAGAAACAAAGCTAACAGGTCAAAGAAGTAACAAGAAGTGTGATCTCTCTCCTAATCTGAGTCCTGTATCATTAAGACTTTGAGTGTATATTAAAATCAAATCAGATAAGCAGTTCCTTAGTGACATATCATTTGTTTCTATCTTAAAACCTGTTGCTTTTTCTACTAGGGAAAAGTGGCCCAGACAGCTTGCATGTCAGCCTGCCAGCATCTTTCAATGTCCCTAATGCAGATGCTACTGGACAGTGAATTAAAACAAATAAGCATGGGAGCAATTCAGCAGTTTAATTTGGATGTGATACAGTGTGAATGTAAGTATATACTCTAACCCATATCTGTCTTAACACTGAAAAATGTTATTTAATCTAAGTTATGTAGTGACTTTTTCCATAATCTACTGAAACTTTTCTTTTATGAAAAAATTACCAGTTCCTTCTTATAAAAGTATTTAGGAGTAAGTACATTAGCATTTCTGAGAAATTTTTTTAATTAAACTTTTTTTTGAAACTCTGTTATGTCATTGAAATGCACATTGTTGTTACTCCTAGTGGGATTGTAGTCACTGTATCCAGTAAAGCCTATAGTTCAGTACAGAATTGCCCCAAACTACTACATAAATATTATGTTGTAATGGTTAAGAAAAAGGTCAAATGTCTGTGGAATTTTAGTTTTTCCTCTCGACTCCATCTATTATGATACAAACTTTAAATGTGCTGTTAAGGTTTCCTCACTCCTAGAACTGCTACTGCCTTGATCACTGTGCAGAATAATAGGACTCATTTAGTATACATCACATGTTGTTTTATTCTCACTGTTTAAAATATAGCATCAGAGTCATTTTATAAACTGGTTCAATCCAGCACTGAAGGCATGTGTGTTTTGCATGGAGTTCATGGCTGAGAGTGAGCTCTTAATCTGTATGAACGAAGGTACTTCTCTGAATAGCTGTTAGGACTGGTTTTATAGTTGATGACTGAGATACAGTGGAAAGGCTCACTAGTGATTTTTTCAATACATATTTTCAAATTCATCTGCCCTGTTTTTTTCCAAACTGTCTTTCCTATTTTGTGTTTGAAGCATTGGTCTCAGTGATTTTGGTGCCATCTGTGAAATAGGGCAGTTCTGCAAGTCATGTCCTGAGGTTTTCAGTTTGGATTTGTGAAAAGTATTGATGGCTTCTGAATTGGAAGCCACCTGTGGGAAACTGGAAATTTGATTTCAAGCAATTTGTTTGGTTAGCATCACAGAGGGTTCTTGTGGGAGTCCAGGGGCAGAGTTGAGAGGCATTTTGGACATTTTAACCATATGCTTGTCTTTCCCTCTCCTGCCTTATTTGTTATATTCCAGCTGAACTCTACAACAACTAGAGCAGGCATCTTTCTGACAGTCCTTCATTATCCAGCCTTAAGGTCTTCCAGTGCATGGAATGAGCCGATGTGATTATCAGGGTCAGATTGAAAAAGTATTTGTGATTGTGACATTAAAATTCATGTCATGATTGTACAAGTTGGCCAAACAGATCGTGGTTTGACTTCTTTCCCTTTTAGTATGCTTGAAGTTGCAAATTTAAGAGTGTTCTTTTCAGGTAGGTGGGTAGGGGTATGTGATTGTTCATTTCTGTAGTTTCCTAGATGTAAAAATAATCCCAGTCATAAAACCAGAAATTCCATAATATTCATAATACTGACATCATAATAATTCATTTAGACAAGCTAAATTGGGCCACCCACTAAATAGTCATCTGCCTTCTTAACAAATGGTGTAACACTGAAGAAAGCTCGTTCATTACCGTATTATTCTGTTTCTAATATTTAAAACATCATCTGTGAACAACACAGTTACTTCACTACTCTGTGTAGATGAGCCAATTCACTGTTTCCCTGTGGGGTTTTTATCAGTACAGGGGATAAAATGCATATCTTGCAGGTACCTTTCACAGTATGAACAGTATGTTCACAGCAGAGAAGTGAGAAGTTCCAAGTCCGGCTGTCATCTGGTCTCTGGCCTGTTTTCAGACCTTTTTCTTCTCGGCCTTTGCTCTGTTACGTGCCATCCTAATTTCTGTTAACACTCTGCCATCTTTGGTTGCTGCACAGCAGAAACTTCAATCATTGAAGAGATCTTCGTAGTTTTATTTGTTCTGACATGATATTATTTCATTATTTTAAAATTAAAATATGACCTTAAGACAACATTTTTTAACTGGAGCTGTTATACTGAGCATATGGCAAGGATAGGACATGGCAAAGCTTGGGACAAAAGAAATTTTCAGAAAGCTAGTAACCTAAAGACTGGAAAATGCATTCTTTCCACTACTGCACAACTTTTAGCATGGGCTGTACAAATTTAAATAGAATAAACTTTATTTCTTACTTTGTGCAAAGCTTATGAAGCATGTTAGGAAAAAAAAATGGTTTTGCACAGAATCCCTTGAAATAGTTTAAATGCAATTATGGAAGCTTCTCAGAATAGTACATTGCAACAGACAACATTTTACAATCTGTGGAATAAGGGATTGACACAAGATTTTGCTCAGATGGCTTTGCTGATGTGGTTTCATTCACAAGGTCTATCACAGGCACATTCCAGGCCTCGCTGTGATGCCTGTGATTTATGTTCTTGTTCATCACCCTCCCCCAGCTTTATTCTTTGATGCTTTGGGATTAATGGATACGACAGTGACATTTCAATTAGTGCTTAGAGTGTGCAAATAATTCACAACTGTTGGGTAGTTTTCTACTGTATTGTATTACATGGGTTTGACATTTTACTTACAGACACAGTGGAGTATACTCATGTATTTTGAACCAAGAAGTTAGGTGTGTTATGAATATCTGGAGCCACATTTGTTAAAATTCTTGGCAATATTCTAGATTTTTTTTTCTGATCGTTAATGTTTTAATTTTATTCTTTCTAATATGAACTGGAGACATCTAAATAAAAGCAGAAAAATGTGATTACTTGTCGGGGTTTTTTCTATTAAAAAATAATCAACAGTCCAACCAAGAACCCAACGATCTGTTAATGAGCAGCAATCTGTTAATGTCAGTAAGTGCTGAAGTTCTTAGTCTTCACAGGGAATAGGTTGAATCATAAGTGGACTTGCAAGAAAGGAAGTGAAATGATCTGATGGTGAACTGCGATTTTTTTACCCTGCACTAAATTTCTGTGCATTGTAGTACCTGTAGTATCTAAGTTAAAAAGCAGAACAGAACATCTGGAAGTATCTGATATTTCTGCCTAACAGTAGTAATAGCATCAGTGCTGGTCTTACCTCATGATTTGTTAAAAAAAAAAATCATCTTCTTGCTCTTCTTCTGTTTTCCTTCCAAACATTGCAAAAGCTTTCAATTTGATTTCAGTTTTGTCTAATCAAAGTATTTCTCCACGCTCTCTACATATTTTATAGCCTAGAGCAATGTTTTACTTCTGTATTTTACACCATCTTTCTCAGTGGTTATCTTCCACTAGTTTGATTTGGATTCTTGCAACAGTGTTCAGAGAACAGGATGTACTAGGGTCCATTGAATTAATATCCAAAGAATAGTCTTTTGCTTGGACATTGTATTTCAGTTCCCTGAGGAGGAAAATGGGTGGGAAGGGGAGGTGTTTGCCATTTCTTGAAGATGGAAGTCAAATGTGGGTTGCTGTATCTCAGTTTACAAAAAGAAAGATGTGCATAATCGAAAACGAGCTTTTCAGAAACACCTCCAGATCTACATACCCTACATCAGCTTTTTATTAAGGAATTTGTCAGAAATTCTAATTTTTGGAAGAGCTAAATGTATTTTTAATAATTTTTGCATTTTAGCATAGCTGAACTATGAGGCAGGATTAATTGGGAGACTGAAATATGTGTGAGTGGGCATCCTCCTTCATCCAAATGTGAACCTGTACAAGGATGAAAAGTGTTTTGGGTGCTACCTATAAACAAGTATGGCTTAGTGGAGAATTAGTGCAAAGCAGAATGCTGTGTATCTTCCTAATCAGCCCTACACAGGGCTCCTGACAGTCCTGCCTCCTTCACTCGATATGTGGAGAGCTGTGGTATCCAAGAGAAAGTGATGTCTTCACCAAAGTGCTCTCTGTTGAGCGTCCACAAAGGTAATCTCCAGGTGGGCATGCCAAAAGCTGGGGAGCTCAGATCCTGTTTTTCCCTGAAAAGGCAGTATATTCTCCTCTGGAGGTCCCTCACTTTACCTGCCTCCTTTCCCATCTGGGAACTCAGGTTAACTTAATTCGCTTGAGACCATCCTTCATCTGCTGGTCACATATGGCAGTGCAGAGCGAGGGGAAGCAGCGCTGGTGCTGGTGCTGGGGGCAGGGCCGGCGCTGCTGCCGGGCCAGCTGGCAGCTCCCTCAGCAAGGCTCCCCTCCAGGCGTGTTTGAACAGCTGGAGCATCCAGCAGGGCTGCAAAGTGGCTGCGGCTGCTGAGATAGTCACCTGATTCGCTGCTCTTCCTTTAAAAATACATTGGTAGCTTTGCTGTCCTGCCTGTGAATCAATGCTATGAGACTGAAGTAAAACTGTCCTAATTTCGGTTTTGATTCAAAGTCTGGACTCTGGTTTTTAATTTCTGCCATTGAACAGCAAAGCTATTTGTCAGGAATTAGGTCCTGAATTCCCAAACCAGTAGAAAGGCACAACGAGATGATGTCTAAAAGATGGGAGTTTGAGAAACTAAGTGAAGAAACCTGTTAATAAATCTAGAAATTTTTGTAGAAATTCAGTACAATTTACAGTTAAGGATGTCTTAGATTCCATTTAGCAGATACAGCCTTTTTCTTAAGGTCTCCATTAATACATATATATTCACTAATATATTGTATACAAAGTATAATTAAAAGATCAAAGCCAAATCTTCAAAAGAAAGTGGACTGAAGTAATCTTTACAATATTTACATTTACAATTAGAGTGTATGTGTTACCTCACAGCCTGTTTTTGTGTTACCCCATTTTTTTTCATTAGCTTAGCTCATACCTTCTTTATATTCCTTAACAGCCTGTTACAGAAAGTAGGTTGAGATTCTATGAATTGAGGACAGATATTGTGCCAAAGATCTTGTCCTGTATATACAGGAAAGGTCTACACAGTGTCAGCAAAGTGGAGGGAGAGAAAATGTTAACAAAAACCTTATGCATACCAGATTCATGTAGTGTGCATTTTCAGCTTCTTTTTCCCAAACATTTCTGGTTCAAAGGGCCAAGCAGCCAGTTCTTTCTCCCTAAAAGTAACAGTTTAATGGTGATCTTTGCATTTCATTCTTCTATATTGTACGATTCCTGAATGCTTTTATGCACGCTAAAACAAACAAGAAGGCAGCCCCCTACCCCTCCAAATCCTCTTTAAGCCTAGAATGATTGTAGGGGTTGAATATCTGAAAAGATACATATATGATGATATTTCATTACTATCTGGAAAAGGACCCTTAGGACAAAGGCATTAAGAATGTTAATCCTGTTCCTATAATATCTTCCTAAAATGCTGTGCAGTAGAAAATATTTAATGAGCTCTGTAAAATTGTTAGCAAAACTTAAAAGCCCTGAGCTGAGGGCGGAGGGGGAGCTGTCTGACCATTACCATAAGTGGATTATCTTTTTGCCCTTTGAACTCATGAAATTGTAATAATGAAACAAATTCTACTGTAGTCACCTGTCAAAGTGATCCAGATGTGAGAATAAATGCTTGTGCTGTAATGAATGTCCCTGATGTTGTGAATGCATTCATAATATAAAATTGTAGTTAAACAAAGCTTAAACAATAATTGTTTGGCACGTTGTGTGCTCCTTGTTCTATAGCTGCAATGGTAGTAGGTACTGTGTAGAGAAACTAAATCATTCTGCATTATTTAATACATTAGGATAAATTCCAAGCTAAGTTAGCCTGATGAGCTGCAGAGAAGATGCACATATTTGCCCTGTGGCATGTAAGAGTATCCTGTTGTAAGAAGGTAGCTCCTAAAGTGTATAGTGCCAATAGCTAAGTGAAACAATTTTCTGCAGGTCACACTTTTCAGTTATATTTACTTTTCAGTTCTGTAGCCCATTCTTTGCCATTGACCTTCCTTCTATTGTGGAGTGGCTGGAGAAGCTCAGATTGCAGGAAGAAGCTGGTCTCAGTGTACTGCCTATGAACAGAAAGTTATACAGGATCAGATAGAGATGGGCCTTGCCTTTCAAAGGTAGTAAGACTTCTCCTTTCTGATTTAAGAGGTCTAGAAAAGACCCCTTCTGACCATCAGGCTTATCCTCCTCATTATTGTACTGCCATAGCTCACAGCTCATACATCTCTTTTTAGCTCTTTGCTGTGGAGCTTTGTCTAGAATTCTGTGCTACAGTGTGGTGTTCCCATTTCAAACTCTCTATGGCTGACCACAGAGGCCAGCCTGCCTCCCTGAAGAAAGGGTAGTCCCACTGGCCATGAAATACTTGTAGAAGGCAGCCATGTAGACACACAGGCCTTTTGCAGAGGGTGTTCAGAAGGGTGTTTGCATAGGCCTGGACATCTTCTGTTATTGTGCAGGTTGGTGGTTGTACAGGCTGGTTTATCTTGGCTGCTTTTAAAGAGTTTATTATTAGAAAACACTCCCTATAAAATGGTCAGTGTAGGATATGCTTTTTCTACTGTTTTTTGTCTTTCTTTTTATTTTAAAAGCGTCCTTGTGGTGGATTAAAATTCCCTGAAAACTCCCCTAGAAAGTTGGTATTACTGGCAAAGTAGGAAAACCAGACAATCAGACTTGAATACGGTAGTCAGTGAGGATTTGCCAGCTGTTACCAGCACTTGTGTAAGAAATTACAGTGATTTCCCTAGGGTGTTTGATTACTATTTTTTATTCCTTAACTTGATGAAGAATCAAGTCATATTACAGTTCAATTCATTCTCCTATTACATGGCTCTCTCCACTACTGTAATTACACGTAATAAATTCTGCCTCTACTGGTAAAGCTGCTACTCTGATAGTATATTAATCTATTACTAAGCTCTTCTTAAATGTTCTGAGATGGTCTTCATAGTTTCTTTTACCACATAAATAAGAGTCATATTTACAACTGCATTTCATGTAATCATTTTTGGACTTGTCAATAGTACATCTGAATTCATTAGTCTGCTTTAAGTTGAAACCATACAGTCAGAAGTAAATGGTGGAGGCCATGGATTTACCATTGTGTTACTTCAGACATCAATGTTTTTCTGGATTTTACTTTTACTTAATCCAAATTTTCTAATTAGCCATTTAAAAAAATAGAGTAAGGATTTCATAGTACTTCCAAATGTTAGTAGTAGTCCATGTGGCATAGAAGAGCTTAGCACTGGATCTGGGAATTTTTGGCTACTTACATTCTGTTTTCTCTCTCATTGAATGACCAGTTTCTCAAAGCTGAAAATGTTACCATTCATTGCCTCTGATGAGAATTCTCTAAAGCTATTGCAGTAGTATCTGCTTTGTTTTGTTAAGAGCTCTAACGGAAGGGCATAAGAAAAATACTCTTTAAGTTCTTTTGAAATAAGATATCTAACCTGAGTGGGGATGTGAGGCAGTGAGTGTTTGTTATTAACTTGTGACTGGGATAACAACAACAAAAGGTGTATTTATTTTTAAATTTGACATTTATTGGTCGATTCCTGATTTAAACAAATGCTGACTTTGTTGCATTTTGTATTTGAATATAGTTTTGCCATCCAATTTTGATAGCCTGTTTTGGGGTTCAAAATGAGCAAAGTTCATTACTGACCTATGGGCTGAAAGGCATGAAGAGGCATTTCAGCTCTGCTCTGACACAGAGCTTTCCACCAGTCCTCTGCACATTAAACTAACTCCCAGCTTAGTGTTTGTCCTTTACTGCTGTTTGGCTAGAGGTGGTTTTTATAGCACAAATGCTGTAACAAAAGCAGATGCTTGAAAATATGTTGACAGCCATGGAATTGGTATTATTTTGAAATTCTTCAGTAATCATACACCTCAGGCCAAAAAATGCATTGGTTTCTGTGGTTCTAGCATGACTATTGGATTAGAATTTTAAGTAAATTTCTAATAATGCTTCTAAAGGTATTATTCTGTGGGATTATTGTAAAAATTATGGAAAAGTTGTTTATTGGGTTTTTTTTTGTTTTAATCACAGTCACTTACTAGTTTAAACCATTCCAGTGAAACTAGTTTCATTTTAATGATAGCTAGCATTTATATTGAATAGAGCTTGATTTTCTGTTACATTTTAAAAAAATGTAAATCTAAGTCTGTAATATTTTAACCTTGTTTTTTTTCTTGTAGTGTTTGCTAGTTCTGAGCCTGTGCCAGGATTCCAGGGAGACACCCTGCAGTTAGCTTTCATCGACCTCAGACAAGTAAGACACTAGTTGGTGTTTTTTATCCTACTAATTTCCCCTTCTGACCAATGCTGAAGTTATTAAATTCAAGAACCTTTCATGTTTTTGCATTCCCATGTAATTAGTTGTGAAAAGCAGTTATTTGAAGTGTTATTAGTGGCACTATTCCCTGTAATTTAGCATAAACCTGTTTCTCCAATGTGTGGTTAGGGGGCACTGTGCTACTGGTGGTACTGTTACATGAATATTAGATCGAATTTTGGTCCTTAAAATTTTGTAAAGATTCTGTGACGCCTGTTTGCAAGAGTGTACATGTTATCCTGGTGTGTACTGGCCTAATTCCATTCTGAGCATTTGCTCCTGTCTACAAAACCACTCCCTGGATATCAGAATCAGGCATGGTATTATTTAACATTTCTTTTCCTGAATTTGCTTTATAGAATTCTTTTAAACTGTTAGAAAGCAGTTTCATTCCAAGTGGCTCATCTTTATTCTATATAAAATTTAATTTTAAATGCTGTAATATTGGATGAGCTTTTCCACAGGTCTTGCCAAAGAAAAGGTTTTTCTGGACTAAAATCTACTAAAAGATCTACTAAAATCTTCGTGAATTCAGACACTATCCACCAATAGCAATTGATTTTCAAGACTTTTTCATGCTTCAAGTTAGCTTTTACGAAGGATTTATTATTTCACAAAATTTTAAGTGTGAGTGTCATCTAGTGAATGAATCATTAACTGCACATGGAGGATCTCTAGCTTTCTGCAGATACTGGTGATACTTTTCAGCACCATTATGAGCTTGACAAAGTCATCAGAAAAGAAGACAAAGTAGAAAGAATTTAATAGTTTCATAGGTTTTTCACAGCAAGATTATTAAAAGGCATTTCAGAAGGGAAAATTCCTGAGGCAAAAGTATTCCAGTTTCTCCTAATAGGTAGAAAGGACTTCATTCAACATTTTTTTTAAATGAAAAAGTTGAAAGGTAGAGTTGTCTGTCAAATTCTCACAGTAATATAACAATGAGCAATGTCTGCAATGGGATAAGCGTGGAGTACATGAGGAGGATACAGCATTGTGGCTGCAAGACTTGTTCATGTGATACTTGTACATTAGGAGTTCCAGAATTCAGCAGGTAAAGATGTACTCTGCTAGACTTCAAATACCACAAGTCTTGCCTTGCCTTCCTCTTTTGGATTCTTCTTTATTGTTTTTTCACTGTCAACATTAAAAATTATTTAACATCTTCCAGTTTGTACTTAGATCATTTTAGTTGAAGGGAAAGGATGTTGAAAGATTTTGGCACCATTTCTGTCATCCACCTAAGAGGTATAAATCCTTGCAGAGCCTGCATTTGTTTCAGGGGAAAACATGATTTCGAGCTGTGCAGGAGGGCAGGGTGTGTGCATTGCTACAGGAAATAAAGGGGGTTTGTGTTTTAAACACCAGCTGTCGAGTATGTCACATAAATAGGTATTATGTTGTTTATGGTAACTCACAGTTTATGTTAGCAACTTATATTTAGAATTCTCTCAAAAACTTTTAGAGGATGCTCTGTATGTTATGAATCTAATTGATTTCAGATACTTTTATAAACAGGAAAAGTCTGGGCAACTCTGTATTGGGTTGCAGTTGGTGCTTGTAGATGTAGAATAGTTCTAGTATATTTGGTTTGGTTTGGTTTTTATTCTGCTTTTGTGGGCATCACCAAAAAGTGTTGTAGGCATACACTAAAGATTTTTATCATTTAGTAAGGATTTTCAATGCTTTCCCTCTTTTCCTTACTTCTATTGTAATAGGTTGGATGACAGTTCTTTTCAAGAATACTTAAAAAGGCAACAGAGCCTTTTTCAGAAAGTTCTTATAAAAGGTCATGCTTCTGTTTTTTAGTTTGAATTTGATACTTCTTCATGAATTGCAGGATATGAAAGATAAGGAAGTAGGTCCAGTGGTCAGGTTTTACCTGCCCACCCGGACTGTGCCCTGAGGTCAAACTCCTGATATTGGCTGTTTGGTACAGAGGAGCTGATGACAGGTGGGGGCTGATACAAGGGGGAAAGCTTGAACCGTATCAAAGCTAAAAGGCAGGAGATTTGGGACTCAGTGAGAGACTGTAGCTAAAAGATGGATCAGCAGGATTGCCCTCTTCTTAAAAAGCAGCTGACCTGCAAGGGAAAAGACTTTATCGTCCTGCCAATCACATGGTTGTTAATGGAAGCCAGTTATCTCAACAACAGCTTACTCTCTCTGTGTTGTACTAGTGCACTGTGTAAGATTAATGAGGATTGGGCAGTAGAATATTATAGCACATTTTACTAAAGAAGTAAAGTCACTTACAAGAAGCCAGTTTTGAAGACAGAGGGAAGAGCTACACTTGGATGATTACCGTAGAGGGAGGAGCAGCTTTGAAAAGAATTGGCATAGGTATTTTCAACCTAACAGTTCTTGGTCCTCCATCTTTCCCTGAAGACACGCTATAGACAACATGTTGTCCCCAGCAAGCCCACTTTCCTTCTTCCTTCCACAGATGCAAAGGATCAAATAGAAACACCTGGCCTGAGAAAGAGTAGTTAGTAGCAGGATGCTCCAGGAAGCCAGGAATCAAGAAACAGCAAGCATTTACCAATGTTCCCTTTGAGCCACCTCTTCCTCCTTATACTATTCCCCACTTAACGCTCTTGTCTTACTGAACATGCTCTTTAAAGGTCTTCATAATCTGAAGAAACCTTAGTAAAGATTCTTGTGCTATTTCCATAACCACAGTACCTCAGCTCCTCAGAGAGGTGACTTGGTGTGGTTGGCTAAATCACACATAGTGAATCACATGGCCATGATCATCTAGAAACTTGCAGCTCCAACTAGTTTAGCAGGTAGAAGATTGAGAGAGATTCATATTTCTGCACAGCTGCAGTAATTGTGTCATACCTTGTGCCACTTGTCTGAGCGTATGACCTGAAGTCATACCTGTGTGCACCCTTTGACCCCACTTAAAGCCACTAAGGTGCAGGCCATCTCAGCAAGGCAATTGTCAAAGTGGCATGTGCTGCTTTAAAGAGACTGGTCTCTGGCATCTCATGAAGATGACCAAGCTATCCTGCAAGCTGCTTTGCTCTCTGAGGATCATCTCTTTCTGTTGTCTGTATGGGGAGCCTGGGTAAATAGTGCAGTGTTCCAAAGACAGGTGCAATGAACTACACTAGTGTGTAGTGGACAAGAATGATAGCGTTATAGTAGGCTGAGAGGTCAGCAATTGCTATCCTAAGTCAAATGTCCTGATTCTTAACTAACTAGGTGGTAATAAATACCTATTCTTGAAATCAAATATTTTCCTGCAGAGAGATAACCTAACCTGCATATGTAGCCTGACTTCTGATTTCACAAGTTGTTCCTGGTGTTTCTTTCCACCATGAGCCCTGCTTACAGACTTCTTCCTCTACTGTCTGATCCCAAATTAAGTATTCTGCTAGACTGATGATTATGGAATGTCCTTATTTTGCTGGGGTGAGGAGAGCTGTGTCTCTTCTGTGTTCTTAATAACCCTCGTCTGTGTAGAGGGTTGTTAATACCCTCCAGTTGCTGTCAGTGTTGGTCCTGCAACAGGGGCAGGAAAATAATCATATGCCATTGGTAACCCCTGAGTTAAGCAACCACAGTACCAGTATCTCCATCCACATGGCAACACAGAGTGTAGTCTCACAGTGTCCCTCAGACTGGGAGGCCAAGGGCTGTGAATGACAAGGTCCATAAGTTCTGTGTAGGCATGATGGAAAATTCTTGAAGATTTTCAGCAATTTCTGTTTGCATTTTCTTCACATTAGAGATAGACACAAAGTTATAATGCAATCTATGTGATTAATATACAGAATAATGTGCCATGGAAACATTAGAAGATACATGTTTGTCAGACTTTTGTTTATGAAGTGTGAAAATAAGCATATGGATAAGCACTTCTATGCATTCAAGATATTAGTAGTACACAATATGTATTTAATCTGGAAATTGATACCTGATATTTAAAAGTATAATACATTTCCTTCTAATTCCAAAGAATTAATGGTTTCTTCTCCATGGAGTTGCTTTTCCATTTATTTTGTAATGTGTTTTCTGGTGAGAAATATTTCTGACCTTCTGACCTATAGTGTTATATGCAACAAGTGCAAATGTAAGTTTATTTAATAGGGAAAATTCTTGCTACTTCTTAATAGTAGTAGCCCTCCTCTATTCTTTGCTTCCCATTTATTACTGAGAGGTAATACTGTCCTGATAAACTCAGAAGTAACTCACTGTAAGGTAGGAGCTGTTCACTGGGCTTCAATGCCAGCCAAGGATTTTCTGCCACTGAAGGCAGGCTGACAGCTCTGTCTTCCCCACTGTTTTTTTTTTTTGCACTATTTAATTTGCATTAATTTCCTGTGGTAGTAACTGTGTTTCAGCTCTGGCTTGTCTCTGATTCCCGCAATGTGCAGTCTGCCGAAGCTCTTGTCATCTGTGTTCCCTGTGGAGAATGCTCTTGAGCTCTTCAACAGACCTCAGAGATAAGTTGCAGGCTGTTGCCAAACCTGTCCACCATGACTCTTGGAGACTGAGGGCTCTAAAGGCGTGTTGTGGCTTCCTTCACAGGCTGCCAGCCCACAGAGTGCCTAGGCTTTGAAATTAATGGGGTACACCCACCCCTGACCTCTATTCCTAGAAAGAGGCTTGAACTGAAAAAACACCAGCATTTTCCAAGAGAGAAAAATCCCCAACAGTATGTTTAGAAGTAAGTCTTAAAAACTTCAGAGTTTGAAGATAGAAGTAAGTCTTTTTTCATAAGGCAAGAGTTTGAATTTTTAATTAGCAAATAGTATAGAACATTTCATCTTTTACTTCCTGAGGGAAATGGTTGCTGAGACTTTCATCTTCACAGAGGCTCTTTCACAATGCTTACTGATCCCTTTCCCCTCGTTATGCACTCCCCAGCTTCTCTGAAGAGGCAGAGGAGCAGGTTACATCTGTAACATGAAGCCCAGCCTCAGGGTGCTGTGTAATGGGATTTGTGCCTCTCCAGTTTTCAGTGCAATGCTGCTTATTTAGCTAAAGAAAGGAGCTCAGATTTCAGACAGCAACAAAACAAGAATTGCATCTCCCTGGATTTAAGAACATAGATCCTCACTTTGCTGGGGGAGGAAGGCCTTGCTGGCCTTCCCCTTCTCTGTAAATTGACTTGGCACTAAGGCAGGAGGACTTGAGGCACACTGTGAGCAGAACAGGGACACTTCAAGGTTCAGTATCTCATGTATTTGCATCACACATGGTAGCATGCATGTGCATCCCTGTGTTCAAAATGACACCACTATTTGACTGCAAGAAAAATGTGTTATCTGGCTTGCAGTGGATACACAATGTTTTTTTAGAGTGCTATATTCTTACAAGCAAATGGGAATTCTTTACATAAATATGACAACTGGTTTGTAAGCACTTACATTCCCCAGTGGAGTATCTTACTTTTGATTTCTCCTTTTCAGCTAGATTGTCAGAAGCCTTTAGTTAATCACAGTAGGATCGATCACAAACTCTGTGTGTAGATATTTGTGAGGAAGATCTCAATCAGTGCTCTGTACACAGAAGCAAGCCAGCTCATTACTGGGATGGGATTTATACCTGCCAGCTGGTAAGAATTAGGAAGCTTTGGAAACAAATGCACAGAAATTAACAGTGGGGGGTCGAAAACAAGCATGGCTTTGGATACACTATCTTGATAAGGATTTGCAGAATCAAAGCAGAGTGGCAAGCCAGTAATTTCCTGGCAGTCAGTATTTCTATCCTGTTACTGCCAGAAACTAAAAGCACACATGCCGGTTATTAGGTGTATGTGTGTTCTTTGGGACATTAAATCATTCATCAAATTCAGTGCAAAAGAGATTGTATCTAGTTTGTCTGAATGCCCCTTTTTCAGCAGAGAAGTTCAAATAACATGCTGGTCGTGTGCAAGCTTTCTGCTCTAGGTCCTGCCTTACTGACAATGAGGGGGAACACCTTGAAAACAGGTTTGGAAAACTCCATGTACAAATGCTGTTACTTCACTTCAGTAGCTCTATCAATATCTCACTTAACTAAAAAAATATACATATGACTGTTTAACTACAAGATACACTATTCCATCTATGACAAAAACCTTACCAGTTTCTCCAAAGGAAATTATCGTAGACTGTGCACAAAAGGCTATGAGATGTAAGGATATAATGCTTAAACTGAATGTCATCTCTTAACTGACAGTGAAGAATGCTGTAGGTACCTAAACTATGGAAGTTAAAGAATAAGGTACCTAAACTACAGAAGATAAGAAAATATTTTTCTTATTGTTTCTTTAAGCAAATTCATTTAAGGGATACAATTCTCTTAGTTCTCTACTTACCAAACCAGATACATGCAAGAATTAAATGAGCTGACAAGAAATCTGTACTGTGTATTTAGAAAAAGACAGAACCTGTGTAGTATTGGCTCAGCTTGACTTAGAGACCTTCAGATAACAGCCTTTGAATAAGAACATAAGCCTTAGTTGAACATGAAGGGATTTTTTGTTGTTGTTAGGTGAATTTATAACTTTTGGAACTAAGACAGGAATTGACAATTGTTGATCTCATTTGTCATGTACAGGTGAAACACTTAACTTAGAGCTGTGCAGGGAAGTTTCATCTTCCAAATACTACCATCACAGAAATCACTAGAAGTTTCACTGGAGAGGTTGATCAAAGCAGAAATTAAGGGGGAAAAAAAAAGAAAAGAAAAAGAAAGTACAGAAAAGCTGCTGTCAAGACTATTTAGGTGGGCATATCTGAATCCCTATCTGAATACTACCAACTGTCACGTTTAATCAGCTTTCAGCTCTTCTTCTTGGCCATCAGTACTTTCGCAACACACAGTTTAGAAATAGTTAATCAATTAACTCAAAACCTACAGAGCTGTTGTTATGATGAAAACTTCCTATCTCTGGAAATCCTTTCTGTTCATGAAAGCTCATTCCATAGTTACAGAGGAAATCCTTGTAAAACTGTGACCTAAATGGCAGTAAATTGTATCCTTGGTAGTTGAATTTAAATCCCAAGTATACCCTGTACATAATGCCAGAACCTCCAAGGCTTCAGTTTGCTTGGGCAAAATACTACGTTTCTTCAATAACTGCCATGCTATGTGTCTGGAACACTTTATGACACAATCATTGCCAAGGACATTATGAAAAAAAGCACTAAATAAACTTTATCTGGAGAAGGTTGTATTCTTTTGCAGAAGGACTTACTGGTAGAAAAGTTTCAGAAGATTCACTTTCAGATAATTTTTCAATTAACAAATCTAAGTGGATCTGTATATCTATTATATTTGTAACCTCCCACTTACCCTTCCTTTGAGTCACTGATATACATGCCATTCAGTGGAAGTTATTCAGTGAAATGAAGTTTCTCTCTAGTTTTCTTCTACTATCAGTTTTGCTCCTGTCTGATCCTTCCTTTATCTTTGTCCTGTAAGAAATGATGTGCATGAAAGGAAGTAAGATTCAGGTGCATGACTTCCCTGAAATTTGTGAATACATTATGTCAAGCTGTTTTCTTCCTGCTGACATCTGGTTGCTGCAGGATCTCTACCATTGTGTCTGGGCCCTTCTGTAGCCCTGAGCTGATGGATGGAGTTAAGTTTTGGAGACCCCCATCTCCACAGGACTTTCTCTGAATCTTGTGAATGATATGTGGTTCCTATGAGTAATGAATGAACGTTGCTAATTGAACAAACAAAAGAAGAAAATTATTGGTTTCCTTCAAGTTACATGTTGTTTGTATTCTCTTGACATCTGTAACTCCTGGTCTCCCATCAGGGAGCCATGAGATTGATAGCTGCATTAGTGTATTCAATAATTTCTGCCCCCACATTGTTTGCATTCTCCAGCCGTAGCTAACTGGGAATATCACTGGTGTGGGGTGTGCATTGGACAGCACTACTAACCCTTTAACCCTACAGATTTGCCTTCAGTATTTTTTTCAGTTGCATCAATTAACATACCTGTATTCCATTCCTTCTCTAAATTATCTGTCAATCATAGGCAGCAGACAGAATATCCCATTTTTTTCATTTTAATTGTTTCTTCTATGAAAAAGAAACTTAGTCCATCTCATCTTTGGAAGTCACTGTAGAGCAAATGTAAAATCCGGTAAAATCAAGGGAATCTTTTACATCAAGAAAACAAGACTTGTTCTCTGCTACAGAAGAGTAACAACACAAAGAAGGAATTGCATGGATGTAGTATGGCTGTGACTTGAATTAGTGGAATGTAGTTAATGAATATTTATTGAGTCACAGTGTCTCAGGAAAAAAGATCATATGTTCAGAAGTGTTTGTACAGGATGTACCATAATGTGGCACTGGTGTCACAGGTGTTTTAGAACTACAGAAATACAAATTAGAAAGTATTACTCTGTATAGCTGACAGCCTTCAGATGAAGTTTGTACAAAGATACTAACAGTTGGCAAAAGAAATCATTGCATTTTGTAGTGTTTGTAATAACTGGTTTCTGAATGAAGTGAACTAATTGTACTATAAGCAACATGACTGAACCAGCATGTTTCTAGGCACAAGTTATCATATATGTTAACATTTGTGGCTCTT
This sequence comes from Sakesphorus luctuosus, assembly GCA_013396695.1. NCBI lineage: Eukaryota > Metazoa > Chordata > Aves > Passeriformes > Thamnophilidae > Sakesphorus > Sakesphorus luctuosus. The sequence continues at coordinate 735,392 of VWZD01000647.1, forward strand.
ACGAGTGTGTCAGCTTTGGAGCAATATATGATATCACAAGTTGCACTAGTTTAAATAATTGAATATTGAAATAGCAAAGTTTACATGAAAGATTCACATATAGATGAATATATATGTTAGAACTTAAAGAAAAACTCTTCCAGAGGACTCTCCCTAGAGCATTAGTAGCAAAGGAACAGTGCAACTAAGAAGACCCTGCAATTATAGAAAGTGTGATGGTGGGGAAAAAAAGAGTTAATAATAACAGAAATAAAAAAAAATTCAAACTATGGGTAAGTGGAAGAAGTAGATTATGGCAATAAAAGAGTGTTAAGGTATGGGATGAACGGGAAAAAAGAGAACAAATCGGTTTGTGTCTATAAATGTACCTTATTGTTATCCTTTTTTTCCCCTATGTTTATCATTTTCCATGATGTATGCTGAGACTCATTTAGCATATTTCTTTTTTAAAAGTAGAAATTTGAAGAGGTGTTTTTACCCAAGGAGAAGAAAGGACTTTCAGTACACAGTTAATGGTGTATAAAGTCCATGAAACCATCAGATTGCTTTATTCCCAGGAGATTGCAAACTTTCCTGGTTTCAGTGGTGTGCCTCCAGGAATTTGTTCCAGGAGGACACACAATTAGCCCACACTTTTCCAAAGTGTCCAGTGTAACATGATGCAGTTAAACCAGAAGACAGTTTTCATCTTTTGACCCTGGGTCAAACATGTCAATTGAGTAGCTTACCTGAGATCTGTAAGAGACCCATGGGCCATCAGATATTTCCCCATAGAAAGGAACATGCAGTAGACACACACACACAGATGCAAGCCTGACTTATTTTTAAAGTAACAGAAAAAGTGATCTTTGTCTGTGGCACAACTCAGTGCATGGAATTTCTCCTTTTTGCCAATCTGAAGTTTAAATAAAAATCTTTGCCCCTTGCTTAGGATGTATGAGAAAGACATTAAAAGTGGCTCTTTCATTTTAGGCACTAGGCAAGATATTGAATCCTCTGGAAAAATGGATTTGATACCATGATTCAAATCCACGGACAAATGATCATTTTGGGAATGGAAAATGTTCAGTGTAGTTTCTACATCTTGTATTCATTAACATGCAAAATAGTTTAAAATGTTCACAGTGAAACAGAATAATGTTGAATAACTCGTGGACAGAAATACAGAGGTAACCAGGGAGGGAGTGCATTAGTGGTGGGGTGTGCAGGGGTGTGATATGTCCATAGGGAACCTGCATAACTGGGAGAAAAGGCACAAGCTGAAAACTCAAATGACAGTGTAAAGCAGTCCCCATAGCTTAATTAAATAAAACCAATAATGTGATTTAAACTTCTTTGCTTTAAAATTACTTTAATAAGGGTGTTAATTACTAGAGGATTAACAGTGCTTACATGTGATAATAGATGTGGTCTGTCAATAAAGGGTGAGAATAATGTTCGTTTAAGAAGCAAAAGAATCTAGCACAGGATTACTCATCAGAAAGGGATAACATTTCAAAGTGGCAAGTAGAATCAGGTGAAGATGTTTTCAAATTGCAGGAGGCATTAGAGGCTGAATTTTGCCATCATTACTCAGCAAAAGTTCCATGGATATTGAGATTTGTTGGAGCTAAAATATGAAGAGTAATTATTACAAATGACGTAACATACTTTAGAATTACTGTGTCTTCCAAGATCAATCATAACAAATAATTTTTCAGATAAAACATTTTAAGAAAATACTGTCTATGGAAGTGAAGAGAAAAGGCATAATCTAAAGGAAAAAGATAACTTCTAAGGAGAATAATTTCTTTAAGGTGTGTTTCTTAGAAAAGAAGTTGTACTGGACTACTGGCACTAATCAGAAAAGGTTTATCCTAATACATTGGCAAATAGCAGCAGGAGGAGAAAGATCTTTTACAAAAAGCCAACAAAAAAAGCAAAACCAGGTTTCTTGTTACTGCGACCTGCTGGGCTCAGAAGCCTCTGCTAAACCATGTTATCTATACAACAAGTTAACAAAAGCAAGACCAGGATGTTATGTGGGCTGTAGTATTTGCTAAAATGCTTTTAAAGTCATTTGATAGATATAAATGTGGAAGGAAATGTCTTGTTGTAGCTGAAGAAGAAAGTGAATGTTGTCCAGGAAAGAATATGAAACGTCTTTTCTAGTGATTTTGGCTTTGCTTTTAACTTCTCTCCATTTACATTCCTGAGCTACTGATTGTGGAATTCCTTGTCCAGTGGTTCCCAGGTCTAGTATAGCTTTCCCTAAGGGATGTAACTTCATCTGCTATGAAGGGTGGTTATGCAGCCATACCCTGAGTGCACTACTTTGGAAGAAATAACTGTCTGTTTACAGTAAACTTACGATGATGACATCTGCAAGTGTCTGTGCCTTATGGATTGCACTGAATTTTTGCACTGATTGCACTGGCTTTTCCACATATTCTAATTCAGCACCCAAGATCAGCTGAGATACTTTGTTGAACAGTTGCTGTATTTCTATCTGCTTTCTGCAGAGGCTTTTCAGAGAGACACTTGTGTATAAAATCCTGAGTGCTTTGATGGGCACCTAAGAGTAGAATCTGGAGCACTGCAGCTGTAACTTTTTTATTTTAGGTGTGCAGCTTTTGAGAAGTGCACAGATCTTAAAATAAACCAAACCTGAAAAGTTTTAAATTTAAAAATAATTATTCCATTATGTTGAAACAAACTATTTCCCCTTACCTGCTAGTCCCATGTTACCTCAGTGGAGCTGATGTGTTTCATAGTGTACACTAGAGTTCATGGACCTCTGAGGAGATCAAATGCTGCAGATTCAAAAGGTGCTCATAAGCCTTACAGACCTGATGTATGTCCTCCTTGTAGGTTGAATCAATCTCTATAGCAATGTAATTTCAGTGTATTTCATAGATATAATTTTCTCTGGTGTTTTTTCCAAGTCAGAATATGACAAGAAGTAACTGGAAAGCTAGGAGAGGGAAATAGCCTGTTCACTGAATCACTAGATCCCAGTGCCCAGGTTGTCAGTGTCCTGGATCTGTTCTGTGAGCCACAGCTTGACACAAAGAGCCGCAGGCTTTGCCTCCTCTGTAAGCACGAAGCTGATGCCATAGAGCTGTGCTGTGCTTACTTGTCTGCCCGTAGGCATCAGTTTGCATTTGCACGCCAGGACTGTGTCTCTGAAACTCCTTCCTTCAATCCTAGAAGTAATGGGACTGAAATGTAAACTTGGAGTTGTAATTATACTTGGGCAGAGCACTGCAGATGTTCAGTTCTAGGGTACAGCAGCCTGACTGTGTAGATTAGATGTGCATGTATACAAGGACAGTTTGTATTAGTTAGTTAAAAACAGCATTTGTCAGATAATGACTTTTCATGGTATAGTACATATACTTGTAAGACTGCAAGCATCTGGAGTTACTCACAGGGATACTGCTAAATATTAAATGTGACAGATGGAAAAGAGTGTTCAACTCCAGAATACAGTATGGAAGTTGAATTGGAACATGTTTGGTGTTTGAATTTTATTCTAGTTACACCAAATTAGATTATTTTATGTTAGTCACACCTTCTCTAAAGCAGAGAAGGTGGTTAAAATTCAATTTTAACTTTAGATTCTGAAAATTTTGAACACCTTTTTTTAGTGAATCAGTTCAAATGCTATTTATGGCATCATTTCACAGATGAGCAAATAGTTTAAAGCAAGCCTGTTTTAAGTCTTGTGCAGTTGATAAAAGTTCTTATAGAAAATCAAAGTTTAAGTAAACTAAACTGTAACATTTTATTTTAGTAAATGTCAACATTTATTGTGGCAAATGTGTTTAAAAAAAGCCAGAAACCAAATGAAAACGACATCTTAAATTTAACTGTGCTATATTCAATTTTTCATAATATTAACAGCTGAAATTGTCTTCAAAGTCTCGTTCAGGTCAGAAGCAGATGGCCTGTTTTGGGGGCTGCCCTTGTCACCCCTGCGTGCTGTTTGAGCGTGTACACCTCTGCGTCAGAGGCTCAAACCCAAAAAAATGGTGAATGACCTGACCATTGCATAATACACAATTTTTAATCCACACAAATTTTGCCATTGACATAGTTTTACCCTTTGTCTAAAGGGACTTTGTGTACGGACTAACACGCTTGACAGGAGCAATTTGGCCCGAGCCTGTGCCCTCCGGAGCCTGACTGTCTGCCAGGCTCCTGCTTTTCAAACTCTTCCCTGTTTCTAGACTCAAAGACAGTTCTTTTTCTACTAGTCCAGCTTATTCTTTAATGATGAAGAACAACACACTTCATAATAAACATTTTCACTGTAATTAAACAAATCTTCTTTGAAGAGGTCTTACTTGTTGCTATACTGTGTATTTCATAGGGCCCAGCTATTTGTATTTGTAACTATTTTTCAGTGTCTTCAGATGTTACATCTTGGGCTTCTTGAAGTTTTAATGGGATTTGTAAAAATTATACATTGTAAGTGTTTTTCTGGTTATGGTAACAGCAACAAGCTTGTTCACATGACCTCAACCACAAGGGTTTTATTTTGTAGGTAGGCCTAAGTTCATTTGAAGTGCCAGAGAATAAAAAATGTATTTGACTTGCTTGTGAATGTAACAAGACCAGGCATCTCTCAGAGTGCACCAGAAGGTCCATATTTTAGGAAAGAATTCTGCCCTTTGGAAGAATTTTTGCTTATAAAAGATACATGAATACAAATAACTTCTGGTTTTTTCTTAGCATAACAATAATTCCCAGTGGTTCAGCTGTCATAACCTCTGAGTTTATGCATTGTACCTTTATGAATGTGTTAAAGATTGTATCCCAACATTCAAGATACTGACTTACAAATTTGAAACACATGGTAGTGTTTAAATATAAAATTGTTTCGTTCTTGTGAACATTACAATGTCCCAAATTTAGACACAATTTCTAACTACGTGGTGGTGAAAAAAAGCCACGTTTTAATGCAGTGGCTTAAAAATTGAAAGAGACTGCCTTTTTAACACAAACTGTGCTTCCTTTGAAAATCGAGGGCTCAGTTTTCAAAGCATTGTCTAGGAATTTAGCCTGCGACCCCCATTGACACTAATGGGAATTGCATAGCTAAGTCCCCATAACATCACTTTGAAAATCCATTTGTTGTACCAATCCAAAAAAGGGTAGCATAAACTATAGGGAGACATTCACAGACCAAGAGATCAATTTACACTTTGAAATACAAGACCAATGTGCAGTTATTCCAGCTATGTGATCAGTAGGGGGGATTTTAGAATTCACCACATTCACAAAATAAGTCACCAGGTGTAAATAAAACAAAGTATTTTGGCAAGTGGCAGGCAGACTTGCTAACCAGGCTAACAAGATACTTGTCAGCAGTAAGGAACACCTACTGATTAAGTGATAATTGTATTTGGATAGTACGGTGTTATTCTACAGTTAGCAAGCTCTGTCTTTGTTTCTTTCAAGCTAGACTTAGATATCTGTATTTTAAGTACTTCTGTTGTTCTTTGCGACCAAGAAATGTTTAGAGTGAACAAGACTTGTCTTTGTCCAGTTCTGACTCTGGTCCTTGATGTTTTTGTTCCAGTTTAGTAAGTGCTTTCATGGTGTGTATGCTTTAATAAACAGGGACATAACATTTGGTAAATAATGGTGGTGTTACCTACATGGTCATGCAGGGGAGTTTTGGTTAATTTCTTGGACACAACTGTACACCTGTGTAATGTGCAGGAAACCTCACCGAAGATGAAAAAAGTGTCGTTGTTGTGTGGCTGTGTTACTGCAGTGCCTATGAGTCCCAGTCATGCACCATGGCCCCATTATGCTGGGCAGAATATAAATAAGTGTTTTAACAAAAGAAAGACAGCGCTGCCTCAGAGTTCACAAACTGATGAGATTATAGCTTCACTGAAAGGTTAACATTATGTCAGAAGTTATGAAACAGCAACGATTCTGGTTGACAGGCTTCCTCTTTGGTCATCAACCCCATTTGTCTTTCTGAGTACAAGATGTGGTCTGTTGGTACAGTGTGAACTCTTTGGAGTAGGAAATGTTGAGGACTGGGACATTTGAGAGTGACTTTTGTGAGTTTACTGTGTTTAAAATGAAAAAGTCCTTTCCATACTTGGTGGGTTTTTTGCTCCAAAACGCAATAAAAATAGTTACAATTTAGTTATAATAGTTATAATTTAAATATTAATGTGTTTGCTATTTCTTTATCTTAGTGACTTAGATGATACATAGCTAACAACAGTCATGTGTTAGGTCTTTTTTGCCTAGGTCAAAAGGCATCCTCAGGGAACAAATTGTCATGTTATTTCTGTACTCTTTCCCAAGAAGAGGCTGAGGGTAGCTTGCAGTTGTATATGCTTGGCACTGTTCATCTCCCAGAAGAGTTCACCGTATTCTAGGCTTTGGGATTTTTTTAATTAAAGAGGTCAAAATCCATTATATCAAAATTTCAAAGAATTTACCAATTAGCTGTAGTCTGTGATGCCCAGCAGGTGGCTTTTATACTATTAAAGGGAGATTGTTTCCATCTCTGATCAAAGCAAAAGCGAAACAAAAGAAAATATAGAATATTTTGCTGTACACAGTGCAAACCACACACTGTGAAAATTATACATGAAAACTGTACATGGGAAACTGTTTAGTCATCTCACTTGCAAGAAAAGTTCTATGTATTTTCACACTGGTCCTCACGAGGATTTTAATGATAATGTCTAAATGTGTTTAGATTACTGATTAGCTGAGAAAGTTAGACAGCTTGCTATTTTCTAAAATGAAGGTTTTAACATTTTTCTTATTTAAAAGTAAAAATGCACAGTTAAGTAGATCAATGAATTTGCTAGAAGTGAAATTAGAAAAAGCTGAGTGTGCTGGAATGTCCCAAGATGCAAAAAAAATTCCAATTTGCACTTTTCAATGAATCTAAACTTCCCCAATTTTTGCATGCTTAAAAGAATGTTTGTGACCTTTTGACCCTTTTGTTATCCCTTACTCAGAAAGGCCTTTATTCTGTAAGGCTTAGGTATAAAAAAATTAAAAGAGCGTTAATGGCATAACAGTCCTTTCTGATCACCCTGTGTAAGATGTTTATGCAAAGTGTCAATAGAAGCAATTGGCCTAACAGTGTGACAACCTGCTTTGCTTGGAAATGGGCTAATCTCCTGTTTGGGTTATCCAGAGGTCAGGTAAGGATTTCTTTTTTCGCACTCCCCGTAGCGCATGGGTGCATAACCTGCAAACACTACAGGGCAGAAATCAGAAGCAACTGAGCCCAAGGATGCCACAAAGCATTTCTGTTTAATCTTGACCATTTTGCTTTTTCTGGTGTTTTTTTCTTTGCCTTCTTTTAGTTTTTCTCAGTCCTATCTCAGAGAGTCTTCTTGAGCATATAACACATAATGATGACAGGGACTCTTAACAATTTCATTATCTGCTGCTTCACTGTGTTGGTTTTGGGTTTTTTTTCGAACAGGCATCATCCCACTCTTTTTTGAAGTTCATGTGGAAACCTACTTGAAATCTCAATTTTTGAGGGCTGCCCCCGTTGCCCTGTCACAGCAGGCTGGAACTCAATAAGAGCTCAGGCAAGCGTAGCGGGCCAGGCAATGGGCCTTGGCGGGCTGCACGCTGTGAACTCCTGCCTCACTGAATCAGCTTCTGTGTGTTTTTATAACTGCCTTTTTTTTCCCTGTTAATTATGCCCCAAGGCTGTGGAAAGACAGCATTTATCTGTTTCAACAGACTAAGCAGCAAGTGTTCTGACATGTTTATCAGGCAAATTGTACCTGACAAAAGGTAATTACACATGCAATCAAGTCCAGAAGTAACTGGGTGCTTAGGGGTTAATAAACTGCTTAGCATAAGAAATATTCCGCTTGTGAGCAAGAGGAGTGGGCCAGAAGGACATAACTGACAGTGGTATGTTGAAAGAATTACTTTTCTTTGGATTGAATATTTGACTTTACCGAAAGGTAAGTAGGATATTGAGTGTACAACTCCTCATCTTTATCTCCAGCTCCTGAATCACTGGTGTCTGTTGTACAACCACAGCTATTTCCTGACACTCATGCAGAAGAGGTAACAGCACCATTCCAACTTGTACTAAGCTACCTTGATCATTTGCAGTTAGGATTTTTGTAGTATAACCAGCACAGTTGCTGGTGTCTAATGGAAGACTGCCCCCATTTCCATCTGCAAAGCTCATGTCTCCTCCCGTCTGTTGCTGCGTTGACTCTGTGCATAGCTAGTTCCCAAAGTTGCATTCTCTTCCAAGATTATTCCTGACAGTTGCCCAAAAGTAAAAAGGAAAGGGCATCTGTATGATATCTGAGGATGTGACAAGAGGCTCAAACGGCATTGAAAGGGCCGGATGGTTGATTCCAGCAGTTCCCAGTGCACAAAATTCTCACATAATTACAAGATGGCCTAAATAGAGGACTATGGCTGAGCTGCTCTGAACTTTAGGTAATACAAGACAAAGCTTTAGTGGGCAATGATGAACAGTAATTTCTATCCAAACACGGACAAATCACCTAGATATTGGGAAAAGATGAGAATACTGACTGTGAAGAATAGGTGCAAGTGCCCTATTTGAAACAAGATTTCTGTCCCTAAAATCTTCAGAATTTTTTCCCCTGTAGCATCAATATTGTAATGTTTTGTGTTAATTGGTCCTGTTAGATGGCAAGGTCTTAAAGTAGGACCTCTTTTAACCAGAACATAGCTTACTATCTTTTACAATAAAATTGTTCTGCTTAAAATAAAACTTCCAGTTAAAAATAGCAGTGTTATCTGTATAATGTAAGACATTACTATAAACTTTTATATAATACATATAAACACCTATTTTTCCCAAGTGTTGTTTATCAGAGAGATCTAATATTAGACATAAAAGGCATTTAGAAAACATCTAGACATGAACAAAAAGTTAGAAAACCAAAGCATTGTAGAACATCATTCAAAATACAAGTGCAGAACAGCAACCAGAGATACACGTTCCCTATAGTGTTAAAAATATGTATGTGACTAATAATGTGCTTTTTTGAGAAGGCAGTACTGTTTCATGCACAGTAAAAGAAACATGTTGCTTTATGGTCATCAGTCCTGATGGTTCCAAGATGTTGGCTAAAGATTCCCATTCTATCTCACCTTTGGAAGAGGCAAAATTCTCTAAATAAGGCAAAGTGACTACCCTATCTTGTAAATGTAAGTGAATGGTCTGTTGGATGCTCTCTCTGGTATACTTGAAAGGATAAGCTTGAGGGGGGGGCTTGCAGATTTTTTTGGTTTTGTTTTTGTTGTGAATCTGACACACAAACACACTTCTCTGCAAATTATTCCTAGTCAGAGGGTAGTAATTGCTCCTTGCTCCTGGGAAGCGTATTCTGCTTCATTATAAAATACTCAGGTATAGTATTGCCTGTCTTAGTTTATTTTTCATGATTGTTATGGGATAAAGGGAGTACAGCTGTGCATTGTTCTTGGGTAGTAGAGTAGATATATCTAGTTTATTTGGTACTTCACAGTGTTTGGGCTGCATGATAAGCTGCTTCTGACTGAGCACCCTTGGGTTGCACCTTAGATGGGGCTGAGTGGCTGACTAACAGCTAAAAAGGGCTGCACTGCCTCAGAATTCTTGGTGTAGTGGGAGAGGTGGTCTTTCTGTCTGGTTTAGAAGTTTTTCCCATACGTGTTAACTTTGGAAAGATGCATGCCGAAAATAAACATTTTTCCTATTCTAATTTTATGGCAAGCAATGCATATTCTAACCTTGAAGAAGTCACAGTCAGTAGCACCAGTATGATGTGCTACACTCTGTGGCCTTTGATTTTTGAGGCTGGAAAATATTTATTGCCAGGACCTACTCTTTGCCCATATTTATCTTATGACACTGCATGCCATTTCTTACTAGACAATACATCTCATTTTTACTTATTGTTTTGGTAATAGTGACAGTTTTAGTAGATAAAACGGTAGTAGGGAAATGTTGCTTTAACTTGGCCTTTATTAAGTTGATTCTACTTATCACAGTAAAAATATTGTCACAAACCCAGTAAATTCTTGTGTACTTCATATACAGCATATGCCTGTAGCCAAGATGGTGCTACTTTTTCTATATGAGGAAGAGAAATTAAAGTGCTTCATTTAATTGTGGCAGACATTCATGTAGCAAAAGGTAGGAGATTGGAAAGGAACAGAGGAACAGAAACTGAAGCAGATTGTAGGGTTGGCACCTCTGCAGCATGGCTGCAGGAGTGAAGGTGAATTCGGGGTTATGCTCAAGGGAAGTTTTTGGTGAGTGGATTGAAGTTTCCTGTTACATATGTGGTGGTCCTGGGACATTTCTGCTAGATTGTCCTTCCTGCAGTTGGCTGCTCACCAACCTGCTCCCCTCACAAAGTGCCTGCATGGACTGTACATCCACTGAGTCCAAGTGCCAGGTCAAATGCAGGTGATAGAATGGTCAGGACACAGATCCAAAGAGCTGCACACCAGGCAGCTCTTGCCCACCCACAGCGTACAGTTTGTGCTGTCAAAGTGCATTACATACAGCAATATGCCACAGTGCAGAACTGCAGCTGTGAGGGGCACAAAATGTGCAGTGCACAATTGTGCACAGCAGCAGTCCGGTCTCCTGCAGTATCTGCAGCTCCCTGTCATGTTTACTCCAGAAGCAGGGCAAGTTTGTCACACTGCAGCCCCTGGACATCTGTGCAGGAGGGAAGGGAGCTGTGATTGAGAGGTATGTTTCATTTGATTGCATGTCCCTGCTCCTGTGAGTTACCTGCCACATAGAATCGATTGGGTTGGAAAAGACCTCCGAGATCATCAAGTCCAACCCTTGGTCCAACTCCAGTCCCTTTACCAGATCATGGCACTCAGTGCCATGTCCAATGTCAGTTTAAAAACCTCTAGAGATGGTGAATCTACCACCTCTCTGGGCAGGCCATTCCGATGCCTGATTACTCTCTCTGTAAAGAATTTCTTTCTGATATCCAACTTGAATTTCCCTTGGCAGAGCTTGAGCCCGTGCCCCCTTGTCCTATTGCTGAGTGCCTGGGAGAAGAGACCAATCCCCACCTGCCTAGAACTTCCCTTCAGGTAGTTCTAGACAGGGATGAGGTCACCTCTAAGCCTTCTCTTCTCCACATTAAACAACCCCAGCTCCCTCAGCCTCTCCCCATAGGGCTTATGCTCCAGTCCCTTCACCAGCCTTGTTGCTCTTCTCTGGACCCACTCCAGCACCTCAATATCTTTTCTGAACTGAGGGGCCCAGAACTGAACACAATACTCAAGGTGTGGCCTCACCAACACAGAGTACAGGGGAAGGATCACTGCCCTGGTCCTGCTGGCCACACTATTTTTGATACAGGCCAGGATCCCACTGGCCTTCTTGGCCACCTGGGCACACTGTTGGCTCATGCTGAGCTTCCTGTCAATTAGTACCCCTATGTCATGACACATGTCATGACAGCTGCTTGAACTTAGGAGATTTATTAGCATGTAAGGCTGGTTGTGGGCAGCTCTTTGACCAAGCGAGGAAGAGGAAAGAAACTGGGTAACATCCCCCTTGCCAATAGTGTAGCTTGGGGTGTTCGTTCTTGGACTATCTTGGGGTGCACAGAATATGCTTCATGTTCTTTTGGGACTTTTTTTTACCTCATGTGTTGGAAAGCAAAACTCCATGGTCTGTTTAGAGCCCTACATGACTACCTGTGCTTGGCCAGGTGACAAATGAGGTGTAATTTTCCAGCACAGCTGTCAGTATCACTGAGATGTCCCAGAGCCATGGCACAATCAGACAGTTGAGTCAAGCACTGAAATCATGGTATGGAAGTCACTCATGCAATATTGTTAGAGAAGTTTCTTTGAACTTGTCAGCATTGATGGCTTTGGGCTGCACATTGCTAACAGGATACAGAGCTTCAGGGTTACTTAGGATTTACCCAGAATACTCAATTTCAGTCTTACAATACAGTTAAGAAATTAAGTCTTTCACCTTTGATTTACTAAACACAACTACTTGAAGGAACTGCATGTCCTTTCTTAAGGACCATCTCCCACCTGGAGCCCATGACAAGTAGCATTGTAATTAGCAGTAAGCTGTTGATACATTGCTTGCTTCTCTGTAAGAGAGGGAGCATGAAATCACCAGATTATATAGATTGGGCTCTTGTGGTTTTCAGCTTTATTTTCCCAGCTTGTGCTGTGCCTCTGCCTGTCCCACCTTTCCACTCTTTGTGTTGTGCTTTTAAATTTCATACAGCCTCTGAGGACTGGGCACTACTGACTATGTAACACAGGTAAGTGATGAGTAACATAGAGCAGCAACTGGGGCTGTGGGTTTCACAAATTATACTAATTCCTGAACTAACTATCCTTCCCAAGGCTGTTTGCTCTGTGACTAAAGGATGTTCTCCTCAGCTCAGTATGGGAATTGGTGCCATCCATTCTGAGAAAGGGCTTTGTGGGAAAGAACTACTTGCATTTGGTCTTGACAGCTATTATGGGTATATAGTCAGCAGAGAATGAACTAGCTTCTTTCCTTTTAAAATACCTTTCATCCATGTGAGATAGTTGAGTGTACAATCTAGATGTCACTGAGGTTTGTAATGGTCCCTGGAGGTCTTTGGTCCCTGAATGGTCCCAGATGTGACAGCAGCAATTGTCTGGTTTGTTACAAAGGCAGGAAATGTTGCTACTGTGTGCTTTTATTTTTTAATTAAGTTGGTGTTATGATTTGGGGGATAAGTATTACTGGACACCTCTGGCACTTAGGCTGAGAAGTTTGAGAACGGGAAGGTTCTTGGAGGTGCAGTCCTCCTCTTAGCATAGCCTGAGAAGTCAGAGGCACCTGTTGTAGCTCTCCCTGTGGGAGCAGGAGCTGTTACTGTTGTGCCCCAGCTGTAACAGCTCTGATCTGGCTTAGCAGAAGCAGAACCCTGTTTGAAGTGAACAGGATTCTTTCTTTAAGTAGCAAAATGGTGTGACTTGCAGTAGTCTTATATTTTTTAAAGCGGTTTTGTTGCAGAAAATCCTGTTACGCACCACCTTTCCAGCATTAGGGATTCAGCAGGCCTCCAGGCAAGCAGGGGCTCTAGGTTATGCTGCCATGGGCACTGCGAGCTGGGGCAAAATGTTGCTAATGGTTCCCCACGCTTATTTTAACACAGTGGGTTTGGCTAACACAGGGCAGCCTGAGAACAAGCCCTTGTTAGCCCTCAGCAGCGGGACAAGGCCGGGCACCAGACACAGGGGGAAGCTGGGGGCGCCCCGCCATTGACGTCAATGGCAGTGGGGCCCGCCGGCCCGCAGGTAGCCGTGGGAAAGGCTTCCCTGAGCGGGGCTGCCTGTGTCCTGGCCCCTGGCAGCCTGGGCAGGGTGCCCAGCGGTGCCTGGCCTGCACCCCGTGATGATGAAGGGGAAATCAGGCTTGGAGGGCTGCGAGGGTGCTGGCGTTTCAGCATTGCGTCTGTTTGTAAAAACAGGCTGTTTGTCAACAGCAGCTCTGAGATCATGAGTCAAAGGCCTGATTTGAAACTGCAGCCAGGCGTAGGACCGTGCTTGGAGGCTTTTTGTTCCTCCACTAAAGTGTTTGGGTTTGTTTGGGCCAGAAGTGTGTCCGGGGCTTGGCAGTGAGTTTTGGGGATCAGTCACAGTGGAGAGTGCAGCGGGAGGTGTTTAATTCACTTAGTTGAGACTACCTGAACCTCTGGTTTAAATTACTGTAAGGAGCAGCAGACATGAGCATCCCGATCTTGCTCCCCACGGTAAAGCAAGCTCCCTAACACCAAAGCGTGAAGAAGCCATTAGCATCCCCTCCTCGGGCCGAACCTGCACAGCCGCCTCCCTGCGCACGGAGGGAGGCGAGACACGTTAAAGAAAGAAATGGGCAGGTGATGGGGGGTGTCGGCTGGGCTCGGCGAGGGGCGGCCGGTCTCTTTTCCGCGGAGCCGCCCCGCACTCCCTCATCCTCCTCTTCCCCCGCAGCTCCTGGACCTCTTCATGGTGTGGGACTGGTCCACCTACTTGGCTGACTACGGGCAGGCCACCTCCAAGTACCTGCGGGTCAACCCCAGCACGGCCCTCACGCTCCTGGAGAAGTAAGTGTGGGGGCCGGAGCTGCCGGCGCGGGGATGGACGCGGGCCGGGGATGGAGCCGCCCGCCCTGCCGGGAGCGGCGGCGGTCGGAGCCCGGCGGCGGCGCGTCCGTGTCCCGCTGNCCTTTCGGCTGGGCTGGCGGGCGGGCTGGGAGGGCAGGATGAGGAGGGCGCGGTGCCGCCAGCCCCGTACCAACCTCCTGGTAAAAACCGCGTGAGAACACACGGCGGTTTGGAGACGTTTTTTAACAGTGTTTTCTCTCTTCTCCCGCCTGTGATGGATATGTCTTTTGCAGAGTTCACAGAGGGTACGTATCGCCTACATTGTTACAAAATATTGTTGCTTTTACTTATTTAATTTCCCAAAATTCGTTTTAAAATCCTTTAGTACGGGAAATCAGTGAAAACGATGCTCCTTATTGATGGTGAGCAAAACTCGCCCGTTCGCCCGAGCCTGAATTTACTATGGAAGCAGATGATGTTAACTGGATTTTTTATCTGCTTCACTCCTATGCCAATTGGTTGGCCAAGGTCCTGCCAAAGGGATATTTGCTTGATCATTACGGGTTATTTGTGAAGTAGTATTTGCTAAAACGAGTTCTGCATTGCAGAAGTTTAATTTAAGAGTATAGAGGTAACAGGTTTTGTAACCTTTCAGTTCTTATTAGCAGAAAAAGAGGAACAATAGTAAACCTATTTCCATAGTCGGATTTTTCCTTTTCAAATTACGTTTCTAATGTGTTTGTGTAATTTGCTTTTTTATTTCTCTAGAATGAAAGATTCCAGCAAAAAGAACAACATTTTTGCTCAATTCAGAAAGAATGATCGTGACAAGCAGAAGCTAATAGAGACTGTAGTAAAGCAACTTAGGAGTTTAGTGAATGGTATGTCCCAGCACACATAGGCCTCTTAAATCAACAATATCTCATCATGCCAAGAGGTGTTTCTTAGACATTATTTCAACTAAGCAAACAGCGATACCAGTTAGGACATTTGTTTGACTGAGTAAAGGAAAAATACAGTAGATGGATTGTACATGGAGTCTTCAACAAACAATTATTTGTACGTATTTTTAATGGATCAAATACTATTTTGTATATTGTAAACAAATGGTAAAAAGTGGGACTGTACAATAAAAACCAGCGCAATTGTATTGTACATGGAACAGCTGAACTGTAAATACGTTATTTAAATATCTGCAGATATGGTGTCCAATATTTTGCTCTGGGTAGGAATTATTTGAGAAATGATCCCTTAGTTGCTGTTTTCTGGTTGAATCCTAATTTAATGTTTTTAAGCATTGAGATATTTGTGTTTCAGATGCTGCCTATCGTTTTCCTGCGTTAAATGTATATTAGCCTTAAAGTGATTGGACATAATTTTGTATATCTGATTTTGTAGTCTGGAGGTATGAAAAAGTCTTTGATTTTTAGTACCTTTGAAAACTACCTGAGAACTAGACTTGATATCGATATCTATTTAGCGTTAGGACTTGGGCTTTGTTCTCCAAAAGGGTTTGATCTTCAGGTTGTGAATGTAAATAACCATTTGAGTTCTTTATAATGTGTCATTTTGATTCGTTTGGGTTGTGTTCCTCAGGGTTACTATATCTATTTTGTAAAATCCCGTGTTCTTTTTCCCAGTTTGCAGTAAGGAATAGGTTTGCCGCTGTTGGTTTCGTGCCGCATCTGTTTGGCAGTATGCGCTTTCTACCGCCAGCTCCATCCCAGCGATTAGCATTTTGTCCCACCACCGGTCTCTTTGCACTGTCCCCTCCTGGCTATTTTAGACACTAAGAGGATGTCTAACAAATACAAACCAAATGGAACGTGTAAAAATAATGTACATTTTTGCTGTATTTTTAAGTTATTGACGGTCTAAATACAGTAATATAAACCTCGCCCGTCTTCCTGTTTAATTTCACACACTGACGCGCACCTCAGAGCTGGTTTCGCGGGACCTGTGCAGGTCCCGACTCATTGGCGATTTAGCCCCGGGGAAGGCGGCCGGGGGTCCGTTCGGAGGCACTGCGGGATCACCCCGACTGCCGCTGCAGTGCAGGCAGCCCGGGGCGGCGGGCCGTGCGGAGCGGGACCGGGGCGCTGCCCCGCGGGGGAGCCAGGGACGGGACTCACTACCTCGGCAGGACGGCGGGGCGGGCTGGCCCGAGGGGGCTCCCGGCGGGCGGAGGGCGCACCGCACTGCCAGGGCAGCTGTCCCGCCGCCGGCTGGGGCGCCGCGAAGGGCCGGGTGGGGGCCCCCAGTCCCGGGGGGGCTGCCCCGCAGCGTCCCCGCGCCCCTCGGCCGCTGTCCCGGCTCTCCCGCGCCAATCAACGCACTTGGCCGCGCCGCTTAAATATGCAGCGGATACGTCATCTCCGAAGGTGGATCGGGCGTAAGTGGCCAATATCTATATAAATGTGGCCGAGGGGCGAACCGGCAGCAGGAGGCGAGCGGGCGGGCGGGCAGCAGCCTGCAGGACCCGCCGTGCGGCGCCCGCCGCCGGTATCCGAGCCGCGCGGCCCCGCGTCTGACTGCCACAGCCGCCCGCCCCGTCCCGCCGCCGCAGGAGGATGCCGACCGGGCTCTCCTGGCTCGAGGCGGCGGCGCTGGCGCTGCTGGCCCTGACTCTGCTGGTCACCCTGTTCTGGCACCTGTGGGCGCTGCGCTGGAGCCTCAGCCGTGACCGCGCCAGCGCCCTGCCCCTGCCTAAGGGCTCCATGGGCTGGCCCTTTTTCGGGGAGACTTTGCACTGGCTGCTCCAGGTAAGCCACCGGAGGACAGCGACGGGGTGGGAAGGGACTGATGAGACCCAAGGACTGACCCGCAGCTCGTCCCCAGGGCTCCCGCTTCCATAGTTCCCGGCGGGAGAGATACGGAAACGTCTTCAAGACCCACCTCCTGGGCCGGCCGGTGGTGCGGGTGACAGGCGCTGAGAACATCCGCAAGATCCTACTGGGCGAGCACACGCTGGTCAGCGCGCAGTGGCCCCAGAGCACCCATATCATCCTGGGTTCCCACACCCTGCTCAGCTCCACTGGTGACCTGCACCGCCAGCGCCGCAAGGTGAGCCTCGTGGCCACCCCGACAGGGCACACAGCCCAGGCGGCACCTCCTGCCTGGGCCTGGGCTCGGTGGCGTGTGTGCTCCCCCTGCTTTAACTACCTCTGTTCCCCCATTCTCCTCTTAGATCCTGGCCAGAGTCTTCAGCCGTGCTGCCCTGGAGAGCTACCTGCCGCGGATCCAGAAGGTTGTGAGCTGGGAGCTGCGGGGCTGGTGCATGGAGCCGGGCTCCATTGCCGTTTATTCCTCCGCTAAAACCTTAACTTTCCGCATTGCAGCTCGGATTCTGCTGGGGCTGTGCCTGGAGGAAAAGCAATTCAAGGATCTGGCCAAAACTTTTGAACAGCTGGTGGAGAACCTCTTCTCCCTGCCCCTCAACATACCCTTCAGCGGGCTGCGCAAGGTACTGCTGCTTGTCCTGTTCCCTCTGCCTGGGGGCAAGGGCCTGGGCCCTGGCAGCACAGACCCCTTGTCTCCAGGCCCGCCAAGGGGCATTTCCAATGGGCCAGGACATCTGTAGCACCCCATTCCAGGTCTGAGGACTTGGTTGCCCTTCCTCTGCACTTCCCACCTGCTCCTGCTTGGCTTGCAGCACCTTTGAGCACTGGCTCCAGCTCCATTGTACAGTGCACGGCTATTCTTCTCTTTCAGCCCGTGTGTTGCCTCTGGTTAGTTCATTATGGCTGGGCCTGTCCAATCTTATCCCACCTGGACTCATGTCAGCCCATGGCAGAGGGGTCTGTGGGCATGAGCACAAAGACAGGTGGGCACAGCACACCTCACTTTAGCATTCCCTGTGCAACTCTGGCAGGCCAAGGACTTGGGACTGTCTTACGATCCTCAGACCCTTGTAGCCCAGCAGCACAGAGGAACATGGCAGACAGTCATCTTTGCCGCTTTCAACCTGCAATCTCTTCCCTGCTGCTCTGACCCTCTTTACCTGCCTCCCCACACTCCTGCTTTAGGTATTGGTCCTGTGTACCACCACCCTTTCTCTCACATTCCTCCCTCCTCTGGCTTTGAGTTCTCCACACGACAGCTGAAGTCTCCTGGCCCCTTTAGCCAGGTCTTCCCTCATCTCTTATTTCCATTGTGAGCTGTGCCCCTTTGGATCACCTTACCCATCCAGTTGCAGTTCACGCCCAGCGTCCCTGCTGCTCTTCACAGGTTCAAAGCTCTTGTTTTCCCTGTCCAGTTTCCCTCTGCAGGTTGTCACCAGAGTGAGCTTTCACTCCTCACATCCTATCCCTCCCTGCCCTTTCTCAGGTCAGCCACAGCCTGCCTGGCCCCAGAGCAACATCTTCAACTTGCATTTAGGTCCCCTTGTCTTTCCCTTTGCTCCCTGCCCTGTTTACTTTGTCCAATCCTTCCCACCTCAAATCTAAGTCTTTGTATCTTCTTCCCAACATCTGGTCATGGCTGTTTTTCTTTCCAAATCTCTGATCCTTCTGGCTTTGCAGAAGGCATCTTGATAAAGAGTCACATGCTCTGTGACTCCATCCATCCGTCCATCCATCCCACTTTGCAAAGAGATTGCTGATCGCTTGACCTGTTGAGATCTTGCATGAATGTTTTGCTGCATCAGAGTGCAATACAACTGAAGATGAGCTAACTGAGATTAATGTGTCTTTGTCCACTATGCCTGGGTAAAGCCATTCATTTGTTCCTGCCTCAGATATGTCTTGCTGTCTGGACTCAGTTTTATTAAGTTACCTCTTCTTGTCCTTTTGGACAAGCATCTTTTGGACCTGACATAACTGTGGGTTGCTCAGTGACTTGGTACTGTGGGTTTACTGCTACTTTTCCTCTTAGAGAGTTTCTTATGATTTGCATTTGATTCACAACAGCCATGCAACGAAATGTGCAGCAGTTCCTCCCAAACTGCTGCCTCTTGCAAGGCTCTGGGGCTGGGCAACAGATCAAACTGTTCTTGCGGTTACAGATCCTGGGATTAAGGATTTGTTACACTTGGGTTCTCCTGGTCTGTCTGGAGAGGGGGACAGTTCCTAAGGTTCTCCTGAACTGTATCTGCCTCTCACAGGGAATAAAAGCACGGGACATGTTACATAAGTTTATGGAGAAGGCTATAGAGGAAAAATTGCACAGAAACAACCCAGAAGATCACAGCGATGCTCTGGATTTCATAATGAACAGTGCCAAGGAGCACGGCAAAGAATTCACCATGCAGGAGCTAAAGGTAAGGAGAACCTCCACCTCACAGAGTTCCTTCTGACTTGGTGTCTGAGAGATGTGGGCTGTGGGGCAGGAGGAAGGTTTTGTGGGGATCCACCACCAGCCACTGGCTCCTGCCCTCCTCTTGCCAGCTGTGAGTACACCAGCTCCTGTGCAAGCAAGGAAGCCTGGACTTGGCGTGCTCTTATGCTCTTATAGAACTGTGTCTCTTTGCATTAGAAGAGAGCTGGTATTTTAAAAGGGAATAAATGCCTCATCTGCTGCCTTTCCTCTTCATGGTCACCAGCCATCAGCCTGACGTAGGATACTGGTACGGTTATGTAGCTGTGCTAAGGCTCTGTACGTCTGCATTCAGAAACCTCCAAGACACTGTCTTGGAAATATTTAGAGCTACTTGTGTGCTCCTCAAACATATCCCAGCACATGGCACAGCACAGTGTGCAGATCGTATCACTGTACTCCTCAGGGCTGTCGGCCCAGAAGTCCTTGAAATGATTTATCAGAATGGGTCAAGGGACGCAATAATGGATTCCAGGTCATTCCCTATCACCTCATCATTAATCAGATCATGTAGCTTGTCGATTGTTATGATGCAATACAATGCATGACTGTGACTTAGGGATGATCCCAATAATCCTTAATGAGCCTAAACCATCAAGTGAATGTGGAAAGTATTTTGCCAAAGATCTTGGGAAAAAAATTGTAATTTGTCCTGCATCATTCATAGTTCCAGGTCACTTGGTATCATGACAGATGACAATGCATTTATATAGAAAGTTTTGAAGCAGTTTTGCATGAGTGCAGCAGCTGAATATGGTTTAAAAGTATTTGAATCTAGTTGAACGGTAGTTTTACATCTTAAGTATTTAGGGAAAACTATCTAAAATTAATATTTTATAAATATTTTGTAAAAATGTAATCTTTAAAATATCTGAAAAACTGAGCAACTACTAGATATAACTAGAACCAGCATATATTCATGAAGTAATTTTTATTATTTATTATAATAGAATGATTTTATTATAATGTAATTTTTAAAATAATTGACAGATTCAAAATGTGATTGGTTAAGATTAATTAATCTCTATTATTATTCACATGATTATTATACAAAAATAATTTCACAATCTCTCATCATGTCCCTGGGTCTACCACAAATGGAATAAGGGGATATTAAATGTAACATGGAGTGACATGGCAGTGACCTGGGGCCAGGTGATTCAAATTATAGTATATTGATATCCTGTCCTGTACCTTTACAGGTAAATTTCTATCTTGCAAATTGAACTGCCTATGTTTGCAATTATGACAATATTCACCCTAGTAAAACAGTAGTAGGCCTCTCATTCCATGAAATGGTGTAATTGGATAAAAAGTCCAAAGCTGTCTCAGAGTTGTGGATATATCTGTCTTTGAGAGACACTCCAAACACTGGCATACACTAGGTATTCATTTGCATTTTGTTCCAATTATTTGGAAGGACAGTTTTTCCAGAAATTTGCCTAAATACATAGTGATTTGCACTGCTGGCATGAGCTCACCAGGACCTTTGAAACTTAAAGGTCATTAAAAAGACATTGCTTTGCCAAAAGTCTGGTTTTAAAATATTTAAAACCTTGAGAAGATTTAAAAAAACCCATCCTACATAACAGTGCTGTCACTGGCTGGGTGGGTAGAACTGTGATGCTGCCTCCAGGACAGAGAGTTGGGCTGTAGTACAGGGTCAATACTCGTGAAGCTTGGGAAGATGCTGCCTTCCAGACCCTGGTTATGTTGGCCTTGTAGAACTAGGGAGGGAAAGTCAGTAGCTCAGTGTCACAACTTCTGCAGCAGCACTGTCAGAGATTGATGCAGAGAGTCATAAGGGCTGTTATTTCGAATTGCAGAGCTTGCCCTAAATTCCTTGCATGCTACTGAAATGTCTTGGGGTTTAATTGCAAGTGGTGGAACTGAGAGGTTTCTTTTCATCTGGGTCTGCTACCCTGTGAATGTAAAAATTTCTGCTAATGCCTGCAGGAGGTGTGATAGGAATTGACAGGGAACTGTTACTCCAGAGGTTTTATTTCAGCTGAAAGATGCCCTTGAGAGCTGCAGTTTGGCAAAAGCATCGAGTCCAGCCAATATATGGCACTGAGAATGGTAGCAAAGAGTCATGCTTGTTACATTATCTTTGACCTTATCAGACTTGGGTCCAAGTGCCTTCAGGCTTCAGGTGTCCTTCTCTGTGTTTGTGGCTTCACCTCTCCAGAACTGGTTGTGTCAGAACAATTTAAAGTCCAGACACATAGTTGTGTGAGAGTAAACTGCTCTGTGTCCCTGGGGGATTTTCCTCTGCTTTGCCCCTGGACTGGAGTAATTAGTGCTCTTAGTGCCAGCAAGGTCCCAGTCCTTCCAAGCTGGCAGCTCCTAGTACTTCTCCCCTGGGCTTCTCTCTGGCTTTGCCTCTGGCCTTGGTGCTCCCAGTCCTGTGCTACAGAGCTGCTGGCACCTTCAGATGGTGTTGTAGGTTTAAGCATTACATTTGCAGTCAGAGACATGACACTCCATGACCCAGCTCTGGGCAACCCTTAATTTTTGGAAAACCATTTGCAAACAGCTCACAGCAACCTGGTATTTACTGTGCCATATAGACCCTGCAGACAGTCCAACAAAGACTGGGAGGCTGCATGGGGATCCATGAACTGGGACAAGGCATGTATTGCAGATTTGGCTCTGCTATGGTCCTTGTATCTGAGCTTTTTAACTTCCTAACTTGTCATGGATACATCTGCTGTGGAGCTATCAGGAACACTGCTGTGCTCAGGCTGTAAAGCTTGAAAAGTGAGCAAGTTCTTTGCCTGGTGTGTGCTCCCTGACAGCTACAGCACTTCCCAGGCTGATCTGCTATAGCAGAGAGGTCTTTCTGCTTTCAAACTCTCAGCTTGAGTCCCCTCCCAGGTAAGCAAATGGTCAATTATAACTGGAGGTGGATCAAATACAACCCAGTTTAGCTGCCAGCACATCTAGGATTTTTGAATAAACACACTCATATCCATTGCCTGGGCAGAAAAGTAAAAGCTGGATGCAAAGGGTAATTGGCAGATGAAGATAAAAAGTGTAATGCTTGAAATGGACTTCCTTCAATGTGCTATAATGCATGTTAAAATGATGCTTTAAACTTGGTAAATCTTGGGAGGAAAGCTCAGAAGAGCTGGATTGGAGATGATGTGCATTCAGCTGTGTTTCTGCATCAGTCCCTTGGTGAGTGGATGTCCAGTTCATAGAGAAATGGTTTGCTCCTTGCCAACCCAGGATGGGTACAGGTTTGTGGAGAGCAGAGTGGGGCCAGGGCCCTCTGCACAGGAACAAAATCTGAAAAAAGTGAGAACAGTCTAAATCACAATCAGTTTAAAATGGTATTCAAACTTGTCACCTTCATTCCTCTCGCAGGAGTCAGCAATTGAGCTCATATTTGCTGCTTTTTTCACCACGGCTAGTGCCAGCACCTCTCTGATCCTCTTGCTACTGAAGCACCCCTCAGTGATTGAAAAAATAAGGCAGGAGCTGATGTCCCATGAGCTGTACCAGCAGTGTGAGTGCTGCCCTGCAGGACCCTATCCAGACACGCTGACCATCCAGAGCAGGGACAGAGAGAAACCACTTTTCCACTCCACTGCCAAAGATGTCCACAAGGACCAGAGCCAGCCCATGGCCCCAGTGGAGGAAAGTTCCCTCCAGACCAGTGCCCTGCTGGAGCCCACACTCCCCCGGAGCAACCTCTGCAGTGGTCCCCAGCTCCAGGCACCATCAGGGCAGAGCTGCCACTGCGCCTTGGACATCAGCCTGGAGAAGCTGAGCCGCCTGCGGTACCTGGACTGTGTGGTTAAGGAGGTGCTGCGGGTGCTGCCCCCAGTCTCCGGAGGCTACAGGACGGCATTGCAGACTTTTGAGCTCGATGTAAGTGCCCCCATACTCTGGCAGGCTGCTTAGGGAACTGCTGCCTGTTGTCACTGCATGCAAGCACCCTGTGTTCAGCACAGTGGTGGTGCTTGGCAGTGTAGTTCAGGGGGAGGTGGCACCCAGCAACCTCTGTGGGTCCCAGCTTGGCTGGGGAGAAAGGGAGCTACAGAGCAGGTGGGCAATGTGGTGGGGCTGTCCCTGGGCACCCTCCACTCGTGCTATACTAGCACAGGCATGTAATGCGCCTCTCTGCCCCTCTTCTCTCCTCTCCCCAGGGCTACCAGATCCCCAAAGGCTGGAGTGTCATGTACAGCATCCGTGACACACATGAGACAGCTGCTGTCTACCAGAGCCCCCCCAGCAGCTTCGACCCAGACCGCTTCAGTGCCACGCGGATGGAGGCTGCAGGCCGGTTCCACTACATCCCCTTTGGTGGGGGGGCACGGAGCTGCATCGGAAAGGAGCTGGCACAGGCCATCCTCAAGCTGCTGGCCATCGAGCTGGTCAGCACAGCCCGCTGGGAGCTGGCCACCCCTGGCTACCCCACCATGCAGACCGTGCCCATTGTGCACCCCGTTGATGATGGGCTGCAGCTCTACTTCCACCCCTTGTAGCCTGGCCATGGCAGCGAGGCCTGAGCCAGGGATATGCTGCTCCCCTCAGCCCTGGAGCTGATGCTTCCCCACAGCTGCCAGGGGTAGGTCTCCATTGCCCCAGGCTGGGTATGGCACTGGGTCACTGCAGAGCAAAACCCTAAAGGTCTTTCTTTTTTTTCTCCTCCTAGTGTACAGGCTGGTAGGGAGGGTCCTGCAGAGTCCCACTCCGTAGCACCATAGTGAACCTCAGCCCCAGCCTGGGGGCAAAACCCACTGAAGCTGCTGGCAGGGAGCATATGCCATGCAGGCTCAGCCAGCCCCTGCCCCATACAGGTCTCCAGCTACCAGGGATGGGGAGCAAAACTCACAGACCCACAGCTAAGGCTTCCAGAGCATTTCTGTCCCAGGGTTATCTCCTGTGGGTGTGTTATAGGAGAGACAGGATGAACATCCTGCACACTGTAGCTTTTTAGATGTAAGAAGAAGGAAGGGGCGCTCTGCAGGAAAACACAAGCCAGAGTTGCCCAATTCATGGCATTAGCTCTAGCTAGAGTAATAGGGTGTAAAGTGGTTTTTATTGTAAATATTTAATCTCATTCCTGCACTTCCCATTAGAGCTGGTGCAAAGAGGATATCTCTCATTCACCCAGTAGTAATAGCTGTGTATGTTGTGCTTGAGCACTATGCTGCTGCTCGGGGTCTGCCGTGAAACCCCGCTCTGGGGTCCCCACAGGATGTGCTCCCCAACCACAGCCTGACCACAGGATTGGACTGAAGCAGGGAAGGGGCTTTAGGGAGCAAACATTTAGAAAATGGACATTTCTGAATATGTCTGATTTGTGGTAGAAAGTCCCTTGTTCCTGCAGAAGCTGTTCACATTGCAGAGGGGACATTTGCAAAGTGACACAGGCCCTGTGGTGGCTGGCTGGCCAGACTGACCGTATCACCTCTGCCAGCCTAGCTCTGCCAGGGAAAATGCCAGGACAGCAGCTCTATGGGTCCATCCACCTGGGGCTAAGCTTGGGTGCTGAGGACACCTTTCTAGCTGGCTTTTGAGTACCACCACGGGCTATTTCTCTCCCATGTAAAAGGAGGTGAGTCTTGTTGCTTGTGCACTGATAACAGAGCTGGACCCAAGTCCTTGATCCACAACATGTCTATGAGCTTCTTTCAGCTTCCTGTTTATTCCCCACTGTCATGCATCCTTTGTGGATGCAGTGGGGAAAATAATCCACCTTGTCCCTTCAGTGCATCCCGTGCCTGGTGGTGTGGTGTGCTCTGTATGAAGCACCAGCTTGACCTGAGAGGGCCGAAGCATGGCACAAAGACAGTGTCCCTTTCGAAAGGCCCTGGGAGCTCTCCAGTCTCCTGAAACTTTGTCAGCATCCTGTTTCAGTGCCAGGCTACAAATGACCTCACCCTGGCCAATCCCCCTTGGCTGTCTGTGCTGGGGCACTGCAGCAGGGTGTATGCTGCTGTTGGCTGTCTGAGGGCTGTACAATGACCACCACTCTACTTGGGGCAGAAACGCAACTCCTAAATGTGACAGGTCAAATCTGGAAGAGGTTGAACTGTGGGACCGAGTTAAGTGCTGTTGGTAGGCCGACCCTGTAGCAAACCAGGGCCTCTGCCCTATCTTTTGCCTGTCAGAGGTGAAATCAGTAGATAGTAGGTGCAAGTGGCAATGACTAACTCTAATTAATAGGAGCTACTGGCTGGCTTGCTGAGACCACGGGCAATTCAGGGTCCCACTGCAGGCAGGGCTGGGCCTGCAGGGCTCAGCACCCGGTGCAGGAGGGTAGAGGCTCCACCAGCAGCACACTTAAAAATTACCCCGAGCACTAACGAGCCCTGTAGCCACCCGCTGAAAAATGTAACATGAATCTAGTTACAGAAAAAAAAAAAGACTTGAAACTGATTTTGTTTGCAGATAAACACGAGCATTTACAAATGAAGTGTAATAATTGTTACTTGTAATCAAAGTTTGTTCATATTAGGCTGTTAATTTCTTGACCCTCTTCCAAGATGTTTTTAATTATCCCTTTCACTCTTTACCATTTGATTCTTTTCAAGCCGGTGGCTGGGGAATACACAGCTGGGGAGATAATAAAGGCGTCCTGTGGCAATTATCGGTGCTCAGGCCACCGTATCTCGTTATTTTGATAGACAGTGAACTTGGCGCTGTTGCCGGCCGGGTTCACACAGATGTCACGGTCCGTGTTGTAGGTCACAAGCAGGTCAGCGCCCGGCAAGGGGAGAGCGCCGGGTCAGGGCGCGGCCGCCGCTCCCGGCCGGGCCCCGCGAAGCAGCCCGGGACTGCGGCGTACCCCGAGGGGCTGCTGCCCCCGGGGCCGGCGGAGTACCCTCGGGGGGGGTCCCTCTTGGCCAAGGGGCTGCGGAGGCGGGCAGCCCCGCTCCCGCACGGCATCCTAGGAGGAGGGAGAGTCCCGTGCGATGCGTGGATTGTTAGAAAAACAATAATTAAAAGTGACATCTCCCATACACAGACACAAGACTTCCAGCGTTTATTGAGCTTGTCTGGGAGCAATAAAGCAAAAGTAACAGAGAGGGAAGAGGTAAAAAATGTTTAGAAAAACCCCACAAAACCCCGAGAGCTAAAGTTGATTGCCAGCCGCCGTGCTCGTCGGAGAGCTCCGCGGCACCGCAGCCGCTGTCCGCGCCGGGCGCGCCTTCCCCAGCGGCTCCTGTGCCAGGATGCGGCGGCAGCCCCGTCGGCACAGCCTGCCCAGCCCTGCCGGGCACCCCGGTACTGCGGCCCCGGTACCGCCGCGCTTCTTCCGCCCGGAGAGCAGCCCCCGGTGCCTGCCCGTTCGCGCCAGGAGGGAGCCCCTCAGCGCCGCGCCTGCAGGCGGGGATGCCGGCGGGTGCCCAGCGCCCCTTTCCCACCGCGGCAGCCCCGACAGGATGCTAGAGAGCCTCAGGCGAGGGTAGGTAGTGGATCTCGGGGAGAGGAGCTAGGCACGGCGGGTTTGGTGTTTCCTTTCCGCGCTCACCTCCCTTTCGCTAGTTGACCCGCGCTTGAACCTGCATCGGGAGGCTGAGACGGACGGCTGCCCGGCGGCTCCTTCCTCCACGGCCGGCAGAAATACAAGCCGGACCTTTCGAGGTGAACCAGGGGACAGCGGAGGCGCCGCCGCCGATGCGGCAGCAGAGCTGCGGCTCTGCCCGAAGGGCCGCCGGGCTGCCTCAGCACGGGGGATCCCCTGGTCCGGCCTCTCCTGGGCCCGGCAGCTACCTCACCATTCCCGGGAGGCGACAGCGATGGGCGAGAGGAGCTTCGCAGAGCGCATCAGCGCCGGCCGAGCAGCGCCCCGGGGGTAGGTGTCTCTGGGCAGCCGGGCCCCGGGTGCTGGCGCGGGATATTTCTCGGCGCAGCTGCTGGTCCCTAACGAGCATCAGCGATAAATCCGAGGAGGAGAAGGTGGCCGCTGCCGGCGGCTGTCAGCGGCGTCCCGCAGCCCACTCGCCGAATGCGGTGCGGGGGCAGCGAGCCCAGAGCCTCTGCCGCCGCTCCCGGCGACACCTTTCCTTCCCCGGCAGCGGTCTGTAGCGGGCAGGATGCACCACGCAAAGCAAATAGTTAAAGATTTCGAGGGGAGGAGCCATGCCGCAATCCGCAATTAAAGATGAACTTTGGGTGAACTAATTTATCGGACCAAGGTAGGGTGGGCAGCAACCTGGGAAGGGTATAAAAGGCAGCCCGCGGCGAGCCCGGCCCGCGCACTCGGAGCTCCCAGGGGGCCGGGCGGGACTCGCTCCCTAGTCATGGGCTTCTCTGTCCTGGTTGCCAGCGCCCTGTGCACCTTCCTGCTGCCCCTGCTACTCTTTCTGGCCGCCGTCAAGCTCTGGGACTTGTACTGCGTGAGCAGCCGCGACCCCAGCTGTCCGCTCCCACTGCCCCCGGGCACCATGGGGCTCCCCTTCTTCGGGGAGACGCTGCAGTTGGTGCTGCAGGTAAGGCGAGGTGATGCCGCGAGAGGCGGAGAGGTGCCCCGGCTGCTTCTCTGGCTGCAGGGGAAGGAGGTGAGCCGCAACTTTGCCAGGCTCCCGTGCCCAGGTGGGAAAAAACTGCTCTCCCTACCTCTTCCTCTCCTTCCTTTTAAAATTATTTTTATCATTCTGCCCTGTCCAGAGGCGGAAATTCCTACAGATGAAGCGCAGGAAATACGGCTTCATCTACAAGACTCACCTCTTTGGGCGGCCCACAGTGCGGGTGATGGGAGCCGAGAATGTGCGGCACATCCTGCTGGGCGAGCACCGGCTCGTCTCCGTGCAGTGGCCCGCCTCGGTGCGCACTATCCTGGGCTCGGGCTGCCTCTCCAACCTCCACAATGGGCAGCACAAGCACCGCAAAAAGGTACGGCCCGACGGCGGGCGGGGAAGCGGGCGCGGCCGGCCAGGGAGCGGCGGCTGAGCTTCTGTCCCATTCCTCCTGGTCCCCCCCGGGCAGGTGATCATGAGAGCCTTCTCCCGGGACGCCCTGCAGCACTACGTGCCCGTCATCCAGGAGGAGGTGAGCGCCTGCCTGGCGCGGTGGCTGGGCGCTGCCGGGCCCTGCCTGCTGGTGTACCCCGAGGTGAAGCGCCTCATGTTTCGCATTGCCATGAGGATCCTGCTGGGTTTCCAGCCCCGCCAAGCCAGCCCCGACGGCGAGCAGCAGCTGGTGGAGGCCTTCGAGGAGATGATCCGCAACCTTTTCTCCCTCCCCATCGACGTGCCGTTCAGTGGGCTTTACCGGGTAAGGCTCACAGTGGGCTGGTTGGAGAGAGATGCGCCTGCAGCCAGGGCAGTGAGTGGGAGGGATGGCACTACAGCCCAAGTTTACGATGCTCTCCCTGCTGCTTGGTCAGGGCCTGCGGGTACGCAACATCATTCATGCTAAGATCGAGGAAAACATCCGTGCCAAGATGGCCCGCAAGGAGCCTGAGGGCGGCTACAAGGACGCGCTGCAGCTGCTGATGGAGTACACGCAGGGCAATGGGGAGCAGCTCAACATGCAGGTAAGGTTCCCCAGGGCCAGATCCATCCCTTTCTTCCAGCCACTTTGTCAGTTTTACACTTATCTTTTGGATAAAAAGGAGAGAGCAGGAGGTGCTCCCTCTGCCTGGGAAATAAACCAGCTTGTGTTGAGTGCTGGGGTGCAGAGGCTGCAAGCGAGCTGTTGGCTGGGGAGACATGTCCACCGGGAGCATAAGCACCACTGACCACTCCCATCCTGGCCCCTGGGTGTCTGCTCCAGTCTGGGAGCAATGCACAGTATTGCAATGATAGAGTGCGCCTGATAGAGATACTGTGTTCAGGGCCTGGTTTATCCCTCTTCTATCTTTTGTGTAAGGAGCTGAAGGAGTCTGCCACAGAGCTGCTGTTCGGGGGCCATGAAACCACTGCTAGTGCTGCCACATCGCTGATTGCCTTCCTCGGACTCCATCACGAAGTCCTGCAGAAAGTGAGGAAAGAACTGCAGGTGAAGGTGTGTGTCTTTTCTAGAGCTTCTCACAGAAGGGGGCAGTGGGAAGGTACCTCCAGGACAGGTGTCCCAGACAGGACAACCTTTCACCCAGGTGGTGCCCTCCTTTGAGGGGTGGCAGGAAAATACAACTCTCTGAGGGGGGCATCTGCTTTGCAGTGCCAGGAGCTGTGGCCACCTGCTCCATGAATGTCATGGCAGCCTCTTCCTTTCTAGGGGTTGCTGTGCAGTACCAACCAAGAGAAGCAGCTGGACATGGAGGTCTTGGAGCAGCTGAAGTACACAGGCTGCGTCATCAAAGAGACTCTCAGGCTGAGCCCGCCTGTTCCTGGAGGATTTCGAATCGCACTCAAGACCCTTGAGCTAAATGTAAGTGAGGCTTGGGCATAACTCCTCAGAGCAGCTGCAAAATACTAGTGCACTCATGTAGCCTGTCTGCCTCAGAGTGACCTGCAGGAAGCCAGGAGGGGAGGTGGGGTGCACTGATGTGTCCTATGCTGTCACTTTACATTATTTAACACAGCAAGGTGCTTCATGTCTCCTTTCTCTTCTTTTTATAGGGTTACCAGATCCCTAAAGGTTGGAATGTTATTTACAGTATCTGTGATACCCATGATGTGGCAGATCTCTTTACCAACAAGGAAGAATTTAACCCGGATCGCTTCATGTCTCCAACTCCAGAGGATTCCTCTAGGTTCAGTTTCATTCCTTTTGGTGGGGGCTTGAGGAGCTGCGTGGGCAAAGAGTTTGCAAAAGTCCTTCTAAAAATATTTACAGTGGAGTTGGCTCGCAGCTGTGACTGGCAGCTGCTGAATGGACCTCCTACAATGAAAACGGGCCCCATAGTGTACCCTGTGGACAATCTGCCTACCAAATTCATAGGTTTCAGCGGCCAAATCTGAGAGCTCAACACTTGCCTCTGACTGGATTTCCATATAGCATCTAATATGTACATAGTAACTTTTTATAGTAAAATATTTAAACTTGTAAATGTACAATAGTTATTTATGTCTTCTAAATATTTCAAAAGGCTATGATATTTTTTTCCCCCAAGCACTACAATTATGGGTCTCTGATTCATAATTAGATGATGTTATTTCTATAGAAATAAGTTTTCCCCTATTTAAAAAATCTCATTGAAAGCTGGCCAGCTAAGCATTTGAAGACATTTCAGGATGGCATATGTATTAAGAAATATTCTAAAAGCATTCAAACCAATGGTAACTAGCTACTCATCTAAGTTACCTGAAATGGTTATTGTTTGAGAACATTTTCAGTATTATTTGTGTCTAGATCTTACGTTTGATGTGTGAATTTTAAGTTTGTAATAAAGTTTATTTTTGATGATCCTCGTATGAAGATCAATGTGTCTGCTAGAGAGTAGCTTAACAAATGGGGCTCAAGAGTTTGAATGTAAAGTCAGATCTGTTTTTGTGAATGGGGTATTTGCTATTTCTGTGCTCATAATTCTCCCCTGCCTGCCCCTCACCTGTGGTTCTTGCTTGTGAGTAGTGAATTGTTTTAAGTTTCTGCCTGTAAATGCCAGAGCAATGCATATCAAGCACATAATTTTGAGCCACAGTAAATAAGAAAGTAAAGGAAAGCAGAAAAATAATGTGTCACGTGAGTCTTCCCCTATAGCTAGAGAAAATAGTCTGGGGAAAAAAATTCCATAAATGTCCTTTCCTCCCATATTACTGCTGACCTCTGTAAACAGACCACTGGATCTTGTTCTGTGTTGAGTCTGCTGGCTATGAATCCTTACTTACAAAGGTGTCTCTTATCAGCTGTTAGAACAAATCTGCTGATTTCTTCTTGAAATGCAACAGCTCTGGCTAGGTCAGAGGGACAGCATGCATTTGGTTTAAGAACTTCTTTCCTGGAATTCAGCAAAGTGAAAACTAAAAGGCAGGCACTAATGTGAATTGATTAACAGAGATTCAACTGTTGAGATGCAATTCCCCAGGGGTGTGTAAGCAGGGCAGATAAAATGCCCTAGGCATGACCCCTATTTTGGCTTAACCATAAGGGGGTTTGTGCCCACCCCCACTTACTACACCTATTAGTCTTCACTCAAAAGTCAAACAACATAGGCTGGCTCTATAAACATCTACAAAGTAAACCAATGTAATTCAGTGTCATGAACACTTATGGCACCATAAAGACTAATATAATTTTTTGTTTGCTTCTGGAAAACAGTTGCTTTTTCATTATGTTCTCCCAAGATCAAAATTAAGTATGGAGTAAAGTTGCTTAAAATAGCTTCAGGTGCTTAATAGCATCTATGAGATTTGGGATTTCTTTTTAAGGAGTGTTTTTATAACACATTTTTGAAGTGTTTCCAGTTAGCATTTTAAGTACATAAGCTTCTAAAAAATGGCTTTAGATACAACTTACATATGACTGTAACTATCAAGAATTTCTCATATTCATTTTTTTGTAGTTTTAAAATACAAAGTATATTCTATTTAGATTGTGCATGAGTCTTCTTGGCCATGTTTAAAATCTTAAATATTTTTTCCCATGCAAACCTCTTGTGCCGTTATGTTTCTCAGAGACTGGATGAATAAGCTCCGTTTAAGACCCTTTTATAATCTATATAGTAGCATAAAATTGAAAACCTTGATCCTGATTTGGAGGTGACCTGAAGTCTGGAGAACAGCAAGACTCTTGTCTTGGTATCCTTTGCTGACATTTCCTCCCACGACATTACAACATTCTGCAAATCCAAATAGATGCTGATATTCTTTAAATGTTATGTTTGATTTTAATGGAAGTCTTTTATAAGTGAGACCGTTTTGCATGCTCTTCCTACTATTTTAATTTATATCTATATAGAGAATAGGAATCTAAGCGCTGTCTGGAGACTACACACCCTTTCACGGTGTAAGTCTAAGGTCATATGTGCAAGTCTTATTTTTGGTTTTGAGGCAAGTTTGCATGGCTTTTATGTTCAAAGAACTAAAAATCATATACTTCATTTGATTTTGTCTGGGCATCCAGGGGCATATCCTCCTCAGCTGTTGTAAATCATGACAACACAGCCTATGTTAGGTCCCGCCCCTGTAATAATTTATTTCTGTAGTTAAACGGTCTGTCACTGCTGTGCAATTTAGGCATCCTGGAGCTAGCTTTAAACAAGCTACCTCAAGAAATGGTAGCAGTGTAGCTACAGTAAAACAGAGCTCTGTGTGGGTTAATTGCTAAAATGTTTGCCCAACTTCTTGAGCAGGTTTTACAATCCCTGCTAATCTCCTCTATGCAGCTGTATTTTGACAGCTTAGGTGCTGGCTGCAGACCAGTTTCAGGTGAGCTGTGGTATGACTGTGTAGCTTTGCCTGCTCAGCACTGGCTGGGCTGGACGCATGCTGAGACTGTGGCTGCTGTTTGGGGGCTGCTGCACTGCCAGCCCCTACCCCTCTTGTTATGCTGGGTCCAGGAAACAATCTTGTTGAAAAATTACCTACCAAAAAGCTAATTGTTTTTTGGGCGGACTAGGTCCTCATTCCAGTTTCCCACATGAGTGTTGTTCGTGCCGGGGTGCTGCATCAACACAGAGGAGGCAGGACGAGGGAGCAGCCACGCCAGCCTGCCCTGCTGCTGACAGGTAGTTCCTAGAGCCGTGCTCTCGCTTTCATTTCGTGGGTGTTCCCAGGTGTTACTGTAAGTGACTGGTGCTCCAAGGCCCACAAGCTGAAACAAACAAAAGGGACAGATCTGGGGAGGAGCGCTCACTCCAGTCTTGTAACTGGGCTTTTTTTGAGTATTTCATGTTCCTTCTCTTGGTTAACCTGTCATTTAAAAGAAGAATATTTGACCAGGTCTCTCTTCAAAAAAATCACATACTATTTAGAAGGTACTATGCTTTGGTCTTGGAATAAAAGGTCATGATTTATATGTAGCATGCTTCTTCTTCCCTAGGGTAAGAAGAGTTACTAGAATCCACACTTCTCCTAAACCCACATGAATAACAGCTCCTGCCAGGCAGCAGCACCTCTGGAGCCTGGAATTTCTGAAGTATACCTTCAGTGCTGAATGTGTGCTCTCAACAACACACAGTTGTAAAAAAGACATTAAAGAATTACATTGCTGTAAACTGACATTGAGGAATGTTACTTGACAAATCAATACCTGATTGAAAGGCAACAGTATTTCCAGATAAGGTCAGAATGCATAACATTGAATTTTGGTAATGGTTGTATGACTAAGAAAAAAGAAAAGGCTGAAGGCTGATTGGAAATTATTAAGAATAATTTGATCAGATTTATTTATTTATTTTGTCCTTGGGAAATGAGGCCATGTTACTTGTGTGCTGCTTTCAGCAGTTGAGCTGTGAAAGATTTTTTTAGTTTTTGGTTCGTAGAAGAATCTATTAAAGGGACAACATAATTTGAAACCTTATATGCTTAGGGGTTTGAACTTACTTTTCTTAGACTTTATTTTAATTTTTAACCTTTATTAGAGGAGTTTTTCCTGTACCTTGCAAGATGAGCGGTTGAGAAGGAAGTTTCCCTTCTTTCTACCCCATTTAAATCTATTATATGTTCTCATTTTATTCTGCTCAGTGATTTAGAATAACCTTTGGACAGGTACTAAGAAAAATACTTAATAATATGTAAAATACTTAATTCTTGACTTTCCAGTAGTACTTTCCTAAGTGCTATAGGAAGTTTTTAAATTTTTTTACAAATTTTCATCTAGTCATCTTTGAGAACAGAACATTTCTGTGTTTTGTTAGCTTTACACATCTGCAGAGGTTTTCAGGGTGGATGATGATAGAAGAATGAGCCTCAGTGTTTTAAAAAACAATGTGCATAAAATTAGAACCCTGGATCTATCTCTATTTTTTAAGCATTGTATTTTTATGAGGTATAAATTCTGAAATTTTGCTGTCTCAAAGGGAGCTGCACTGCTCAGGCTTCCTGAAAATCCAACTACTTTTGACATAGTCCCAAACAAAGATTAAGTAGCCCAAAAGTAAGCAACTCATTGCTTAAAAGTACTGCATACCATCTTTCCTAGAATGGTCTAACAGGATCCCCTGCAAGACTATAGGATCTTTTACAAGGCCCTGCTGAACATTTGCATAAACCAAACTTCAATCTATTTACTTTTGGCAAAGTTTTAGAAATTACAAAAGGCAGACACAATTCTTGTCTTTGGGACATTCTGCTGCTATGTTCCAGCCCCAAATTAGTGAATTTATTTATGGCTTAAAGGTATTACGTTACATGTAGTTGTTCTCTCTATTATAACAAAAAAGATTGAGGTGGGTTGTGAATAGCATTTGTTAATCCAGATAGTTTTGTTTGCCAGGTGGTTTGTATTGTAAATTCTCTGTCAAGTTATACATCCAGCATGCAATGCAAAACATAGACAGATTAGCAGCAAAAATTCAAAAAGTTTATTAGTTGCAACCATTAGAATGATAGATTAGGAGAAAGGAAATGTAACTGGCAGCAAGTTTAGAGAAGACTCATTACTAGACTGGCTTGCTTCACTTGTTTAATAATGTCTTACAAAAATGTTATATGAGAAGTTCAGTGAATAATACAGCCTTCATTAAGTTATGTAAATTAATGTAGCTTCATGGGTGGGTTAGAAATAAAATATTTAACAAGTCTGTTTACATCCAAAGAGCAAAAGCAGAGGAAACAGCTTTTAAAGAATCTGAGATTTAAATATTTAAACATGACAGACAGGAAAACTTTGGTAGTAGGACATAATAATGCTGTTTTAATACGGGTTTCCAGCTTGACTCTCAGTTGCAACATAGGCAGGGCAACATATTAAGTATTCTCAGTTAGTTAAAGTGTTATTTGTCCCTTTATCAGCAGTCCCAACCTTGAAGTTTCACTTGTGTATGCTGTTAGTGCCACAGAGAACTTGTGTGATTGCCAGGCTGGAAGGATCATTTTAGCAAAAGTGACTTATGATGTACTTATTTGCCGGGTCATTTTGTTCACAAATACACAATCATTCATATGC
Source organism: Sakesphorus luctuosus (assembly GCA_013396695.1). Classification (NCBI taxonomy): domain Eukaryota; kingdom Metazoa; phylum Chordata; class Aves; order Passeriformes; family Thamnophilidae; genus Sakesphorus; species Sakesphorus luctuosus. Next base: position 770,746 of record VWZD01000647.1, read on the forward strand.
TGATGGACTCCAATGCATTGCTTTTCCCCAGCTGATGAACAATAAGGAAAGCTTAAGACTCCATGGGTTAAGTTTACTGTACTGCTGCTGCACAGGATAAATGCCACAACATGAGAAAATTGTAAACACAGGACTAAATCAGCTATAGACAACCTGCTCTCCTACCACACCCACAAATGCCAGCCTTTTTCATACCCCTCCCAAAGCAAATCCTTGGATTTGGGCCTCACAGCTTATGCAGAAGGTCAAAGATTGTTGGCTGTTTTCAAGCAAAGGGGGGAATAAATTCCAGAGCTGAGGGCCCCTCACAGGATCTCGTTAGAGATAAAAGTAACCAAAATGCAGTCAGTCCCATCTGCCCTCTATTGAGTAGGAGGCAAGTCAGTAACTTTCTGAGGTGGTTGGAAGCTGAAAAATCAGTGTCAGTGGGAAGATGTGGGTCCTGAGCAGTGGTCTAGGTACAGCTGAGACAGTTTAGGATGGAGCTGCACATAGGCACGCGTCTACCATGAGTGTGTTAAGTCATCTTTGTTAATGCTGTTTTAAATGAAATAGCTGCTTCCAGGAAGCCCTATTTTGAGGGAAGAGCAGCAACTTAGTTTTGGGATATTTTTCTGCTTTAGATGTATAGGATCAGTATTAATTTAATGTATCTGTATCTCAGAAATACACTGCTTTTCTGTGTAAAACGTCAGCAGAACAAACAACTTTTCAGAACTGAATCCGAATTTTCAGTGGAATGATGGTAGATCTTGATTTTCTTGGCTTGCTGACATAATTGACTGAAAGAAACACGAGGCTGTGGTGTGCTTTACCTAATAGCCTTTATTTTATATCTGTGCCCTTCTGGATTAGCTCTCTGGTTGTATCCTATGGGAAAGCAAGGAAGGGACCGGATATTGCCCTCCTAGCTGCAGTAGTGCCAGCCTGCATGAATAGGATTGGGGGTTTTGCCCTCATACTTAAAAGTCTACATCATGCACCTACTCATAAAACACCCTGCTTCTCTCCAAAGCTTCCTTTGGAGCCTAGGGACCACAGAGTAAACGGAAACTGCTCCCTGACCTGGCAATAGCCTCCTCTTTTGTGAATTGTCCTTAACTTTGACAAGAATCGAAGGAGATAGGGTGGGAACAAAGGGGAACCAGCAGTGAGACAAACAGCCCCACTGCTCCAACACCACACTACAGCCCCGGCTGCCTAACACAGAGGTGTCATCCTCTTGTTCCCCCACTCTCTGGGTCTTGCTATCATTATATTAAATATATATTATTGATGTTAATGATGCTGCCTACAGCACTGCAGCAAGCTAATGTGTGCATTATAAATCTCGTGGTTAAAGAGAAAAGTTCATTAACCTTGTTTGAAGTAATGGCATGTCACAACTCTGCTCATTGTATGAAATGAAATGGCTCAGATCTGTGACATTTCTGAGAGGACCTTTCCTCTAACTGGGATTAAGAGCATGTTGGTTACTGAAATGCACTAATTGTTATTCACCATTTCGAGATACAAATTGAAAATTTCAACCACAGGGATGTGAACAGAAAAGTATATTTTACAGAGATGAGTTACATGCCTGCAAGGTGGATTCATCCAGTTTATGTGGAATCATCTTATTGTTCTCCTCTTTTGCATACTATTAGTACTTTTTTTTTAAACTACAGTTTGCAGAGGTACTTATTCCCAAAGTATTTAGGAGGAGAGAAAGGAGACGGGCCAAGCATTCTGCTGAGGGAAACCAAGAATCCTTAAGAAGTCAAAGGTACTACTTGTTTATTTTGGTGGCTCCTTGGTGATTGTCCTTTTCACCTTTTATTAACCTGCAAATGGATTAGTCCTCCTAAACTAAAGCGAAGAGACCAGTGCACAACCCACTGCCCCAGAGATAAGGTCACAAAGAGGGGACGTGTCCCGAGTACAACCTCCGAGAAGAAATAGAAGTCTGAAGGCATTTACACTAGGCTGCCATTGCGCTTTACTAGCCCTACTGTGATTTACCGTATCAGTTCAACTGCTGACACCTTTATGTCCCTCCCTCCTATCCCAGCAGGCCACAGAGACACAGTCCATGATAGATGCTGGTGAACTTTTCCTCTGATCACCTTCTGAAGAACTTTCCCATAATCTATTGTTTTCTATCACAGTGGAAAACAAAACAAGGGGTTTTTTTGACTTTCAGTTACCAGCTATTTTGCCCTAACTTTAAAGCAATGTACTGAATTTATTACATCAGTGTGAAAGAAGTTTTAAACTCTTGTCTCTTTATCCTACTCCCTGAACTTAACATGGTCCAGAGTAAATCAACGTAATTGCTGTTAGACCTACATTGTTGCAGGAATGTTTTATATTCCATGTTGTCAGTTATTTAGAACAGTTAATTGAAACTGCAAACATAAAAAGAGGAAAGCTACAGTTAAGAAATTACTTTTTTTTTGTGCCTGTGGCTACTGTATGAATTATACAAAGAGTTAACACTAACTTTAATGTAAGACCAAAAGTGTCTGGAATATCTAAAAGAAAAAAATACAGTTGTGGATTCAAGGCAAGTATTTTCTTTAATTGACCACATAAAAATAGAAGAACTCATCCTGGATTGGTTGAAGCAGCTGACCTAGCATTCTTCTTTGTAACTCCAAAATATTTACCAAAATGTTGCATTTGCTTCTAAATGAATAAATGTCATGGGCTACACCTGGTTTTCTCTCATCAAAATTCAGCACCAGTATCACCACATGAGGGAGAAAAGAAAATCACAGCAACATTACCAAGGGGTATACTGAAGAGAGTGCACTTGGAAGAGGGGAAGCTGTGCTGCAAACTCCTCTGCGAGCGTTCTCCCTCGGAGTGCCCTCAGCTGACTCGCTGCCACTGCAGCCCGCAGAGAGGGTGAGCAGAGATGCATGTACAAGCAAGCTTGTCCTGTGTGCAGAGGCGTCAGAACGTGTGTAATAGGGAGTTAAGGAGTGGCTGGATTGGGAAGGAGATATCTGGGGAAGGCTGAGTCAGCACTTGCCAGTAATGTGATCACACCGCTGATCATCTTCATCCTTTCAGCTGAGAATTATGTTTGAGGAGGTCTACAATCAAATGTTCCCAAATATGTTTGCACAGTCTTGCACAAAGTGCTCTGCTCTCTCTGGGTTGTGACAGTGCTGCAGACTCAAATTCATTTTCTTTGCATTATTTTGATAACTGCTTCTTATAATTGACATCCCTGTAGACAATTTGGCCCAATGTATTTTCACAAATTAAGTCTGTGTCTTGCTATTTTTTCTTCATATACTGAACTCCACAGTCTCAAAGCCCTCCTTCTGGGCTCTGCTGCATCACTGTGGCTGGCCATCATTTTGGAACAGTCATTTTCATCATAAATGGCAAAAATATTGAGACATTAAAACTGACTGCTTTATCTGGCAGCATGAAGTCTACAGTCAGGTTAGACACAGAAATATTTGCTCACATTATATGTGAGCAAATGTATATAGTTATACATATAACTATCTAAAATCAGGTAGAAATATGAAAAATATTTTTTATCTTCCCATTACCTACGTTAGCTAAAGAAACACAGATGCATCTGTGGATTTGAAGCTTGACCTGTCATCACCTTTAAAGCACAGTATGTGTCCCACCTGGCTACTGCCCCTTGTTTTCTTGCTTTTCTTGAAGGCTGAAGGAAAGACAAGAATTTCAGAAGCAGTTTCTTAATCAGACACACTGTCCTTGCAGCCACAACAGAAAAGGGGCAGGAGCATAGTCAGGCCACCAGCATGTGCCAAGGCCAGCGTAGCTGTCCCCCTGCCTGCTCAGCTTCTTCAGATGGAGGGGAAAGCAGAAACCTAGCCCTTTGCTGCTGGTTTTACTGAACCCTTATGTGCTTTGCAGCTCCTGTAGGCTGAGCCGGTGCAGGCACCAGGGCCACTTCACCGTCAGCTTCCTCCTTTCTCATCCTCCTTTGACCTCCTGCATGTCCCTGATCCCTTATATCTGCTTCCCTTCCCTCCTGCAGAGCACTGGTACAAAGGGTAAATGTGGTCCCCTCACTCTGCCTGCACCTCTCTCTCTCCCCTGTACCAAGATCCCTCATGATATAAGGTCACTGCTATAAAATGGCACATACATACTTGGCTACAGCTGTCTAGCTGTGGCCTCCCCAGGCTTTCCTACTGACAGGTTTTATCTTTCTCCTCATCTCCCTTAGAAGTGCTCAGGGTGGCCCTGTCTCCCCACCTCTGTCGGTAGGCTCCCATCACTCCCATCTGAATTCCCCAGTCTGCTACCCTTGGTGAAGCAGTCTCTCCAGTCTTTATTTGTCTGGGAAATAGCTCATTTAACTGGGACAGGGAGGATGGGCAGAGATGAGAAAGAGCCATTGTTATGCTGAAAGCAGTTAATGGGTGCCACCAGACATTTGTGTGATCTAAAGACTGTAGCAGGAGTCCCTTAAGCTGTGCTGGTGCTGCCCCGGAGGCAAGGGTTTCCCACTTCTCCCTTCTCAGTTTTCAAATTTTCCTCCAGTTGAAGAAGGGTCTGGCACTTGTCTACTGCATTCCTCGGCATTTCCTAGTGGATTTGATGGGATACTCAAAACACACAGAGGGAGAAACACCCTCGAGTTGAGAAGAGGCCTCATGACGTGTTTGTCATTAAAGACACGAGGGTTTGAGTATGGACAGGGCTTTGGAGAGCTGGTCAGCACCTGTCCGGGGTAGGAAGGGCTGGTGGCTGAACCTGCACACAGGGCTCCATGTCTGCTTGGTGTCTTTGTGGAAGAAGGTGGGATTTGGTGACTTGGGCCCTTACTTTTTCTTGAGTGTTTAAATATGCCACAACAGAAAAACAACCCACACCTTTTGGGGACAAAACATTTTTTTACAGAAAGATTCTGGGCCTTCAGCAGATGTGTAGGTCAGCTGCGTGGTCTGTGTGTCCCCATTTGATTAAGGAAGTCTTCCTTTGTGTTTCTGTAAAATTTGCCTTAACTCATGATTGGACTGGAACTTTTATGGTTACTAGGCAAAACCACATTCAATTTAAAATCCTAAATACCTCAGGCTTTACACCAAAAATCATTCACTGCCATAATTCTTCCTCTTTTCAGGGGGCTGTCTGTTGGAGGCAATGTGAATAGTTGCTTAGTTTTTCAGTTCTGCTGTCTAAAGGCTTAGAAATTACTTGAATTTTCACCCTTTCCTATTATTTATTTCTCTTCCTTCCTCACTATCTTTCTGGATCAGAAGTGCTGACCTTATTATTTAATACTCCACAAGCAGGAGGTCTCAGAGTTTTCCTTGTCACTGAAAAAAGTGGAAGAAGAGTAAGATTTTGGTGGTCAGAAATTGAGTGTTACTGATTCATTGGAACAAATCCAAGTGGCTGGTGGGATGTACGGAAATACGATGTAATGAATCACTAGTAACCTCTAAGGGGAAGGTAATGTGTCCGAGATTGCCTTCAGATACACCTTCTAGACTGGCCTGGAAGATGGCTGTTTCCATATTCCCTCACAGGTATAGGGAAGACATTTGGAATAAATCTTGTAAGAAACAGGGCGGCTGGCATATGGTGTCATTCACCTACCAGTCACCCAGCCCAGCTCAGCAGTGGCTGATGTGGTTCACATATCATTGTCCTTTAATGGTCTATGAAAATGAACTTTTGATCCCAGTCCTGTTTTAAGTAAACAGATGACCCCATCAAGCAACACCATCCCATTTGGGAGCTCAGCAGAGGCTAAAGCGAGCAGTAAAAGATCTGCCGTTTACAGACGCCACTAGTGAGCTGTGAACTTTTGTCCAGGGGGTCGTGGTGGTGAAAGGACACAGGAGGAAGCAGAGGAGTGACACTCGGCCTTACCAATTTCTTACCAGATTTTTTTTAACTCTACTTCCTTCTGTCAGAAGGAATGTTGGCGATTAAGAATATTTTCCATGAATAAGCTCGTGAGGAGGAGAAGGTTAGTAACCCCGCCTGCCTCCCCTAGAGGTTGCCTGTGCAGTGGCTGGAGAGAGTTCACATCTGGTTCAGCTGTGCTGGGGCTGCAGTGGCAGTCCAACACCCTGCTGCTTTTAGTCTGAGTGCTGCTGAGGGCTGGCGGGCAGCACACGTGCAGGCTGGGCCCTGCTGAGCTGAACTGCCGATAAAGGGACTAAGTGTCTCTAGCAGAACTTGGCGCAGATGGAACTCCTTCCCATTTCAATGCCAGAAGGCAAGATTGTATTGCAATGTGCTGTACTTAAGGGCTACCACAGGCCACTTCAAATTTTATCTTAAAAGAGTTTTGTCATGAACAGGGAAATTCACTCTCCATAACCTTTTTTCCCAGGTTATTACAACAGTCTTTATTAACCCGAATTCATTAGTTTAAAATTAAGGACTGCCTTATACTATTAAGCTGGATAATCTTTTTTTTTCGTTGGGGGGAAGGGAGTGGAGCTGCACGGCCTTTCACCTTCCAGCTTTACAAGCAAAGCCAAACTTCTGGGCAATCACTGTGCAAAATGCTTTTTCCCTCCCCTTCTTCCAGTGATGGCTGCAAACAAAGGTCTTTAGGGCTGGCTACTCCAGACCTCAGGACTTTTAAAGGTCTTTACTTGACTGGAGATCAAAGGTTTCTCCTTAAAGGGTTTATCACTCGGACAAATACTCTGCAGTTAGCATTTCAAACTGGGTTTACAAGTCAAATAATTTAGCAATTTCTTCTAACCATGTGGTCTTCTGTGGAGGCTGCTGGATGCCAATTATAGCACCACTTTGACAGGAGTGCAGCACTATCTATTGACAAATGCATGCACCCTTTTCACCATTCTTTACTAAAGAAAAAAAGATTTCCACATATTCTAAGTAGGTCCTAGACTGCTCAGCTGGGGCCTGAGTTCCCCTCCTGGGATTGCCTACTCCTTACTTGACACCTTCCGTACGGCTCTTCTTCTATCTCTGCCCCTGCCGAAAGCGTTTTTCTCCTTTGAAAGCCTAAGAGCTGTGAAGATAAGTAACTGGATGGTGGGAGTTATTATCACTGGTGTAAATTGTAGTAATATGACAAAAATGATGTCCTAATCATTGTTCCAACATCCTTGACCATTAACCCTTCCCTTTTGAATGCTGCTATCAGAACGTCCTGGCTCTAGGAAGAGGAGGTTGCCTGTCATGCTGGTGTGTACAGGCCAAGCCAGTGCCCAAAATGCCCTTGTCAGCAAACCTGCACCAACAGCTCTGTTGAAATGTAGAAGGCTATGGAAATAAAAATTGATTTCTGATAGGATGCAATTTTAGGTGGACATTTAGAAGTGAATCCTAGCCAGGCTCGGCAGTATTTGGAGGCTGCTGCATTATTTTTACCTTCCTTGCCCAAATTCTACCTAACTCTTTACAAGCAACAAAACAAAATAATCCCTGTTACATATTTTATTTTAAATTGATGATATGATGAGAAATGACACTCAAATCAAGTTCATTTATAATGACCTGATGTTAAGATGGCATCCTCATTTGAGCTGATAGCAAAACTCCACTTGAATTTGAAAAGCCAGGCTGTATCTGGCCAAAATGTCTTGCCCCTAGCAACCCAGTCTTTATGCATAAGTCCTATAAAGAGATTATCCTTATTTATCTTATTACTATTAAATTTTTTTTCATAGCATCTAGGAATCTGAATCATGGGTTATGAGTCTAAAAGAGCACTTTCTACCATATCTTTGTGCTCAATAGTCTACTAGTCTCAAGGGCCTTAGATGCATGAATTTTTTACTAGATATGCTTAGGACGTCACTGGAAAGAGGGAAAATATCAATGATGTCTCCCTTTCATCTAATTGCCTACTAATGGAAGTTGCCATCCAAGACTTAGGAAACATAAGTCATACCTTGGCTGGGTAAGGTGTTTCTCCCCCTTCCTGGGAAAGCATTCCTAACCACAGAGCCTCCAGCAGCATGTCAGAGTGCTCATCTTTACCTGGAATTGTGCCAGAGCAAGATTATACGTATTCACTGGTCTGGCCAGGAAGCAGGATGCTATCATAGGAGTTGGAGTGCTTGTCTGAAAGTGAGGGGCTTTGCTACACCTTTTATGAAGTTATACACGTTTTGAAGAAAGCTTGATTAGACTGAGGATTAGTTTGCTGTCAGTTTGGCTATCATGGTGATGAGATGCAACTCTAACTGCTTTTGAGATTGTGACCTGCAACCTTAGCACTGTATAACAAACACCCAAGATTTCTAATGATAGGTGTGCTTGATTTTTGAAAGAAGAATGCTTCAAAGGACAGAAGTTAAGCTCCTAGGGACCCTAGTTCCAAAGGCTCAAGTGTTACCCTCCATGATTAGTTCAATTGTTTCCTATGATCCCAGGACAGACCAGTGCACTGGGGAGTGTATTTGCCCACTGTGGTCCTGGCAATCGTAGTTACAACTGACAAGACTGAGCCAAGAAACAGCAACACTGACTTACTGTGGAAATGCTCAGATCTCCTAATGGGCTTTCACTTTTTCTATGCCTGAATGTAAACATTGTCCACTTCATTATCTCTGGAAAGAGGAATTGAATAAAAGATAGTCATACACCTGAATCTTTCTGAGTGATTTAATAAATAGTAGGAGAATATGAGGATTAAATCTAGGATTAAATCTAAAAAACAGCTGTGTTACGGATGAAATCAATGCAAAATACAAATTCCTTGTTCTCTCATACTCTGTTTGGTTTGTTCATGTTATTTCAATGTAGGGATTCAGTTTTGCATTCCTTACTCAAATGCACAATTAATGTAAAAGAATCACCTTGTCTGAAAACAAGTGTGATAGGTCTGAGTTAAAGCAGCAGAACACAGGCAGTCAGTCATACACCACAGAATAACTCCTTAGCATAATATCATCATGTTCCACAAACACTAGAAACTAAAATATTCACACTGATTGTGAAAAGATTATTCTACACTTTGCCACATCCTAAGGTATGTTTGCTTTTGGAAGTAATGTATAATATGTTCCTACCATTACTATTGCTTAGTGACGTGGTTCTTGCAAAGTTTAGTATCTCCTGGTGCAAGTGGTGGGAAGAAGAGGGGGGAGAAAGAGTTTGTTTCTAAATTTTAATTTTGAGAGAAAATATATTGATATATCAATACCTTGCAGGTGTTATTTTACAGATAACTTTAACAATGTGGGAAGTTTTATATCAGAGCTAGTAATTTTTTTCATACAAAATATGTGTTACCATGGTACTGGACTAGAAAAGATCATCTTTGACACTGCTGTTGCAGGTAGTTACTACCTGGTCACAAAACCCATTCTCAAACTACCAAATTTGGTCTCAAAACCAGGTATGTTACTTGCTTCCACTATTCTTAATGTAAAACTCTTCTTGAATGTCTTGTTTCTAAAAGTTAAAACCTTCTTCAAAGTCCAGAAAAAAATTGCTCAGAGCTAGTTTATATCTATTTATTCTTACGCTAATATAGTTTTCAAATTAATTAAGACTTTTCCCAAACTGGGTATAGAGAACCATCCTAGAAGACTTCACTCTATTGCACCACACAAGCCTTTTCATTCTGTTCTCCAGGGTCTTGTCAGTGTTGCAAGTTTTCTCTTCAGTCATTCAATTTTGAGCAAAGATGAATTTAAAATATGGGCTAACGTGAACAGTATTCCAGATGAGGCTTGAACAACACCTTCTCCAGTGTTATGAATATTTGCCTACTTCCACTGGAAATGCCTTGCCTCATATATTCCAGGATCACTTTTGGCTTTTCACAGCCATATCACGTTGGCGACTCAGTCATTCCATGATAAGATAATACCTCCTGATGTTGGTTTGTTTGTTGGGGGTTTTTTTTGTCTTCAGTTGTCTCCAGCTGATGAGAATTATTAGTCTCATCTTAGTCCAATTTAAATTCTCGTTATTAGTTGCCAAACATACCCTTGTACTTTATACAATGCTTTTCATCCCTGTTTTGCTACTGGCTCATTCTTGAGTGCCATTTTCTTTTGGACACTACAACCCTCTTGACCTTTTGCCCTCTTATGAAATGAGATGGTCACAAAATTCATTACTGAGAAATTACTAGTGTATTTTTAGTGTAATTACTAGTGTAATTTCTCATCTAACCACCTCTGACCACATATTACTCCTTTTAGCACCTTATCCTCCTTACAACTCTCAATTGCTACTCTCTCCATCTTAGCTTAAACCACTTATGAAGCATAGCATCAGGTGCTTCACTGCAGGCTTTTTCTGGGCCCAGAAATGTTGTTATTTTTTCAAAATAAATAATTGTGAAGTGTCTCATTCAGTATGATATATTTACTATGAATTCTCGTTGGTAGAGCTGAGCTTCGTATGTTAGTTCTGTACAATTTCCTGTGAAACAATCCTTAATTTGTCATGAAAAATTCAAAATTCATGCATTTCAAATATGGATAATGGTTTTGTGGTACATCAGTGCAATATTCAATAGCTAATCCCTCCCATGACATTATCCCATGCAGAAGCAGGATTATGGTTTTTAAGTTCTTGTCTGACTTGCTTTTTTTTGTCTGTTGTTTTCTCCGCTCAGAATCAAAATGATGAAATTCTTTTAAAGCTGATGAAAAAATTATTGTGACTACAGTTGGGCAAAATGTCATCTTCATTTATCGACTGATAAAATCTTTGTAATAGGGACCTGGCATAGCTGATCTGTCCTAATAGAAAAAACATGCTTCAAGAAATATTTATATTCTCCTGATTGCACAGAGATGATGTAAGTACTACTGCCTTCATGTGTACACTAACACCTTCAATTCTGTATAATTTTATGACTTTACATTCTTTGGCGATCTAGATCCTTGTGAAGCACAATGGATTTGAGAAATAAAAAGAGAAATTTGCTCCTTTTCTGGTATGGACAACCTCAGACATAGCTATCTATACAAAGCTATCTGTATACTATTGAAAAAAATAGAAATGGAAAGAAGAGAAGCTTCAAAAAGTTTTCATGCTTGGAATCTGTTGTAAAATACCTTCTGTAATTTGTATAATAGCCATTCTTTTAACCGTGGAAAAGGTTTATAATTCTTCAGATACAGACTCACAGTTCTTGTTTGTTTCTATATATTTTTAATCAATGACTTACCATTAATAACTTGTTTAGAAAAGGGAATAAGTAGGTTGTTTGGTCTGACATTTGGTCAGATAACAAAAACATCTACTAAAGCACCAAAATATTTTCTTTCTAAAATGGAAAGAACCTATGATAAATTGGTTTTTCTTCCCCAAAGGAAAATAGCTGCATATTTATAACTTCTGAAATCCAGCTAAAAATTACAAGAAGGTAAACATTTCTGCAGATGACTTCAGACTCAGACACCTGGTTTTGAACTACAGAACCACCTGTGCAGTGTTAAACATGTGAGGAAGGAAGTACAGTATACAAGGTAAAAAGTACAGGGCGAGGCAATGTGATGTATCCCTTAGGTCAAACAAGAGGCTGTTTGTGAATGACCCTTCCGAGGCAGGGTATGACTTCCCAAGACTGGAGCTCTCTACAAAGGGATGCATAAATAGCAGTTGTTCACAGCAAGGGTTATACTATATGGCTATTAGAGTGAATAGAAGCAACTCACTTCTCGCCAATGACAGGAAATAAGGTCAAGCAAAGATAACAGGTCTTTGAATTAGAGGTTTTCAAAATATTAGTCTTGCGCCTTCAGTATGGAATTGAATGAGTTTCTCTTTAAAATGTCCTACTTCTTAAACTCAGGGACATTTGAAGCCAAGTGTATGAAACAGCAACCATCAGGTTTTATGCCTGCCTTACTCAGCTTCACTTAATCCAGAAGGCAGTACATTTAGTAACATAGTGAATCTGAATGCAAATAATTAAAGAGTGCAGCTGGGGGCTTTGGGGTATATTTTGTTTAATCTCGATATTCTTTCTGAAAAGAAGGGAGAAGAAATTATATACTATGCAAATGCTGTAATAGCACTGTTAGAAATCTGATTTACTCAAGAAAATAAATATTTGTGTAACAGCATCTTGCTTACTAATTACTTTAATACCATATATGGTGCAGGAATAATTTTATTTTTCCATAATTCTTTAATGGATTAACTACATAATCAATTTCCAGAGTGACCAAAGCCTCAGGTTTCTTCTTTGGCATTTCATAAAGGAAAAGAGATATTTTCCTTTTTACCTATAGCTCAACGTGACTTATAAATCATCATCCAAAACCAGACATGTTTTAGAATGCAAGACTTTAATAACAAAATTTGTTAGTGAAACAGTTTTACAGTGATTTCCAGAAGCTTAGTCTGAGCTGTCCTCTTAACTCATCACTTCAAATCTTACAAGGTATTTTTTCTTGTAAATCATTTAAAAATGTACAGCAACTGGATCTATGATTAAATCACAGATACAAACTTAGGATAATTTAAACTCTTACATGTACATATCACGTTCGGCAATCACACAATAAGTGAATGTATATAAACTTGTTCCATAACAATGTCGGGGTGAGTTCAATAGAGGGGGTTCAAAATTGGTGGAGCTGCCAGCAACAGTGAGTATATCAGCAAAACTCAAAAAAATAATGAGTATACCTATTTTTTATGTAGCACCTCTGGTAAAATAGTATATCACATTTTGTATTGGTAGTATAGAACAGTTTATAAATTTTTGTATTGATATCTTATTCAAAATCAGAAGTTATAAAATAATAAATTCCAAATTACTTCTTACAACAGATATATAGCTGTAACAGTTTTTGTTTGCTGTGTACACATTTCCCATATTTATCAAGTACATAATTTGATTTTGCAACATATGTTGTTCTTTCAATAAAATACAAATCACTGCAATTAAATAATTTCTGAATAGTAGTAAATTCATGTAGCATAAACAGATAGACTACATATTTTGTTCTAGTGTTTGTGTATACATTTGTGCTTTTTGTCAAATGTATAGGGAACAATGAATAAGGTCATTTTTTAGAAGATAATAGAAAATCTTGCCTATCATTTAGCAAAAAATGGTAAAAACTCTTGATGGTCACTAAAGTGTTAGGTGGGCTAAAAAAAAGTTACACATCCTTTCACATTATCCCTTAATTACAGGCAATTTCCTTGATTCAGGAGTTTCATACATTTCACAGGGATATCAAAATGACCCATCTAAGTAGTTCAGCTGCAAGACAAGAGAAGAAAAAAGTTCACACATTTGTGTTCCATTGTAATACTGCAACTCCTCCTTAAAATGACAGAAAGCATATTTCCACTCTGGGTTTTGCATTTAAGTGAAGACTCTTTCTCCTTTAATATTTGTATGCTTTATTCAGTAATAAAATGTCAGTGATATTAATTAGATAGATTAATATTATATGAGCAAAGTATTTTATTCTGGTAAAAATGTGCTGTTTAGGCAGAAGAAATATGTAATATTAAAATATATTTATTAAAAACAACAATGATAGGTACATTTCATTCCTACATGACATTCTTCAGTTGTCCTAGTTCAGCAAGCTGGGACCAGTTTATCACTGTGTGGGTGTCACTAAAGTGGTGTATTCTAAACCCTCCATGTCATTTCTCATGAACTGTTAACAATGGACCATTTGCAGCTGCTGCCCAGGGCACACCTGACCCCTCAGGATGTCAGCTGGGTGTTAATGAAGCCTGGGAGATTGCAGCTGTGATAACTCCCCTCCGGGGAGTTGTTGGCACCTCCACACCCAGCCTGAGGGGGCGTGTCTGCTAATGGGCCATCAACGATTCCAAAATACCCCTTGACTCACAGAGTTAAATCCCCCATTGTGGAACTCCCTGCCCTGAGGAAGGTACTGGGTGTTCCCACCTGAACCTGAGGGTGTATAATCTTGGGGTTTGGGGACTCCTGGGACCACTCCTTAGATCCAGAGGAGGACCAGAACCTTGACAGGAGGAGACCACCACTCTTGACCAGACTGTGACTGTCATCTGCACCAACAGGTCTGTTCCCTTCCTTTTACTTTGGACTCAGGGGAACCACATGGAACTCAGCAGCTCTTCATTAATTTTGATGATTATGTATTTCTACCATAAATTCTGTGATTTCCCTGAGTGGTGGTGATCAGTATTTGGGTTTTTTCCTTCCTTTGGTCTTTAATTTTATTTAAAAACATTTAAGAAATTATGCCACATTTCCTTTTTTTTTTGTCTGCTTGAGTTATATCTTATTTTTTAAAATACTTTATCCAAAGTTCACTGACTCTGCTCACTCTTTTATTCAGTGTTTGGATAATTTTTTTTGGTAACTGATTAAAGCTAAATATATTATGGGCTCTTGAGAGGTTTGCAACTCCTTCACATTTGCTGTCTCTGCTTGGAGATGCATTAATTCAGTGAGCATGGCTGTGCTTCTGGGCCATGACTATACAGAGCTCAGTCATTCTTTTGCAATTTTCACTCTCAAACTAAGAAACCTCCTGAACAGCAATATCTGAGATGTATATTAAGTTTGGTCTGTCCTGTATAGAGCCACTATGAATGTTATATCTGAGTACTGCAGATTCAATGCATTTTCTTTACATTTTCTTTAATGAGGAAAGTGCCATTATCCCTGGTTCCCACATGGCTCACCATGCTTCGGTTTATGATTGCCCACATAACTCAACACAGATTTTCAACTCCTCAACTCATGTCCTAACTACTGGAGTTTTACTACAGTTACAGTGCTTTAGGTATGGTTTCTAACTCAACTTCTTGAAAGAAAACTTAACAAAATAGGGTTCTCTACAGTCTGAAACTTGTGAGGCTTTGGATGAAAAATGTTTATTGACCATTATACAAATTTGATTACCAACTTGAGTCCTGCTTTGTCATATTTTCTGTCTACACAGACACAGGGTTTTTCTTCAGTTGTTTTACATGCATGGACTTTCTCTGTCTATTGTAGCAACATGCAAAAACATTAATGTTGTATCTGAGGTGCCTGCTGAGAGCTTCTGACACTTACCCTGGGAGGGGCACACATGTTAGTAATGATATCTCCAGCTGCTGCTAAATAAATCATAATGCCATCTTAAAAACATTGACAAAATAGAACCAGATCCCATATTGAAAGCTGGCCAGTCTTTCATATGAATGTCTTTCACAGAAATTCCTGGGCACCTGTTATAAGACTTACTCTTCAGTTTTAATTAAAAGTTATCCATAAGTATTTTTATTAAATACATCAGCACACATGGTCATCTCTTTTTATCTTTAGTTTCTTTTCCATGGAGTGTAAAATCATCTGCTAAGCACTGTACTCTGTGCAGTTTGTGGCTTGAGGGCCATGTTGAAATGGGGAACCAGAAAGATGAAAAAACTGACGTACAACTGTAAAACTAAGTTTGTATATTCAATACATAAAATGCGGGCATTTTCTTTTGTTTAGCACTGCTCTCTAGAAATGAAAACACAGTCATAGAATCATTTTGTGCTGCAAAAGCATGAGTATGTCAGAGAATATGTATTATGCACACTTTAATAATAAGGAACAAAAACATCCATGGAATAGGATTTTTAAATAACTTGGCGATACTTCCATGGTTTTGCATAAAGGTATCCAAATGAAACCAAATTCCTCAACTTTGAAGGTTGCTTAGTTATTTTTCTGGTTTCCTGTTCTGTGATAAATGGATAGACTTCTTCCTTATTATGGAGGCCTTCTAATGTTCTTTGCCTTTTATAATTTTTTAATCTGTACTACCTGGCTTTTGTTTTCCCTGAGGCAAACCACATAATTACAAAATTTACCAGCAGCCTAGAGCATTCAAATTTACTGGTAACTCTTTACAGAGAGTTCTTCATATTCCTTCAGTGCTTTGCTTTCATGGGGGCCAAGGAATCCTTTTTAATAGTCTCTCTCAGAAATATGGCTTTGGGACAATTTCCCCCTGTGTCTCTGTAAGCTCTGCAGACCATAGTCTGCATTCAACACAGGTTTTCAGGTAGTCATGTCTTTCAATCCTGCTGTGTGCTGTCCTTTGGAATGTTTTTTTTGCCTAATACCTGAACAGAAAATTAATGGTAGTTGTTTTAAATGAAATGAGAATCTTAGGGCATGCAGAGTATGGATAGAAGCATATTTATACCGTGGGTTGTACTTGAACCATTGGCTGTTCTGTACAGTGAGAGAAGCAGGGTTATGTTCAGGGCCAGCACTGCTGTTAATATTAACCTACCATTTTCAGTGCATAAGGATACTCTCACGCTGAAATTGTGTATCATACAAGGGCTATTAAGTGGTGGACTGTAAATCAGAGAAGGATTGCAGACTCTGAATATTGACCTCTTCTTGTTCCTGAAGGCAGCTGATTCACAAAGGTGTTCAGAAAACATATTTGTCAGGAGCTCCTTAGAAACTTTTGGACAAAATAATCTGGTGGAAATTTACTTGTATACATTCTGATAAAAGTCACCAGCCAACTGCGACTAGTACGAGTGCTAGTTTGAAATCATTCCAACATACACCACCATGCCAGTGCACAAGCATGAAATACCACCAAGAATCTGACATCAGAGGTGGTGTTCCACTTATCTATTCATTTAAGCTTTGTAGAAAACATTACTAAACCAGAAGGCCCCACGTGCCCTTTGTTTAACTTGCTGTATTTATTGCCCAACACCTTGAGGAAACTGTTAAAACACTGTTTATGCAAAGAGAATCCCTGACATTGTGTCAAGTTCAAAGTTAGCATGGTTTATAGATCATTCCCATGCCCACAGGGCTAGGAAATCTGCCCAGGGGTGTAGTCTAGCTTGGAATGGCTTAATATGATGAAAGATGTAATGCAACCACTGGCTACTAGAAAGTAACACAGCATTTTAAAGATGGAACCTACAAGTTTTAATTTTCTATTTGAATATATGCAAAGAAATGGCAACAAGTTGGTTTTGTTGTTTTGGTTTTTTTTTATTTTATTTTTCTTAAGTTTCTTCCTCTAATGTTGTACTTCAAGCCATTGACTTTGTAAATATTGCATAGGTAACCATCCGTATTTTAGAAGCATATTCAGTTCATTAGTCTCTTTTCTTCCAGTAAAGTACTCAATAGCCAACAGTTTAATTGTAAGCTCATTTAAAATACATGGATAGTGTAAAATGAAATTAACCTAGACTTAAAATTTCATGGATAAACCACTGAGACTATTAAAAGTGTTCCATATAATAAATTAAAAAGGGGAGTAAAGTCTGTCTGGGGTATTGTCATACACAAAGTACGCAAAACATCTCATCTGCTTTCTGGCATTAACCCAGCTGAGACCTAGCTACCATGTAAAAAACAGATTAAACTAACATCCATCAAGGTGAAAGATAATTATTGCTTGTGTCAGACAACACCTGTTTTTGCAGCATTCCTCAACTGAGTTAAACTAGAGACATGCTGAAGCTTTCCACTGAATTTTACATTTGACAGTTGCCTGAAGCGATTGTGCCTGTGAAACACCTTCACCTCTTCCTTTGTTTACTTTTTGGGTAGACTAAAAATGTTAAAATACTAAACAGAAAAATTTAAAAAATTAAGCAGAAAATCCAGCAGCAAAATATGTAAAGTTTTTGATGGATGTTTATTGAAAAAATGTTACAATAGGCAGTCTTATGTGAAGTCTACATATAGATCTGTTGGAAACATTCATTTGATAATGAATTCTGTTTACGTTACTGAAGTGAGTAATCCCACTTACTTCAATGGAAGTTTGTAAAAGTGAAAGTAGTAGTCCCCAGATAATGCCAAATGCACTCCTGCTATCTTTAGGCAACACTGCATTGTAGGTTGGAAGGCAAAATGTTCATCCTACTGCATAAAGTAATCTGTACTGCAGGCACAAATTTCACAACAAAGTCCTGCTTCAGTTGTGCCAAGACAGCTTAGGGCCCATGGATCTAAGTGCATTCTGTTACATGAAAAGCAATGATACATATGCATGGTGTAGCTTTCACAGGTCAGGTCACAGAAGGATTCGGAGTTTTTTTTCTGTTTGGGGGAGGTTTTTTTGCCTTTTTGAGAGATGTAGGCTGAAGTTTGATTTTGTGATTTTCTTACGAAACAGACCTTGTGAAATAAACTTGTTTTTCCACTAAATAGGAAAAACCTTTCAAAATGCTGCATCATCAACTGCTCTGCAAGGTACAATCTAATTTGATCAGGGTTAACTACTAAATACTATGAGGTCCAATCCAGAGTTTGCTTAGGTCAGAAAGGGTGTTTTCATCAGTTGAACTGGGTTTTAGGAGAGACCTGATAGAAAGGCCAGGTGGATGATTATGCTAAACAGTAGCCCCTAAATTAATCTGATTAGAGAGGTTGCTTTAGACCAGCGAAGGAAGTGTGAGGTTTGGTTGACTACAAACTGCACATTGACTCAAAAGGGAAGAGAAATGGAAAAGGGTGCAAGTAATGGAGCACCAATCATCCCCTCAAAAGCAAAACTGCCATCACATGGTAAACTATGATAAACTGTGTTCAAAGGGGAAAGAAAACTCCTCTGCAAAAAATGTGCTTCCCAAGAGAGAAACACAGAGGTCCATAGAAGAGAATGAGCTGAGGTCACAGATGTGTTTATTGGGGCAATAGATCCAGAGGCAGCACAGCATGCCTCATTGCAAAAGGAGGCAGCAGCTAACAGTGTTTGGTACTGGCTGGTTTTAATGACACACAAAAAGACTGCACACAGATTTGAAAACAAACATGATCAGATGGAGAAATGTGAAACAGATAAAATGGACAAGCCAAAGACCTTAAAGGAAAAGCTATTGCCACAAATAAATTAGGGGAGGCAGTTGTACCAGTACAGATAAAAGATGCAAGATCATCTTGTGGGAAATCTTTGCTGAATGATCAAGCAGAAGGATTATTTGTGCCACCTTATCTATTCTTAAGAGTTTTATCTAAGAGCATGTCAGGGCAGCATGGTCACAGTAAGGACAGTGCTGACACCACCCACAAATAGAGCGTTTGAAGGAACCGCAGTGGTACCTTTTCCATTGAAATCTGTTTTGGAGGGTGGGTCTTGGCCAGCAGAGTATGTCCTTATCCATAATCCTGAGAAAATTAAGAGAGTGGAAAAGAGAACAAAATCATTAGATGAGACCACAAATTGGCTAAATTCAATGGGCATCTCAGCAGAAACTTAGTGACCTGTAAAGATCCCCGAGTTTTTGTTAAGGTTGTAGTGCAGCAGTATTACATGCTGGCAGAGGAATAGCAGTGACAAAACAAGCATGAATATTAAATAAAAAGGGTGCTGAGCAAAAAAACATGGTCTTTCAATAGATGCCAGAATGACCAAGAAAACATTTCATAATACTTTAGCAACATCACCACATTAATTTCCAGAGACTTCAGAACAGAACAATGGATGGACAGACACACAAATATAACCTGACTGTACAGTAACCAGAGGCAGGAGTTAAGAGTATGCAAACAGTAAGAGAATGTCTGTGGAAAGTGTTTTAGAGATGATGCCTCAGTAAAGGATGAGGTCAGTGGAGAAAGCTGTCAATTATTTGAGCTGGAAATCTACATTGCTGTGAGCCGTATTAACAATACAGCTGGTACTGATTACATAAAAGCAGCACAGGAAATACCAGAGAGTAGATAAAAATGTCCTTTAGTTTAAATGTATGAAAAATACATCTTTGTAGTTACAATGATAACTGTAGATGGTTTTAGTGCATTTCTTTACATCTCTCTTAATGTACTCATCCTGTGCTCCAGTTACATCAAACCTAGCTGAATAAAAGGTATAACTGGTGATTAGATAAGTGTGATGAGATCAATGGGTGGAACCAAATAATTAGCTTCCATATAATGTTTTTCAGAGTTTTATTTTTCAGACAAACCTGAGTGCAGACCTAACACACATTCTTTCAAATCCTAGCCATAAAAAACATAATTGTGGTTATAAAATATAATAGTCTTTGCCCTGGAGTTTATAGCCTTGAATTATTTGATTGCCAAGTCTGTATTTCTACCTCCATAATATTTTAACTTCTACTACTGTCTGAAGTGGTTCAAAACTGGTAGAGAGAAAAACAAATGCCCAGGATAACATACAATCTGAAGAACAAATCATTGTGATTAGCTGCCAAAGAGACGACCACAGCTAGAGTCCTATTCAAGGAACTGGTTTATAGATGATGTGTACCAGCTGAGTCCCATGTAATAAACCCTCACCTGTTTGTCTGCACACCACCTCATGCTTGAGTTGGTATTAGTGTTGATCATGGTGCTATATTTATCTTCTGCATTTTTCCTGATCTGTGACCTCCAGATGCCTACACAGCTAAAATCTTTTTATGAAACTCTCACCCACTCATATCACAGTTTCTAACACATCTTTTTGTCTGGTTTTCACAAATTCAGTTCTTCCTCTTGAATTCCTGCTCAGAAAGATGGCTAAAAATTATTTTCCTAGACTGTTATTTCACTCACCTCTGTCTCACAATCATTCTCTCCATAGTCTAAGTCAGCCAAAGTGATTTGTCGTTTAAGGAGTTTTGTTGCTTATATGATCTTCTCATTCAGCATCTAAAGGTTGACTCCTATTTTTAACCTGTTAATGATGCCAGTGTCTATTTTCCACTTGTTACATTTTCAAAAGAGCACTAGAGTGCTTTCATCCATATATTTAGCAGAGGTTCCATTGAAAACTCCTAAAGAAATGCAACCTATTTATCTTCACTGACCTCAGATACAATGCCTACAAAAAAATTGCCAACAAGAGACTGTTGGGTTCCTGAGATACTGCCTCCTCAAGCTCATGAGTATTGTTCTGGTGTTCTGTTGTAAAGCTCCGTAGTAATTTGTTCTCTTATTTAATAGTAGAGCTTTTGGGGGGCAGGGACTTTTTATGCTTTCCATTTTTGCAGCATGGCTAGGACCTGCAGAGGTGCTAGCAAAAGAACAATTAATAACACTTGTAGATAATTAGGTCTGCAGAGGCCAGAGTTATTTGCTGCTACCCTGTATGAAATAACAGGATATAACACCCCATAAATGGAAGACTTAACTTTGGCATGATCCCCTTATTATCTTGAACTGCCTTGTAGACCCAACCTTTCTTCAGCATCAAGCAGGCAGATTCTGCTTGATTAAAGATGTCATATCTATACACAGACTTTTAAAAAGTTTGTGGCATTTGTTGCATAGTTCCAAAGACAGCAAACTGCATATGTCTGCTACTTAGCTTCTTCTTACTCCAGAATTAATAACACTGACCCCAGTCAATTTTAGTGGCACCGCTTGTTCCTAACTTTCTCCTTCCAAATCTCTTGAAAATGCATGAATCAACACAGCAGTCTGACAAACCATTTTAGGAGCTGATTTGATTGATGCTCCTGTAATAGGTTGCCAGTACAAGTCCTACAACAAATTTGAAAGAAATGGGAGAGCAGGGACCCACACAGGGTCTACAGAGCAAGGGTCAACTTCCTATCTCTCTGAGGATTGGTTTTTTTGGTTGAGGAATGGGTTTGGTATACTGTTCCAAATTTCTCAGAGGAAAGACATGGGGATCTGCAGTATTAAACACATATTGGTCATCCACACCTGTCACTGTGAAGGTAACAGCAGACTCAGGGGGCCGGCAACAAAATCTTTCTTACCCATTATCATTCCAGATGCCAGAGGTAACTTTCCCCCTGGATCACAAAATGGATGCCAACAGCCACTCCTCCAGTTTAGACAAATCCCAGCCAAGTCTTTGCAGAGAGGGGCAGGAAGCAGCGAAATTTCTGATGGTGCAGTTGCAGGGTGCATACTGCACTTTGGGTCCAGCCTTGGTAGGGTTTGTGGTTCTTAACAGAGAGTGCTCAACAACAAGCAGGGCAATGGGGAAACTCAACTTTATCCCTTGAAAGGTTCAGAAGGTTAATTCATAGAGCATGGGGTGGGGTTTAGATACTTCATGAAGAATATACAGAATTAATCAAGTGATGATTCAGGCGATTATTTCTCAGATCTCTGGTAACAATACAATTGGCGTGTACAAAATGTTACAGCATTAGATCACATCCCTATATGGAATTTCAGCTCGGTCTTGCCCTTTAGATGGTGAGCCAGTGACTCACGGTCAGCTACTTCACATATTTTACAACATTGTAGCGCACAAGTGGGTCCTGAAAAGAAAATAATAATAAAACCCATGCAAAACCAACAAACAAAAAACCCAAACCCCTCAGCCATCACGCTAGTTATAAGTGAGGGCGGGCTTCCAGGCGCAGGTGGCGCGATCCTTTCCGGCCAGCGTTGCCGAGCCCTGGCCCGCCCGGCTCAGGGGGCTGCGGGGCTCGCAGGGGCTGCCGAGCCGTCCCGGGGCCGCGGCTCTGGCTGCCACCGCCGGCCCGGCCCGTTCCCGCCGACGGGCGCGTTTCCCGCTCCCTCCCCGCGCTGCTGCTCAGCCGGTGCCCACTCTGAGGCTGGCGCTGTCCCCAGCCAAAGCCTCGCGGGTTTGGTGCCTTTTGCAAGCGCCACGGGCAAATGCCGGGATTGTGACCCGCAGGTGCAGGGCGTCCCTTTGTCTGGCTGTTTGGAACGCAGCGGGTGCGCAGTCGGCTTTGGGTGCCAGCTAAAGTGCTTCCTTACGGGAATCTGCATCTGAGTGACCCGCTAACAGCGTGGTCAGGAGCGGGGCGGGAGCCCGGAGGGTAAAGTTTGCGGGATTTTCCGTGGAGAGCGGAGCCCCCGGCGGGCGGCAGGAGCTGCCGCGGGTGCGGGAACGCCCAGCCGGGGCTGCGCCTTTTCTGCACTGCCATCCCGGCGGGACTCGCTCCGGAAGAGCCAGTCCAGCCCCCACACCCTTATTTATTTATTTACTTTATTTATTTATTTATTAAATGCAGCGAGATAGGTATTTCCTTTTCTCATTCCTGCAAAATGCTCAGCTCTTGGGGGAATAGGGGAAAAAAACCCCACAGGTATCCTGGATGTGAAACTTGCCAGCAAATGAAGTGGAAGGGTTAGAAATAGAGCTGTGTAAGTTGGCTGTGGAGTTAAGTGGCAAGTTTGGAAGACTTAGGTATAAAAGGAAGTTGTTAATACCAACTGTCATCAAGTTGCTTTAGAAATTTTCTAATTCTTTAATCTGTCTTCCCGTCATAGTTCTTTTGAGTAAAAACATACAACTTTATTAGTGAGCTGCATCAGACATTAAGTGTAATGTTGTTAGTGATTGCTACAGCTGCTCTCTGTAAGTAATGTCTGGGTTGCTTTGCCTCGTTCTTTTGAGTGGAAGTAATGAGTGACTCCAGCCTTAAATGCTGGTGAAATACAAAGTTTTGTGTGGTGTGATTATTTTCACAGGGAATTTATAGGGGAGTGAACAGTTTCAGGGGTTTATCACTTATCTCTTGATATTGTTAGGCTTGTTTGAACCCTATGTAGTATGCAGTCAGCATTTCTAACATGGTCAGAAATCTCTGTCATTCATATACACGAGTGAGTTATGAAACTGCTTGTGAACTTGAAGTACAGGAAATCTTGTAGGCTCTTAAAAGTAACTTTAAAATTAACCTCAAAATATTTTCCAAATTTTGTTGTTTGATTGAAAAGTTGCTCTGAAATTGATAAAGAGGGAATTGAGACTGCTGTAGAATTTTTAGTAACGTTAAGAAGAGATCAAAGTAGTCACAAACAGGCCAAGATTTGGGGTCTGTGAGGAGCATCAGCATAGGAATCTTAAATGCACTGTGTTTTCTCATTTTTTTCAAGGACTTTTTCCTGGTATAAATCAGGAATGCAGGTGACAAACTTTTTCCTTTTGGAAAAAATGATTTGTACTTCTGCATAATAAGGAGAATCCAGCCGGAACATTAAAATCAAATAGCAGTGCAGGGAGCCAAGTGAATTCATGTGTACAGAGTATTTTTTTTTAAACTAACTTTATCTGTGAACTCCCAACCCTGGAGCCTATTTGAAATAAGATAGGAAGCTTCAGTCTTGTCACAAATGCAGCTACAACTTGTCCTGGGGAAGCCTTCGTAATGGGGTCAGGTAAAGTTCAATGAACTACCAAACCAGCACTATTTCAGAAATGCTAAGGTGCTCTTTCCACTGATCGCTCCACTCTCTCTGCCTGTTATTAAACTGGTAGTTTTTACAACATCAATAAAGAACTTTCCTACCCAATTGCCCCAGACAAAGGCCTGAAAGCTAGGTTTAAACTATGAAAACTTTGTGTTAGGTTCATTTAGATTGTTTTGCTGTGTCAAATACTCACTTGAGTTCAAAAGTTCAGATGAACCATGAACTTTGTCATTTCACAGCAGGCAGTTCTACAAATATAATCTGAAAGTGAGAAAACATGCTATATTTAAGGTGCATTTGTTGTTCTGTGTGGAATATACTTGGGGTTCTGCATTTGCAAAGTTCTGCTTGAGTTTAAAAAACCTTTTAACTATTTAAAAGACGAAAAAACTCCAAACACAATTAAGCCAAATAATTCCTTGATCCCTGACCTTTTAGCTTTCAAACCAACACATATTCAGTGACTAATCATTACTGCACAAACTAAACCCAGCTAATCTTCTTAATAAATTGTGAAGTCTTGTATGTCTCATGGTTTCAGTGATGGCTTTTCTCCCCGTCTGGAACATTGCAGCATATCAAAACAAATGGGTCATGGCTTTATGTATTTGTTTAAAGTTTTAATCTATGTCATCTCATGATACAGCCTTGAGTTGAGCAGGTTTTACAAGCATATGTGAACTGTAAGACTGGTAGGAATGAAAAATCAGTTAATGCAATTTTCACCTACTTACTAGAAAATAAGAATGTGTGGGCAAAACCAGTTTGTACAAAACTATTTTTTAAATCTGGAAAATTAACAGAAACTGCAGAGCCTGTAATAAATTTAGCTTCTTTTCCATGAAAAGGAATTCCTAAAGCATGCTCTCTTCTTCCTCCTAGTAGGTCTGGAGACTCAATCTACAGGGAAGAAGCAACATTTCTTTTTTATACTTACATTTGGAATCAGAAATCAACTAATTTAAGGCTATTGCCTCTGACTGTTCATAAATTTTAATTTAAGACTGTCCAGAATTGCAGTCTGTTAAAAATAAACACCCACCTCCCACCCCAATACAATTATCTCATATGTATTTTTTAATACCACATACATATTCTGATTTTAACCTTACAAAAAGTTTGAATTTTTGCACTTTTCTTGATCTATGTAAAAGCTAAGATTATTTGATTACAACACTCTAGGAAATTCTCATTTAAGGAAAACATAAAACAATTGCAGATTTATATAAATTGCTTTATTTGGTCTCTGTATGAGGCACAAGCTCTTGGCAGAAGGAGTCACTTAATCGTTTGAAATAATTCATTGGTATTCTTGCATTACTCAGCAAAGAACAGATACAAACATAGAGAAGAAATTAGCAATCATGTTCTTTGTGAAGAGCAAAGAGAGGAGAATGAGGAAACTTCCCATTTGGTGGATATCTGCAACAGTTCACAACCTGTGCTGCTAAGCCCATATTTGTAGTTGAGATTGTGACTGAGCTTGCGATGTGAGCTGTGATTGTTACTAGGATCACTACCCTGTCTCCTTCCTCTTTCTGAAGCCTTTTGTCTGCTAAATGGAAAAAATAAGCATTGTAAGAAAGAGTGCATTGCATGTCTTGTCTGAGGGTTGCACATGTGGATTATCCTGGGCAGTTCTGCTGCAGCATCTTAACAAAGTGCACCTGTACCAGGGCTTGGTGATACTTAACTCCTGGGCTAGCTCTGCTGCAGCAAGCATCAGCTTGCTTCCTGCCTTCAGCCTGTTGTGGGAAAAAGACAGAGAAGCAAAAGTAGAATTTCCAGAATACAAGCCATGCATTTCAGTGCAATAGCTTCCTACTAGTGCTGGCAAGAAGTTCTATAACAACGATTTTCAGCATGAGCTACAGACCTACTCTGAAGGTTTGATTATGACCTATTTTATACATATGCATGTAAGTATTTCCTTAGTCTGTTTATGCTGGGTAAAAAAATGCAGAGCAGTACAACAAGCTTTCAGAATTCTATGTTTAGATGAGAAGACTGTCTTCTGAGACTTCTCCTCCCCTCTCTTCCAACATTCTGGAGGTGAGTTGGTGGTAGGAGAGTCATTGGAGATGAAAGCCATAGGCTTCATCACCTCTGGGCAGCCTTCCACAGTGTTGTCAGCAAGTGACCTTGGACACGGTGATACAGTCTGGCTTCAGAGAAGGCACAGAGGTGGCTTTAAGACAAATGAGCATTCTGTCACTTCTCTGAGAGCTTGGTGTAGAGGTACCACATATAGACAACTTTCCTAAAGTGCTGTATAACCTGTGAGCTGAATAGAATTTCAGGGGTGGTGGTGGTGGTTGTTCTTTGGTTGGTTGGTTTGGTTTTTTCAAGGTTCAGTTTAGATCAGAGTCCTGTGTAAGTTTATAACTGAAGGTAGACTTAACTAATGATGAGGTGGCCATTCACTGCTTCTGGTTGCTGAGGCCGGTATAGCAGTTATTTTTCTCCTATTCTGAACATGACCAGTGATTTGAAACATAATTTTCTTCTTCCATTTGGGAACATGAGTTTCACTAAAAAATATTCTACTGCAACCATGCTGCAACACTAATAATGTTAATGCAGTACTGTACTTTTCATTGTATTGTCTCTTGTACTCAATGTTTATGAGACAATAGAAGAGCAGTATTTATCTACTTATTATCTCTTGCACATTTAATTCATTGTGGCAGGTTCTAACAGGTGAAAGCTAAACAGGTCTCCAGTTTTTATCATCAGTTCTCCTAAGTGTATAGTAATTGCTATATAGTGTATTTAATGCATTTTAGAGTTAGACTGAGAAAATAAAATGTTAATAAATAAAGTGATACTCACTTTTTTGTTAGATGTTTCTTCCTATAGGTCATCTCAAGTCTGTGGAGGTAAAAATAGCAAAAAAATAACAGTCACTGAGATTAATTACTAAAGTTATGTGGGAAAGGTCAAACTCATCTAGTAGCAATTCATAAATTAGACTGTATTCATCTCGTATTGTTTTGACTGAAATAGAATAACAGTGCTGATAAATGCAATCTGTTTTCCCATTCAGACCGCTCTTAATGGGAGCGATCCGATAATTTAGTGAACAGAAGTAACTCTAGGATGGGAGAAAGATGGGCACAAGTATTGTATTCTTCATGAAAGCTTGAATTACTAGGCTTTTGTAATTATTTATCGTAATTTGTTGTTTGTTTTAACAGGTATGACAAATTTACTACATGTATTATTTATTATAATTGTATCAATAACTTTATTTAGGTTACTTATGTTGATATACATGTGTCAGCAACGAAAGAAAGCACATCTCCTGCTTTGAGAAGAATTCTGGTGTTTGTTGATTTAAGCACCAAAAAACATGTCACTTTTTCTCAAGCTTCTTGAGACTTCAAATATAGACTTGAAAAACTGAAACAAAAAGTTGATTTCTGATTCTAACCTCGTACTGGTCCTTTTGCACATATTTGGGAAGGAGAATTTTCAGTGTTATTTTAGCTTTTTGGCTCTCCTTGCAAGTTAAGTAATATTGAAAAATCATTAAGGTGATTTCAGAAACATTCTGCTCAGACTTGATGTAAAAACATGTAAAATATTTTTGGATGAAAATGGTGGAAATTTTGTACATTTTTTCCCAAAGCGGTTGAACATTACTCATTCAGTGGTTCCTGATCTTATCCATACAATGCAGTAGGGGCTTTGAACTTCTTTTTCAAATAGTATCCTTTAAGAGTAAATATTAGTGTTACATTTTTGCTTCATAAATGTGTCATTACTTTGGTTAATTGTTAGATTCACTGGTCCTCTGGGGGCTGACATGGAGTTCAAAGCGAAGCCACTTAAACAACAGAAAACCTGAGAATAACAATGAGAGCACAGAGACAGCTTTTGCACTAGAGTTTGTGTTTACTGTGTTAACAGAAAACACATCAAAGTTGCGAGAACCTGATCCTCTGGCTGCTCAGGAGTCTGAAAAAATTTTAGTAGTAGAGCGTCTACCCAGAAGGGAACAGGGAAGTGGTAAACGGCAGTCCCAGCTCTAAGTCAGTGTGGCCAAGTCTCGCCCTAGAGTGAACAAAGAAACGGTAGCTGCAATAGTTTCAGTTTTGCCAATGGTCCCCAGGAGCAGTGAGGTGTTACTTCTGTCACTTGCCTAAGTGTTTGTCTTCATCTTCCATAACAGGAGTGTTTAAATAAATAGCAGCGTACTTGTGAATGGCAAAGAAATAGATTAGGAAAACAACAGAAGGAGAATAAATGAGAATGTTAGCTGTAAGAATTCCAACAAGAATTTTGTCTTGGGTTTTGTCTGCATTAGGATTCTCAAGTGGTTTCGACATCCTACTAAGGATGCTGTCAAGACAGAACTTTACTTTGACCGTATTTCCTGTTTTCCTCTCACAGAAGAGTCACTGACAGCAGGTTAACCGTACATTAGCACCACTTGATGCTTCACATCCTCCTCTTCATCAGACCAAGTACCGGGCCAAGTTGTAGTTAGCAGGTCTAATTCTTTGTATTGTTTGCTGACCGGGAGACTGTAGGTTGCCCAAGCCTTCAGGCCTGTCTCCTTTAGGCTGCAGACAGTTGCTCAGCTGCTACCCTTTCCTTACCCTTGGCTGCTACTCCTCCTTCAAATTGCTTTTACTGTAACGGCTAAAAGCATTGTTTTTAACCTCAGTTTTCTCCTGGCCAGATGAAAGTGAGAAACTCAGTACCGGCTTCACAGCCCATAAAAGACTGTGCTATTGGTAGTTTTCACCAGAGTATTTTGAAAGTTGCACTATTCTAGGAAGCTTCCAGGGTGCATTTTTGTACCCTGTGGACCTGCCCAAGGCCACACAGTACAGTGGCACTCCTTGCTGGTTTGTATGTCTCCCCTTTGGTATGCCAGAACTGCCGCTGGCTTGTCCTGCGCTTGAGGAGGTTATCCCACTCATGGAAAAACTCAAGAGGATTAACTAAGTCTTTGTAATGACAATTCTGGTGCATTGTCAGGGCTTCCATTGCTGCAGGTTTCTGATATGGCCAGTTCTTTAAGCTCTAATTGTTGAGTGTGTTTGTTTTTTAATGCTTTGAACAAGCTTTACAAGTTTCCATGGGAGCTGTGGAAGGAGCAGACTTCCTAATGGCAGTTTCCAACTTGAACTGAATAGTGCTGTTCGTACAACACTTCCATAATTTGTTTAGGCTTTGTAAAGTCAGTGCAAGGAAACAAGTTTCTTCCTTTAAGTGCAATCTGTAGATGACTGCCTCTCAGACACTGTCTCTTTCATTCGATTCACAATTCCCTACTGCCACTGACTGATTGTTCAGTCTATGTTTTACTTCAAGGACATCTGACCTTTTTGTAGTTTTTGCTTTCTCTAAAATCATGACATCTCAGTTGGTGAATCTGAAAGTCTGCGGACATGCTGGAGATCAGTGTCTAGTCCAAGGTAAAATGATGTTGTGCTTACTTCTTTTGCAGTTTGGATTCTGTGTGCTTCTAGAAGGGATTAATTCCTTAAAACTCACCTGTTTTACTAGCAGTCTCTTCTATTCATCTTCACATGATCCCAGATACATACAAATAAGGAATGACACTGGTACCTCAGCTCTTCTGTTAGTATAGAAAATAGGCTTTTCCAAAAACACTGTTATTTAATAGAATGGCTGTCACAAGAATGTACAGAAAGCACAGTTCGGGAGAGGAAGAATAGAGCGAATGTCATCTTTATTCTACCTTTAGTTTGGGAGCTGGTTAGCTTCTCACACAGACCTGCTTGGAGCAGTATTACTTGAATGCTGGTGGGCTAATGTGTGGTCCAGGATAGATGAAGTACCTGAGCTTACGGCTGATCTTCTACAGGCTTCTGTAACAAATTTTTTATGGTAACAGAGTAGCAGAAAGAGATCCATGATTCTTTTTGGATGAAGAGCATTTGGATCTGCTGGAAAACATTGAAATCTACGACCTGTCTGCACTGTTTCTAGGGAATATCTCATCTCCTTGTGCTTCTATGATGTGAGTGTTTCAGCACGATTGTAGAGGATCAGAAGGTCCAATGTTTAAGGCAGCACAGTATTACTAAAGTTTGGATTGGCTTTTTGAAACTTAGTGAGAAGATTGGATTCCTGGGCAGGACAGAAATTCAGGGAAACCGGGATGATTACTAGACAAGTGCAAGAGAGCAGAAATAAAAGGTAAAATCCAGAGCTGAAAAATTGTTTGGCTCAAGAAGATGAATTCATCATATCTGTCAGTGGCACTTTTCAAACAGTCCCCCTTTTAGATGTTCTTGCATCTGTGATCTCTGCTCTGAAAAATCTCCACTTGCATTCTTTCATCTTACAGCTGGAATATTGAATAAGTGACCTTTTCTGACTCAGACACATTGTAGTCTCTGACCCCCTCAAACCGTGGTTTCACCTTTGTTGCTGCCAGATGCCTGACTGCCTTCCATCTCCGTGTCTCTGCGCCTCAAAGCGTCCTTCATTCCTAGCTGAATCTTTCCTGTTGGTCTGTCACAGAGCTGCTTTACTCACCACTTGCCTCTCAGATCATTATAATTGACAGGCATTTACATTTTATTCTACTTTAGGAAAGCAGCTTCCATATGGAAAACACATTTTATTTGATGTTGGATTTATCCAGAAGCTGATCTTAGTCATAATAACTGTTTCTCATTCAGGGCTGCTGCTTTTCTTTCTGTATTTTCCAGCTGGACTGTTTGAGGCATAGAAGGTCAAGTGACTGTGAGTCAGTGCTGTGAATTTGGATTAGGAGCCAGTATCCTAAAGGCTCCCAGTCTTCTCCTCTGACCATCACTAGATCATGCAGCATCTCTGAAAGGCTTGGCTCCATTGAAAAACACAAATTAAGAACACTGAGTTTGAATCTTCATTCCCACAATGTAGTTACTGAGCCTTGTTCAGATTACAATGAAAACATGTGTTTTTTAAAGTGAATAAACCCTGTAACAGTTTTTTTGATTTTGGCTTTGTCTCTTTCTCTGCCCAGCTGAGTAGTGGCAAAATGTTTTTTATCAGCAACTAATACAGGAACCAAACACGAAGAGGAACTAATCTGGAAATATTTGGCCAAACTATGTCCATGATTTAACAGATATTTTGGACAGAGTGACTCT
This sequence comes from Sakesphorus luctuosus, assembly GCA_013396695.1. NCBI lineage: Eukaryota > Metazoa > Chordata > Aves > Passeriformes > Thamnophilidae > Sakesphorus > Sakesphorus luctuosus. Next base: position 801,892 of record VWZD01000647.1, read on the forward strand.
TCTTGTAGCTGCTTGCAGTTGAGTGCCTCTTCCATTGAATTCAAGCATACTGCTGTTTATAATTTGAGGTTCAAACTTTCCTCTTTATTTGTGATATATACTGAGTTTTCTCAAGGATACTTCTTAGAAGGATTCGACTTCAGCGATCTTAGTTAAGACATTTTGTTTTCAGAGCATCTCCATGGGGTAAGGGGTTACTCCCTCATCATATGAAGCGTGATAAAAGTGCAGGGAAGTTGGTGCAAGAGTTACTGCTAAGTATGGGCCTCCAGTCTGAGGTATGTAGGTCTTATTTATCAGATAAAAGAAATTATGTCGCTTATGGTTTAAAGGATTTTGGCTTGGTTTTAATTTAAATTTTAATTAAAAATTTGAATAGTTTGATAAGCCTCGGTACAGAGGGAAATACAAATGGCACTCTCATTGGTGCTTCCCTAAAACTATTGGGTAAAGACGTCTAGGTCCAGTGTAATTTAAGGTTGCACTGAAAAAATGGGCACAGATGAAAGGGCATTGACATGCCATAAGATTCCAAGGGAAATATTTCAAGGTAAGCAATTCTTATAAGATGTCTGCTCTTTGAAATTCAATCCTTATGGAAATTCATATTCTCATGAAATATCCTAACCAACTCTTAACAGACTAGAATTGAAGAAAGCCTGTCTGGTTTTGATTTTAACTGGAGTCAAAGCTGTTGGTTCAGTATTGGACAACTTCAAGGAGACTGACTCGCATAGCTGAAGCTGATTGTTTTCTGAAATGTGAAGATGATGCAGGGCATTACAGCTGAGGTTGTGATTATAACTCCTCTCTAACAGACTTCACATAATCATGTGCACACATAACATTTTAAACACATTTTATCAGATAATACTGATATATGCAGAGTGAGAAAGTGTCACACGCTGTGAAGGTTGTGGGGAGGGGAGAGGATGTTGGTTCCACTTCATTTTGTTTTGTTTAAGCTTGAATTTGAGCTCTGGATGTAGGGTTTTCCAAAGCATATCTGTCTTGGGTACTTTTGAGGCACAGACACTTGTGAAATGAAGAACATCTGGTTCAACATTTTTAATCTCCATTTGAAGAATGCCAATTAGTTATTGCTCAGACTTTATGGTGAAAAGAAAATATTTTGGTTTTCAGCATTGGTTGTTGTTTTTCTGCTTTTGAAATGTTTCCAGGATAGTGTAATGGAAATATAATATAAGTAATATGTTATGCAAATGAATTTTTTTTTTTGCCTTTTGGTCTCTGCGACTGCAAAATTCTTAGTTTTAGTGCTGGCTCAGTCTGAAAAGATGAGTTACTCTAAATAACAAATTACAGTTCTGCTTACTTTATTGTGGGGCTACAGTATGCAAACTTGTAGTGCGAACTTGCATTCAGATGGGAGAAAATGAGCACTAGGGAGGTTTGCCTGGTTTTTCACCTGTTGCAATGAACTTCTGACTCCCTAAAATTTGTACAAAGCTTAGAAAAGCATTAAAGTTCTAGAGCTACCAGTCTTTCATGAAATCATTGGTAGCAACCAGTGCTTGGAATACCAGTTGCTCCCTTGGGTTTCATATATGCACAAGAATATAATTGTAATTTCAGTCTTTCCCATTTTGCTTTTGCGCCCATTTAATAAAAATTACCAAACACATTGTAAACTCTACTTTGCAATAGACTTTGCCAGCCCCCCATAACTGTATCCAGTAAAGAGAATTGAAATGTTTATTTTTTTCTTTATCATATTTTTTCGTGATTGGAATAGCCCTTTATATTACCAATATCACTTAACAATGACATTTCTTCTTTCTTCCACAGTGCTCTACTAATAGGAGACATAATTTTGCTCATGATGGAAATTAAGGTAATCTAAAGTACATTTCAGCAAAAATCCCCATTAAATGCTGCTCTTATCTTTTGAATTTCCACTCTCCTACCTTTTTGCCCAGTAACTCTGCTCTTAAGAATAGTTGCTAAACATAAGCACAGATAGTTTGCATCACAGGCTCTGCCTTGCTATTGAAAAAGGTTAATAATATGGAAAAGAAAGAAAAATCCCTAAACCTCACTTTTTTATTACTAAGTTTAATTTTTGCTGCAGTCATCACTGGGTGCTTTTTTTTTTCTTTTTGAAAATGCTTTGGGTGATTTAGGGGAAACCACACAGCTTCCACAAATTTTGCTACTTAGAATAACTGGGAAATTAAATTCAGCAAGTTCTAGTAATGCTGTGTTTGGGGGAGGGGGAAGGCACCTCTATGTGTAAGATTTCCTCTGAAGTGAAGGGGAAAATCTATGTGAATTCTGTTTTATCTTTATTGATTTTTTTTTTAATCAGTTATGACATGGTGCACCAAGAATGGCTATTTCCCTCTTCCCCCACCCTCCATGAATTCTTCAACAAGTAGCAAATTATTTAAGATAAATGCCTACTGCTGTAGACAGCTGCCAGAATAGAAGTGAAAATAAACTGGTGAAAGGAAACTGCCCAGTTCATGGAAAGGGCAGCAACGATATAGTGCAGCAAGTCCATGACACTTCTGGATACACATGCTGAAAGACTTACCCTGGCTGGCCTGCTACAAATCTCCCAGTAATTCATTAAGGGGAAACGCTTCTTGCAACATTTCACTCCTGTTTTAACACCCTTTGTCTTTACCTTACATACTCAGTGGGTTCATTCCTATGTCAAGTGAGCCTCGGTGAAACCAGTTTTTCATTCCTGATAGAGCATATTGTTTTGCTCGAGTAGAAAGATTAGGTGGATGCTTTTACTGTAAGTATTTTAGCAGTCTGTGGTATTTTTTCAAGGGTTGGGGTCAAAAGAAGGATATGATCATTGTGAGACATTAAGTAATGTAAAATAAAGTAACTTGACTAGTGACTGAAACACACATGAATGTTGTTGTGTTTTGCTGTAACTTTGAGAAAGGGCCCTGAGGAAACACTTATCCTCTAAATAATAAATACATTAAGATGGAAATATAAAAACTTATCCTGGTTGTTCTAATCTGCTTCAACTATTTGAAATTATACAATTAATTTATTTTTATTATCATGGGACCAGTTTGCCACAATTGTCTAGGGAAGGACCCCATTAACTTCAGTCTGAATTTTTTAGAATGCTGACCATGCAATCTGACCTGTTTAAATAAAGCAGCTTGCCATTATTTCAGCTGGTATTTAGTTACATCAAGTGTCTCTCTTCCTCCTTATGTAACTTTACAACCTTAAAGAAAGTTGTTGCTGAGTTCTGGTTTAGTCATTTTGTATTTCAAAAACAGATCAGAGTGATGGGACAATACTTGAATTTACACAATACTGACTCAAATATACTGGCAGAAAACTGAGTCTGGATAACCAGAATGTATCCACAGAAGTTAAATTGTCATCTTTTGCTCATAGTTTAGAGTTTTATAGGATTAGGTGGGTTGGGAGGACAAAGTATGGCAATACCAGTACTTCTGGTGTAGTGGGGTGGTTTTTTTGTTGTTTGGGGTTTTTTGTTTGTTAGTTTGGGGTTTGTTGGTGGTTTTTTAATGTACTAGCTGCATAATGGGGTGCTGACAGTTGCTACTATACCTGGAGCATAGTTTGTGGAGAATGGACCCATCAAGAGGAAGTTTGAGAACAGTTCTATCAAGTGTACAATTCAAGAAGCAGTCTGTTTTGCATTAGTGCATCTCTGGCTACAGATTACGGGGGTTTTTGTCTTGTTATTTCCCAGTTTATAAAATAGCTCATCATTGAGGGCATTCTGTGGGGCCTTTGGATTTCATTCATAAACCTCTACAGTTTGATGGGATTCCCATGGCTGAGACACATTCCATTGTGTGTGTGCACACACACATACATGTGCATGCTGCACTCTTATCTGTATAAAGGAAACTCCTCTTGTTGGAGGCACATAAATGACACATCATCGGACTGCAAAAATGTTTATACCGGGCCAAGAGTGGTCTGCATGTTCACATTGGCCCAGTAAGAAAGGTAACCTCTGCAATACTTGAAGTTTTGTTGCCTGTTCATTTGTTTGCTTGTTTTTAAATTGTGTTTTTATAGTACTAGCCAGTGGGACTGAAGATACCAGAATCTAGTCTGCTGTAACTTCTATTCACTCCTCCATGGATTTAAACTTGGAAATTCAGTGCTTCTCTTTCCTTGGTTTAACACAAATGGTAGTTGTAACTAAGATGGAAACTTCCAATGTTAGAAAGCAAACTCTCTGCACAGTAGTTATTTTCTCACTCATTGCAATAAGTTTAAGACTTCAGCACCTCTTTTTTTAAAGTGTACACCTTTGTAAGTGATTAATACAGTCTCATATTTTTATGTGGATGTATGTTTGCTGCTCATTTCTTTAAAATCCTGAGGAATTCATATTTGGCATGATATGGAAGTGCTATGCTTGACACTCTCTCTTACAGTGCACACAGAACATTATTAAAGTTTCCTTTTCACCCTTACATTTTAGCATTCCTGTCTTTCCTCTGTGATTGTATTCTGAGTCTAAATACTGTTTGACATGCTATGTTTAGTTAAAAAACCCCTATCCCTGTTGTGTCAGGTAAGTGCATCTCATACTTGATACCTTATCATGTGCTTAGAGAGCAGAATACAGAGAAGCTTGTCTGAATTCCAGCATCAAAGTTCCCAGCACAGTGTCCCTTTGCACCATTTTGGAATCTGAAATTTCCTGTGTCTCTTATTCTAGTTACTTGTACTGTCACTTTGCTTTATGTTACCAGCCCACCAACAGTATCCCATTTTTTAATCAGCTTGTGTTCTGTTTCCTTGGGTTTACTTGATTTGTCCCTTACATTATTTCTTATCCTGACTGTAAATTGCATCCTCTAACAAATATCTACCTCAGTGCTATCTTAGGAGAAATGGACCTTCAGAGGAATGCTAACCCAAAATACTATCAATATGAAAAGCCAATAGTAATGAAAGTAGAACAACTAAAAACAGTATTTAGCTTCATGGCTAAAGGAAGAAAAGAATCAGTGATGAGTCTTAATAGTGTTTTTTAATACTGTGTTTTGTGCTAATGTGAATGTAACGGTTTTAGCTAATGACTTGCCATTACAAACATCTCAGTGAAACAAATTACCTGATAAAATGGTAGATTCACTGTTTTTTTCTAACTCTAAAATGAGTCCTGTTAAGTAGGGAACTACCTGAAAAGGCCTTTTGCTTTGTCAGATGAACTCCATGATCAGAAATCATTGCAAGCTAATGGAGATTTAATCTAGCACAAATATGCAGAATGATTCAAGGTGGAAATAAAATCAAATCTCTGAACTGTTCTTTGTATCAAAAGATTATTTTTACCTCCTTGTAGTATGCTGTTTTTATCTGAGAAATAAACAGTTGATTTATGAAATAAAATGTTACATGTACTTAACAGATAGATCTCATCTAAAATGTGTTTCTGTATTTCTGCTTTACAGAATATTAGAAATTGACTGATATGTGTGAACTGAACATCTTAGAGAGTGTGGCGTTGCTGCCTGAAAGGAATAATCTCCCGAGGTACAGATATGCTTGTAAGGAAGCAGCAAAACATGAAATGTGATGCATTTATTTTCTGAATCCTAGAGGGTTGGGGCTTGGTACAGCCACACGCTTCACCTCTTATCTTGAATTATTTCTTGGGGGGAACACAGAGGTAGAAAGGTTTGTATTACTGCTGAAGATCTGGCAGGATGGTTCATTAAAGTTCTGAGGGAGACTTTGAAAGGCTTAAGAAATACATGTGCCTAAACCTTACCAAGTCTCTCAGTGAGTCTGGCAACTAAGGTGCCTTTGTCGAAGGTACAATTTTCTCTTATTTTGTTTAGAAACCTTAGAAATGGAGGCTATCCTGTTTCTCACTATGAAGTAGGCCTGTTCCAGTAATAATGTTAGCTACTGCTTTCTTCCCTCTTGTTTGGTTTATAATTATTTATGAATTACTTTTTTAGAGGTTAACCTTAAGTTTAGTTATAAGTTTTGTGCTTTCGAGGCTGACAAAATAAAATATCTCTATTTTAACTACCAAAAGAGATTAAGAATTAAAAGGTTAAAAACTTTTCTTCATAAACCATTATTATATGCCTTGTAGTTTGAGCAGGGAAAATCCATGCAAGCAAATATTGCTGAATTTCAAAACAAGAATCCCAAAGATAAATTTTAAATAAAAGGACATATAGAGACCTGTGGGGTGCAGTGTCTGCCTTACCAATAATTACTAGTTTGGTATAGTGAGTAAGGAAAAAAAATGTAATGCATAATACAAACACTGGTGAAAGGGCATGAGCAGCAGCATTGCTTTACTGGTCATGCTTCTGCTTCAGAAAGTTAGCCTTACTTTAGAAAGTGTCAAAAATAGAAAAATGAAAGGCTGTAAAGAAGAATAATGGAACAAATCTAATTTGGCATGAAAAGAATCAATGGTGTGAGTTAGAAATGTCAAGATTCTTTTTCTTCATTGAAATTGAAGGAATAAATAAGATTCAAAATATGGAACTTGCATAAATCCAGTGGCCACAAGTGTGTCCTCCAAGAATTGTTGCTCAGATAGGAGAGGGGAGAGGTTGTTTTCATCATGCTATTTATTATTTGTGGGATGCAGTGCCACTGAAAGTAAGGTAGGAATTGTGTCCTGCTATTCTACTGTGACATTTTAGAAATGACCAATCCAACAAGGAAGGTGAGGCTGGTGTACCCTGACCAATCAGTTTCTTTTTCATCTGGTAAAGAGGTGAATTGCAGCAAATGTTGGTGAGAATGAGGACAGGTGGAGAGCAGCAGGTTTCAGAAATGGAAGTTTCCAAGTGCTCCAAAGCCTTAGAGACACACAGATATGAATAAAAATACTCGCAGAACAGTGTAGGTTGAAGTGAAATAACTACATGTTGTCTGAATTAGGTCACATAAAATGCTGAATTAGCTCATCCCAACCTCAGCCACTTCAGAAAGGAGCCCAGAGCCTGTTTGAATTATCAAACAAGTAACAGCTCAGCCATGACAGGGGACTAAATGCACTCTATGATATTCATGTACCCATTTGTATATTTAAAATTTGCATTCCTTTACTCCTGAGATTCTTTCTCCATCAGTTAGTTCTGCTGTGAACAGCTGAGTATTTCCTGAGTGGTAAAGAAGCTATTTTCCTCTAAATTCAGAATACTGATCTATCTAGAACTGGATTTAGGTTTTAGAATTCCTTGTGACAGTCATCCTTCAGGTGAGTTGAAAGTTGCAATAGCCTTGTCTGCTAGGTAAAATAAAACTTGGGCTCATGGATTTGGATTCACCTTGCTATCACCATAATAAAATGCATTACAAAAAAATCCAACCCCAACCCCACTAAATTTTAGTCAGCTGTTAGTAATTTGTGCAATTATATTCCTAACCTGATGACAGCTACTTGCTAAACAGAGAGGAGAACAGAAGTTGAAGTACATTTGAAAGCAAGCGGATACGCTGAATCTGATGCCTGTAAGTGAGCAAGTCTGGTGTGAGTGGGTGTGCTGGCATTGGCAAGTAAAGACTTGTTTAAAAGGAAGAGTGGAAATCAAAGCATTTGCTGCAGCAGTAAAATAACACTGGAAAAATGTATGTGTATGACTGAATAATGAGATGAGTCAGGTAGGATAAAAGCAGCGGGTTTTCTTCACCTTTTCAGTTGCTGTAGATAAGAAACAAGCCACTGAACGGAGTGGCACAGGTATGGAATAGCTTGGAGAAGTCCAAGTTAAACTGAAGTCACAGTGGCAGGAGCAGACAGAGTCAAGTGTTTTGAAAAAGTCAGGAAGAAGAACTGGTAAAGTTCTCTTTAGGATAACTGAGTTGGGACAAAGGCTTAATCCCGTGTCTGCCTGACAATGTGTTTTCTTAGTTGGAGAAGTGAGCAATGGAGAACAAATATAAAATTCATTGCTAATCTTCTTCTATTTAGTTAGTTCTGTAATTCATAGAAATTGTTCCTGCTCATCCAGAAGAATATTTGCAAATTAAGTAGGGAAAAAATCCCACCGACCCCTTTTATTTCTGTTGAGCTCTGGGTTAATTGTAAGAAATTTTATGTCACACTGACTTTATTCACATCTTCTTTTTTTAATGTTTTCCCTTTCAGTTTCTAGTCATTTCCAGATACTTTTGGTCCTGTTTTCAGAGAGCATACCTGATTTACTATGTCACTTTTAGCATGAGTTACAAAGTTTTAGAAGTTCAGTAATAGTTTTCCTTGCTATGAAAAATGAAGTTCTCAATGAAAAAGGCTTTTATATGATGATTGATAGGTCTACTGTATTTCTGGTTTTAAAATTCGCTTTGTTCATTTTTTTGTAAAGCAGAATAGTGTCAATATTACATTCTGTTCAGACAAGTCCACTATAGGCACTCAGATGTCAAAATGTTTCAAAAACATAAAAAATAAAGAAATGAATAGAAGCTTCCTTGTTCCTTAAATTATTACTGTGTTACCCTGAACTGTAAGTGAACCCTTTTTGCTTATAAAAGAAGCAGCTGTTCATGCGATTGAAACCATGGTTCATTACAAGCTGACCTCAAATTCAGGAGTAAAACTTCCTCTATTTTACTACAACTATTCAGACGTGGACTAGAGATAAACAATAATCAAAATCAGGATGAAACTTGACTGGGAAACCCTCTATACTCTTTGGCAGAATTATAGCAGCTCTTGGATCACCAAGAGTGATATAATGTTAAATGACCCTAAAACATTCCCTTCTCAAATGCAGCAGGTCTGTGCTGCCAACTCTGTAGCAAACAAAGGCTGATTGTAATGACTCCTTAAGCATAAGACTATAGAAACGTTAATTATCACATTTTTTCACATTAAACATTTACAGAGAGTCAAGATGAAAATGGACCTGTTTGTGTTGATTTTCCACTTTTTAGGTAAATCATGTGATTAAAACAGATTTTCTTTCTGTGTGTCTTATTGGAGTTTCATGTCTTTCCTAAATGGTTTTGCTTTTTTGCTAATTTTGGAATTAGATTGGATGTAAAAGTAATGAAAGTAGCTAATGTGCCACTGCTTTGCTTTGACTGGAGATGTATGTCTAGAATAATGCCATACCACTAAAAAACGTAAACTAAATTAATGCTCATTACTAGCCAAGTCTTTTATAAGTGAAGTAGGGCAGTGACATAGTGCCTTGGATGTATGTTTCTCTCTTTTGCTCTATTGTGTCTGTTATTCCTCTTCTGTAGCTCCCTTGTTTGTTGTTGTCCAATTTCGAGACACAGCAATCCTTTCTAATATTATTCATGACCCATATAACAAGACTTAGAGATAAGATCTTTTACTGTTTACTGGAGGGCTGTATGAAGTCCCTAAGATTTCATGATCAAGTACAAATAGATTAGGAATGTGTGTGTTTGCAACGGTACATTTAATTACAGAGATTTGGGGCAAAAAACCTTTCAGTCAGAGTGAAATACAATATCCATCAAGCAGTAGCAATATTAATGATACTTGTCCAGTAAAGCAGAAATCTTCCTCATATTTTTACTATTTTCAGACAATTTTTTCCATTCTGACTTAAATTTCTTGTGGGAGTGTTAAAAACTCAGTGATGGGGATGTATCTCTGGGCTTTTAAAATACATTAGGGAAGTGTCTTAGAAATTGCCAGGGAGTGGAGGGGAGAACGAGCTGCTCCTCTGTGCTTGGAAATCTGCTGATTGGAGGTGTGGAAACATTGTTTGGGGATAAATTGATACGATCTTCAATTGATACATAGTTTTCCTTATGCTTTATTCACCCATTGAAGCACTTGTGTTCTTTGACTCTCAATCTGCACAGAATTAGTTGATTTCCTTTATCCACAGATTTTGAGATGTTTTTACATAAGATTAGATTTGTTTAAACTGTCCAATCCTTGAATGTTGGGAAAGCAAAAAGTAGCTCTGTTGAAGTACCATTTTGAGGGAAGGTAATTCAAAAGCTAAAACTTTACATTTCTGGGAAATATTTTCTTAAATTTGTTGCATTTTCTTTGTTCATAATGTGTTCATTGCATACAGTGTCTTCTTCCCTACTCCACAGAATTCTGCACCATCTTTGTGCAGGTCTATCCCGCGCCCTTCCTGTAAAGAAGCTCAGAGGAGGCCACCTAACTTTCACATCCCAACTCCACTGTTTGGTTTGCTCCCATCACCCTGTGCCTCTATTAGATTACTCTTGCTTTCTTGCTAGAAGGTCAAGGAGCCTTATGTGAAAGAAGTCAGAATCTCACTAAACTAGACTATTTTTTAAAGTGTTTTTTTTTTTTTTTACTTTCTCTTCTAGAGCTATTGCCCTACTGGTGCAAATTCAGACATAGTTAAAGCAGAGAAGAAAGGGGAAAGGAAGGAGAGAGACTGGGCAGCTTCTTAGCTGTGACTCTCTGACTATACTGTATGACATGGAGTCATGCTTAACGCAGACCATAGCTGTCTCTTGCAAAGTAAGATTGCTCTTCCCTCTGTCTGGACTTTTGGGGATAAATGTCTTTCACACATTTCATGTATCCTGTTTTCAGCTGGTCTTTACTCAGCCTGGTTTCATTTAGCTGCTGGCCTCTCGCTCCTTACGGTTGTGCCCTCTTTTCTTGCTTGTCTAAGTGGTCTTCACTCTTACAGGCCTTTGTACTTCTCTGCTTTTGAACTTCTGACTTCTCTGATTTCAAATCAGACTTTCTGGTTTTGTTTCCTGATTGGTCACAGTGCTACTAATTAGTCATTGTGTATTTTCTGTAAGAGTGACAATATTTTAGATTTCATCTTTTTAACTATTAATAAGTGGCTTTGTGGTCATTAGATAAGTATGTCTACATAATACAGGATCGTCTTGTCATGTCTGATATTTAGACCCAACTGTGTTCTTTTCAAAATGATAGTCTGCAAGTACAATTGCACTACAAGTGTGCAGTGCTGCTGCTCCTGAGACTGACCAGTTCTGTGTCTTCACATGGAAGTTGTGTTTCTCATGCTCTGCTGTCCCTCACATTCAATGCAAGAGGAGTATGTCTAGCACAATTTCACTTCCTCTCAGCTGTCTGCAGGATAAAACATTCTGCTGAATAAGTCTTATGTAAAGAAATCATGAAAATTTTGGTCCTACTATGGTTTGCTGCTGTTTTATCATCAGTCTTCAGCCTTCTGAGGAAAAAAACCTCAAACACAAAAGCAGGAGCACATTCTGTTAACAGCTTTGGTTGTCAGTCTTCTGTTGCACCAGTTATCTGTTCAAGTCTTCTTAGTGCATTTTTGGTGAAGGTAGGTCCAAGTGCCTTTGGGGTAGATGCATTTCTGCCTCAGAACATCACTATCTGCTTCTCAGGTGTGCTGAGTTCTGTGGGTCTCAGCTGCATCACATCATGATCCTTTGCCCTGTTAGAGAGGACACCACTCAGTACTGACCATATCCAGCAATGATCAAGCTCCTCTGGTCACCAAGGTAAAAATACTCTTCTCAGTTTCAGCCTTATGCCTCCTTGTTCATCCCACAGAAATGTGTCCCTTGGATCCACTGCAGCTGCTTAATGTCACCCACATGTCTGTAATCTGGATGAGCAATTCCTATAGAAGAAAAGAGGAAAGGCAGGTAAAGACTGATTTCTGTCTTCCACTTAAGGAGAAAGCTGAGCTTGCCTGTAACCTTTTGGATATTTCTTCATAGTCCATTAACTGTTAGGACAAAACTTCCACTTAATGAAGCTTTTATGGTTTGAGGCAATATTTTGTGGTTCATTATATACTCTTCTCACCTGACTATGAAATGAGTCAGTAAAGTGTGTCAGATTTCCACTGGGGAGACTAGTTTCTGGTTTGGTTCTCTGCTCAGCTGGAAGTGTCTAAGAAATCTTACTGTAAAGACAAGAACCCAAATTGCTTAGTTGCCCTTGATAAGTGATTATTTCTCTTGACCTGATGCAACTGAATGATTGCCAGACTTTTTGATGCTCATTGAGCACAAGCTCATTGGTCATCACTGCTTTCCAAACCTCTAGTTCACTGAATCCAAGGATGACTTGGTGACACTTTAGAGAGCTTTAGCTAATTGCAGAATCTCTCTTGGATTGTCCTAGACAGAGCAGGTTTTAGGTCTGTCAATCATCTGATAATTTCTATTTTTTGGGTTTTTTTCTTCTCTAAGAGAGCTAGAATTTAGTGGGTTCTGGAGATACCATTCAACAACATTGAAATACATCAGACTGAGAAATTACTGGAGGTTGATTAGGACAATGTCTTTCAATTGAAAGCAATTTATAAATTCATTTGAAATCACTTCATCTGCTCTTAAAATGGAACCATGCTATTTCCAAGAAGGAAATGAAGGATGTACATTCAGTGGAGTTGTAAGGAGAGTAGAAGAATGAGTTGAACTGTGGATTTGATATATTTACCCCTATAAATGCCCTGAAATGTTTAATGACCTAAGTGATCGGGAATATTGCTCTGTCTGTTGTAGCTGAGTGTAGAGTTCAGAACGTTCTGAAGCCAGAGGGAGCACTTTGTGAGTGTGGTGTCACCTGCTGAACCCATTTCTGTTGCTTACAGCATCCTGGATTGTCCTGTGTCCTCTTGCTTGTCCAGACTGACGGCAAACTATTCAGGTGACTGTGTGATGGTACAGCTTGCAGATAGTCTACTGTCTTCTGTCTCACTCTGCAGTGTCTCAGATTAATTTCATAGATAAAAGAACCTTTGTTCATGTAAGTCTTTCAGTGGTTTGAGTTAAAGATGAAGTGTCAGATCTAAGTTTTAATTTCCTGCTTATTTAATTTTGGGCTTGGTCTTTTGGTATTATTTAATCCAGATTTCTTTTGGCATTATTTAATCAGTGTGATATTTTAATGCAACTATTTACGTGTGACTCTTACTCTTGTATCAGAAATATACATGTATCAGAAATATACAAAATGCCTGCAGTTTAGAAAGCAAATTGTTCAAAACTGAAAAGTACACAGAACAAAATATTTTTCTTATTAAAAAACCTCCAACACAACAAAACCTGGTTATTTTAACCTAGCCTAGAATAGACTTTTTAAAAAGATGGCAAAGGTGTGTTTGGAAGATGCTATATAGATATGGCTCTTGCAGATGAGAAATGGTTTGAAATGTGAGAGACAGTATTTAAGGATCTTCTTCATATTTTGAGATTTTAAAAACTAGTAAATGCAAACAGTCGTTTGTTAATGGTAAAAAAGAAAAAGAAATCTGTACCAAACCAAAATATTAGGGTAAAGCGTATACAGAATTTAAATAGCTGCTTCAAGGTTGGCAGTGAATTATGCTACTTGTTGTCATTCATGGTCTCTTTTTAGGGAATTTAGATTTCCCTGTGGTCGTATTGGATTGACTCAGGAAAACATAGAGGGGTCTAAACATCTCAGAGGGAGGTCTTCTGTTCCTCCATGCAGAGGCTGCTCATGTAGTAATGTAGGTTGTATTCTTTTCAGAGAGAGTCAGAACAAAACCACTCCTCCATGACCAAAACCAAAAATGAGACACCTTAAGTGTATTGGCCTTTCAGTGCCTCCTTTGTTCTGATACTGCACCATGTAGTACACTGTGATTCTCCTGAAGCATTTATTTCTGTAGTGTCTGAAAGTCTGTGCTATTGGTGTTAAAAACATGTAAGAAGGTAGCACTGTGCCTAAAGGTCTTACAAGTCAAGCAATGGGAGGGAGGACATTTTGCCCTTTTTATTATTTTGTGTTGCCCATTCTACTGCTTTCTGTAGCTATACTGACTTTCTAGTTGCTTCCTGGAACTACTGGGCACTTGCATTAATTGCACACACATGCCTAGTTGTCTCTTCTGTAACTCCTAGGCTATCATGCAACTTTTACTAGTTTTTCCATTTCCTTTTAGCTTTCTTCTTGGTTTTTTTACACTTGTATACATACATTTCTTTAGCTGTAAAACATGATTAGTTTGTATTTGCTTCAAACTGATTGTTACAGGCCTTTGGGAAATCTCTTTCTGGCACTTATCTCCAGATAAAAATGCTGATTAGTCTGTTAGTGATATTGCTATGCCTGAGCCACTGGATAACTCCTTGGTGATCAGGAAAGATATGCCTAATGAAAGAATGAAAACTGCACTGTCCTTGTTCCTCCTGGTCTGTTCTAGGCTTGCCAGCCCCAGCGTGTTGCATCCTGGAACATCTTTCCCTTGGTTGCAAGAACAGTAACAGTGTGACCTGTACATGTGTGTTCCCAAACACAGCCAGTTACTCCCAATGTGAGGATGCTGCTGTCCCTAAGAAGGAAGGTACAGTGGACTTGTAGCTCCTCCATAGTTATAGAGAAGCTAAAAAGGAACGTAGACACTAGTTTTTGCAATTCAGACATCTTAAAGAGGCAGATTGCTTGCAAAGGAGAACATAAGTAGTTCTGTTCTTGTTATTTTAGCTGCCATTTTTCTCTACAGCTAATATAATTATAAAAAATAATGCACTGTATCAAGGAGTACTGATATATGGGCCTAAAACTAACAGCCACTGCAGTATTCTTCAGTTTCTACTAATTGTTTGATTCATATTCTCACTAAATGGACTGTCAAAAAAGGAAACTTTTTTCAAAGTCCCCAATTCATAAATAGCACATTATTCTGAACATTATCAAAGTGTTAAAGAAGTGAATACAACAATTACTAAATGAAGAACAGAGCTACACTGTGAAAGTCACATTTCAGCTCTAAGTTCAAGATCTCTGACCTGGCTTAAATCCAAAGGCTTTGGCATTGTTTTGTCACTGCTTTCATACCACCTTTTGGGTGGATTTGGGTTGGGGTTGTTTAAATTTTTATTCTAATGACTTGTTTTCTGTGTGAAAAAAACCGACCATGCAGTGGAGGAAGCAGTGGCAGTGGAAATTATGTGCAAAAGAGCTTTGAACTCAGAAGTCCTTAATTAACACACACACACACACGACTTTCTAAGACTTTAAAGAAGAGATTTATCAGCTATTCTATTTTACCATCAGTAGAAAAAATGTGGTTTGAGTCAAGACTTCTGGCCCAAAGCTCAGAACAGAAGGTTTTCAACTCCATAAAGGTGAGAGTTTTACCTTGTTGTTGATCCTTGACAGAATTCAAGTGTAAGCCCCCATCACTTTCTGAGACACCAAGTGATGCTGTTGGCTCTTCTCCAGCTAAGGCAATACCCCAGAGAAGGAGAGCATAGCCAAGCCAGTCAGCTGTCTGAAAATGACTGTTAGAAAGGAAGAAAGAATGATAATAGAGAATGTCTTCTCAAATAAAAATAAAATGTGTTATTTTAATACAGATTTTTTTAATTTATTCTGACTTCTTCCTAAAAATGGCCTCAGTGGTTTGTCTATTGGATCCCAAGCTTATTGCCCATCGACTGGAAGTGATTAGTTTTAAAAATATCCAGCATTAAAAAATAGGAAGAAAAATAAAATCTTCTAGTTAAAATAAAAAGCAAAACAAAACTAACAAAAAAAACACACAAAACCCCCCCAAACAAAACCAAAAAAACAAAATCAAAACTAAATCTAAAAAAAAATCCTAAACCCCCAGACAAAAAGTAAGCCAAAAGATTTAATTGGTGGATCATCAAAATTTTATTCTGAAACACATTTTCTCCAAAACTGGTTTGAGAGAAAATAGAAACAGTCAGTTTGGAATTTGTTTATTCAGAGAGGTTTGGAATTCAACTTTAGTTAGTGCTATTATGAAGCAATTGTTATGTTAAACTGGAAGATTAGATGAAGGAATACAAAATCATTTAATAGGTGTCTGAATTAAAAATTCTCACAGGAAGTGTCTTTTCCCACTCCACATAGAAATGTCATTTCCATGGAATGACAGCAGTTCCTAGCATCACAATGGTGGTTTTTTATTCTTTTTTCTCCCCTAATATAGCTAAATATTTTTAATGAGTCAGCACTATCTATTGGCATAGATGGTTTTGTTTTCAAATTTATTTTCACAGAATTTCAGTAAATCCATGTTTCTTTACTGCATTTTTGGAATTAAGAATACAAATTAATTAAATCTTGCTTGAATGAAAGACCTCCTGAGAAATTGTATTCAGCTGTAGTTCTCTCTGCTTTGCTAAGATTAATGAATTTTAGTGCTCAAAAGGTCAAGTCTATGTCCATCACAAGCAGGAAACCCACAGGTGGGTGCCTTTGTCAGACAGGATAACAGAGTCTGGTGAAAGTAGCTTTGATGTGTGCAGTGACCAGGTCAGACATAGGATGTTACAGTAAAGCTCGACTGGATAAGTGAGAATGGTAATCTGTGTGTATATATGTTGTTTTCCAGACACCCAAAGCATCTCAGGTTTATACAAAGCTCCCCTATATGGACTGCTCTTTGGCACACAGCCCCCTCCCCCGAATTGTGTTTGGTTTTGGAGGGGTGGGGATGAGCCTGAATCCACGAAAAGACTTAGAGATTATTTTGTTTGTTTAGGTTTTGCCATTTCTCTTTGGACTTTAAATGCCAAAGTGATCTGAAAATGCCTCTGAAACATTTTGTTTCTCCTAGCACATTCTAAAAATCATCAGCCTTTGAAAAACTAAAATTCCAACTAGAACTTAGACTTCTCCCCTAAAAATGACGATAGAATCTGGACATATGTTTCGTTTATACCTTATGGGAACAGTAGTGGCGAACAATTAATACTTTCACAAATGCTATCCAGGATTTGAAAATAAAACAAAATATTAAAAAACAAAACCAAAAACCAAACCAAAAGACCAAAAAAATCCAAACCCCACCACAAAGAGAGAACCACCTTTACACAAGATAATCTTTGGGTAAAATGAACAGCAGTCTTTGAGGGATATAAGTCCATGTTGTGGGTGTTCAGCATCACTCTTGATTTCATTCTCTACCTACAAGGGAGACTTCAGGGAAGTGAAGAAAGCTAAGCCATGTAGAGGGTGAACTGCAGACATATCTGCCTTGAATGCTTCTCTGTTGGTCAGGTATGAGCTGCTCCAAGTGCCCAAAGGTGAAGGTCCCAAAGCAGGGTACTTATGATGCTTGTGAGGGACTGCAAGGTTTCTCACAGCTTTATTTATTTGGGCATGGCACTGGTTTTTCTATAGCTGTAGAGAGTTTTTGCTTTTTAAAATGCTGTTTTCAGGCAATGGCTGTGCAATTGTTGCACTGAAATCTCAGAGAAAGTTTTCTTCTAGTAGATTAAACTGTGGACCAGAATTTAATAAATCCAGCTACTCTGACTCCTGACCCGTTTGATAACAGTGAGCAAATCATTTTATCACCGTGTGCTTGATGCTTACCTAATTAAGCCTGTTCACATGCATTGAAGCTCAGTATTTGTCCACATCGGAGCCAAGAGTAAGAGTGTTTCACTAGAATGCAAGATGGCTTAGTCTGATGTGACATTTATCTTCACTCATCAGAAGTGCAATCAGTGGGGAGTTACCCAGATCTTTGTTCATGAAGATAAATGTCAAATGATATCTATCTGCATTCTCATATGGTGTCTATCACCATGGTATCTGAATACCTTCCCAAGCAATAATGTACACAAATTAGACCTAAACCAGTCAGCAAATGATCATCATAAAGATGTCGCTGACAATTTCCTGGCAGTGCTTGTTTGGATCGAATCTTTCCTGCTTCCTTTCATTCAATAACAGACAGTGAGAGGTGAGAGATAAGTTTGTTTAATTATTTGGGGAGGGGGGAGAGAGAGGAGAGGGGAAATCACAAAAGATAGATTGGACAGTATGATGGAATACTGAATTCATAATAAATTCTTTCTTTCACCTTCCTTCAAATTTTCCTTTCTGCCCAGGAGGCTAAAGACATGTTCTCTCTTCTGAAAGTCAGTCTTGGAGTAAGCACTGCCAACAAGGCCAGGTGTAATTTAAAAATATTTATGCATTGTCAGTTCTGGAATTAATCTTTCTTAATTGAATTGACATGAACTCATGTCTGCAGGTAATGTAAACTGTCAAACACTTTGCCAGTGACAGCATGTTGTTCAGGGTGGTGAAGTTAATGAGAGATCTAAATTATGATGGAATATCTCTGTGTTGGCTTTGGAGCCTGATGTTTATAAAAGCATTAGTAACATCACATTAACTACAGGCTACAGACTCTGGAGTTCAGGAGGGCTAATTACTTGTTTGCAGTTTCTAAAAGAACCAGGGATGAGATATTTGCACCTCAGAAACATTTTAGTAGCGTATTTGCTGCAATGAAATTTCTTTCCCTTGAAATGCATATAATGGAATTTTAAAGCATAATACATTTCATTTGACACACAGTGCTTTTAAAATACACATATCAAACCATTATTGATGCTGTCTAAGAGGGTCTTACCATTTCCACTGATAGCAAGATCAAGCCTGAAGTTACCTGTTAGCAAAGCACTTAGCACAGTCTAATAATGATGCTCTCCTTTCATGGCAAAATGGAATGACTGTCAGCTTTCTGAAATCCAGAGAGTGCTGGGTGGATATTGTGGAATAGAAATCATAGACAATGTTTATGTTGAGGCACCAAAATTAGCAGACCAGCCTTTTCTTCATGAAGCGTGATGGGCTCTGTGTGACATGCTCAGGGGTGAGGCTGCAGACAAATTTTACTGAAGGGAGATGAATCCGGGCTGAATGTTCCGTGTTCAAAGATGAGTATTTGCTTATGTGCCCTAATAAGTACTTGTAAGTATAAAACTGCTTTTGGTGCTAATTAGAGTTTAGACTCTCTTTAGTGCATGCAGGCTGGGCTCAAACAAGGATGCTGGTTCCAATTTAAACAGCAAGGCTTTTATCTTGAGGTAGCTGGGGGGTAAGAGAACACCTGACTGATAATAATGGGTCCAGTGATCCATTCTTCCAGACCAAAGAAACTGGGGACAAAAAGCTAAAATATCTGAATATCAGTCTGGTGTTGAGACAGTCTTGTGGGTTTAAGATCAGGACAAAAACCAAAGTATCCTGAGAGTCCCTTCAGGCCTTTTCACATGCAGAATTCTGAATTGATAAAAAGTCTCTTTTCAAACACAACAGATGTCGAACTAGGAGAATTAATGAACATAGTTTAGTTCTTCTGTTGCAAACATTTTTCAAGAGCTAAGAATCCATTGTAAAAGCAGGACTCCTAAAATGTCACTGGTTTTGAGTTGTGTTAGAGTAAATTATTTTCTGAATAATTTGACAAGTTCACAATTCATGTATATATAATTTTTGAAAGATATTACGCAGGAGTGTGGATTTGACACATGCCATCTTTATTGCCAAGGTGACCCATCCAGTCTTCATATCAGAGGGCAGAGATGTGAACGAGAAATTTCTGTAGGTAAGTGAACTGAAGCAGATACAGCTTGAAGTAACCTTGCTTGTTATATGTGGGAAATATGAGGTAGCGTAGTAAAGGTGATATCTACTAATAACTTTGAAACATGTTTAAGAAATTCCTTACCTGCTGTAGCAGCCCTTTCCATAGTTGGTTTACACATTGAAAGCATGGGATTGTTTGACACGTTTGGAGGAAATGCTAATTAAATTCAGACATGCAGGTCTTTATATTCAACAGGTCTGCATCATGTTATCACTATTATTCTCTGCATTCTATGCAAGAGAATTGTTCAAAGACTGTATCAGCAACTGGAGACTCTGCAGATTGTCAGAGTAGTGTGTGGCTAAAGAGTTGCACAGGAGCTGGGGGTGCTGAGGCCAAGCACAGTCATGAGGGAGCCTGGTCAGGAGCCGTATGGGACCTCTTATTCTCCTAATCCTGCCTGTGCACTCTCCTAATTTCTTTAGGAATAGGGATGTCCTCCTTAGAACTTCTTTCATCTAGTTTTGTGTATAGTTAGAAATTTTGTTCTGTGAAATAAACAGGAAAAAAACCGGGGAAAATTAATAATGCCTTTTTAAAATGTTAATTTCTTTTTATTTTCTCAGGTACATAAGGACACCATTGTTTATGAATGTTCTGTGATATCACAGACTGATATTTGTCTTTCCTTGGGCTGCTTAGTGATTCCATGTCCTCTGCCAAATAATTGATTTTAATGGGGTAATTCTGAGTTATACATTAAGACAAATGAGTTTAGATTTGTGTTTTGTTTGAAACACACCATTTTGTTTTGCATTTTGTCCTTTGCTTTGTCAGACATAAATATTCCAGAGAGATGTACTTACCTGAAAGAACTAAGAAACACAAGGAGAATTTTAGATTTGGGGGTTTTATTTTTGACTGTCAGGTATTGCTAATAGCAGATTATTCAGTACCACAGTAAAAGTTAATAGCTAGTATAGGTAGTTCACCTGGCCTTGTCTCTGCGCAATAATAGAAACAATTTCTACTCTGTGCCACCAGGCTTGGAGGAGCTTCTTTGGTTGGAGCCACCAGTAGAGAGACCACGTCTGATTCAGGTAAAGTTTAATTACTTCATTCTTCGTAAAAAGAAAGCATTAAGTACATTGAGCTTGACATTTCAGTTAGGTGTTCATTTTTGGCAGATACAAGGACGAGGTTCTGTTAAAGCCTGGCCTGTACTTCCGAGAGCCGGTCACAGCTCCAGCATCTCACTGAGCTTGTAGGTTCCTTCTCCAGTTAAATGCTGCTGCTACCACAGGCAGTTCTGGTAGCTCTCTGCAGCTTTCCATTGGAAGTGCTACTCACGGCAAAACCAGTAAGTGTGTGTTTTCACACATGGGCAGTGGATTTTTTTTTGCTTTATCCCTTTTTAATTGCTTTCACACAAAATTTTCATAGGATTGTTATTATTATTTTTGCTGTATGCAAAAGAAAAAAAATATTGGTGGTGAAATTTGGTGTTTCTAGTTTCCAACCTGGAAACTCAGCTTTTGAGCCAGTAGTGACATGCTGCAGTGGATCTGTATAACAGAGCTGAAGTTTTACGGAGCAGGTGGCCACACGCTGAACAATTGCTGGGGGAAGGTATTTCAGGGGGGCAACAGCATCTACACTGCCTGGGCTTGGCAAAGGTAAGACTGATTCGGAGCCTGGCTGAATTGAACGTGATTTCCCATGTGATCCAAAAGGGGCAAAGAGCAGATCAGTCACTAAACTGATGCTAACAACAGAAAGGCTCCCATGGCTGGCATGGCTTTTGCTGTGCAAGATGGATTTGAGGTTTTCTTCCCTCCTTATTTCCCTGAGTGCACAAGTTTGCTTTCAAGGTCTTTTGCTGGTTTGGAGCAGGGAAGGTAGGGTTCTCTTTCATTGCTTTGGGGGATTTCCATTCCATTTTCCTTTAATTTTATCCTCCCTGCTAATCGCATAAGAGAAGCTTAGAATGTTAACTGAACAGATAATTCTTGGTACGTGTATATGAGCAAGAAGAATTCAGATTTGCATGAAAATAGCTATCCTCAGGTTAGACCTTTACATTTGGAAAGAAGCTCTTTTCAGGTCTATTTTCCCTCCATTGTTATGTGTTTTATTTAGTGAGAATGGTGGATGTTTGGGGAGGGACAGATGTTTGTTTGGTTATTCAGATGCATTGGCAGGGTTTAAGTTGGCACAGCATGGATCAGAGCAAGAGAAGTGAAGACACCTTATTTCTATTTAAAAACACACCCCATATACTTGTGCAATTGAAGTAAAAGTAAATCCTTTCTCAAAACTGATTTTTTCTGCCTGTCTGCATTTTGTGTGTGTGTGTTTTAACCCTCTCAGCACAGTGGGAAAATCCCATTTTGTTTCAGGATATTTTAAGGCAAGAAATAACAAAAAACTGGAATAGGTCCCCAGCAACAGAACCCCAGTATGGCAACACCAGAAAAGGATCTCACCAAGTGTTCTGATTCCTATCTTTCTTGCATAAATACTTGTCTCTGATTTGGGGTTTTGATGGTGTTGGTTTTTTTTTTCTTTCTTAATAGTCTAACGTTAACAGTTATATAGTGACTATACAGTGCAGGTTTTTGCATAAGAGCAGGTGGATTATAGAGAAGAATGTGTATAGTTTGGGCTAGGCTGCTCTGACGTGGGCAGGATTGGTTTTAAAAGTTTGACTGCCTCTTACTCCAAACCCCGAACTCTTTAGCTTTAAAAAGGCCCGCTGTATTCGGTCTCCTCCAGCAGGTCAGGAACACCAGAGATCCTGAGCAGGAGCTCATTGCTGGAGCGCCAGAGGTGCCAAGGCTGGTGTGTGTTTCCTGCACAGGAAAAGTAAACGTACAGGCTGAAGTGAAGGTGCTCATTAACTGTGCTGTCAGTTCTCGGCCTGAGAGCGATCTGAACAAAACTTTCGTTAACTACAAGAGTTAAAACAAAGGCTTCACATAAATGGGAGTAAAAGCAGAGCAGATTCATACACAAAATACTTCTCTGCTTGAAAACAGGGAAAGGAGTATTAAGAAATCTGTAAGTTTGCTGTAAAAGCCTAATGCTTTTCTCCAAGACAGTGATGTCAACTTCTTGCTGCCAACTGAAGCTTTCATTGTTTTAGCCCATGTTAATATGCGTCTTTGACATTAAAAGTAAGTCTTGGGCTTCTTAAGGATTCTTTATCTCAACTGATAAGTTGTCCTCTTTGCAGTGTCCATCCTCATTCTTGGTACATATGTAAACTGATGACTAAGTACTTTTCTGTTACTTTATTTTTATTTTCCCTCTTAGATCTGTCCTCTTGTGAGCAAGTAAATTCTTCTGAAGGCCACTCCTGTGCTGTTGATGTATTCTTGTCTCCCTGAGCTTGCCTGCAGTCCTGAAACAGAGGCTTGGGGCAAAGCAACTTGCTGATGACACAGTTTGAGAATAGTTTGTTTGGTGACTACATCAGCTTAAGATACTCTTCTCAATGCCATAACCCATGGTTTCTTTCAACGCAGCATAGTACTATGGTTTGAAGCAAATAAGAGAATAATTCCATACTAAAAAAAATGCAGAAAGGCTGTGGGAAGGGGTTGGTGGTGCTTCCTTTTCTTCTGACTTTGTTAGTCAAGAGCATGGTAGTGAATGGGGATAAATATCTAAAGTTAGTAATGCCACCAATGCCAATGTGTTGTGAAGCCACAGCCCAGCTGGAGCGGTGACTCTGAAGCTGGCCCATGGTCAGTTCTTTGTGGTAAGTAAGGAGTATGCACTTAAGGTTAGAAAACTTGGGAATTCAACAAGGAAGGGCATCTTTCACAGCTGTGAGTGCATAATCCTGCTCCCAGTTGCACAGTGGTATCTGAGAGCAGAATACTGCTCTGGGGATTCCAGTGAGCATGGGATGTGGTGTAGTTTCAGAGCTAGTTTACTTTGTAATGTTACCCTAACATGTAAACACAGGGAGGTATTACAGCCTTTCTTTGTTCTCATTAAACCAAGTAATATGCTCTGCCAGTGTGTTCCAACAGTCATCTAAAATATGCACTAAAATGTCTCTTTTAGCCTATTATAATTTTTTTGGTTTTTAGTTTGAAGGTTTTGCAGGGGGAGAGGAAGATTTCATGTGTACATGTGCACAGTTTTAATATAGCTCCTGAAGAAAGGCATCAATTTATGTTCTCCGCCTCTCTGTTATTTTCTTGTTCCTCTGTCACTTTCCAGGCTAGGACTGATGTCTCAAGCTTTTATTGTACAGGAAGCCTTATCTTACCTGCTTGCTCTTGATTACTTTCATTGTCCACATTTGGATTTTTATTAATTTATAATGTGCCTTTTTTAGATCTGCATCAAAATCAAGTACGAAATTTGATGGGACACTGTACCATATCCTGGGTTTATTCATTGTTTCCTGTTTGATGAAAGCTCTAACTTTATTTGTTTTCCTAATTGCTGTTTCATACTGAGCTACTGTCCGTGGCAGACACACAGCTGTGTGAGGAGGTATTGCCCCGAGTTCAGGTGCTTAGGTGCAAATCTGTAACTGTTCCATTACTACCTAACAGCTCTTAAGGTTTATATAAACTCTCCCAGTCACTCCTAGTTCCACATCTTTTCCTTGCTTGTAGCATGTGTGCCTTCTTACAGCTGAGCAGTTTGGCACTGAACCTGCATCCTGACCAGAAGCTTTAGTATCTCCAGAGGCCTGGGCTGCTGCGCTCTGCAATACTGACTGGCCACACTTTCTTGTAGAAGATGGTGATGATTGTGTCTTCTTTTGTTTTACCGTATTGGCTTAACAGTGACAGGAGTTACACAGGAGACTGCAAGAGCAGGTTCAGTTCAGTTCTCTTCCTCAAAGGTTGAAACCAAAGTCTGCTGCCTGGCTGAGTGTGCTGGGCTGGTGCACTGTGCTGGGGTCCCTTTCCAGCACTGCTGTTGTGGAAGTTGAGTAGCACTGACACAAGATTGAGCACCGAATAATGCCATTCCACTCTTTGGTACTGCTTGCAAGTTGCTAGATAGATATTTAGGCATCTAGGGGCAGGGAAGAGTTGCAACAGCATTAAAATCAGTAAGGATCAGGCTTGGAGTCACTTTCTTTTTATTTATCAGGTAGGTCCCAAAGGTGCTGACAGCTGTGTTTTTCAAATACACTTAGAAGCAATGGACTTCATGGTACTTTTTCCCCCTAACTATTAAATGTATCTTGTTCATCTCAATATGTGAGATGTATTTAGGATAGGAATAAAACAGAAGTACTGGAAGGACTTTGTGAACACATGAGACTTGGGATGTCATCTTGTGGTTGTTCAAAGAAATGCAAGAACAGCTTGTTAAGTGTGAGTGAGATTACCTCTTTGTTTTACACTGAGCTAGTAGAGCTGCAAGTTTTTCATCTTGAGCTAGGTGGTGATTCTTTCTTTATAAAGTACAGGAGAGTAGCTGTTACCCTCCTTGCAGGCCATGCCAGTAGTCAGGGTTTGGGGTGACTACAGCAAGCTACAGATAGGAAGTCAAACGCTGCTGGGATACCTGAGTGCATCAGAGGGCAGCTGCTGCTGTTCGAACCTACATGATGGCAGAGGCAGGAGGACTCTGACATACTGCTGCTAGTTACTCTTTGTTTTTGTTATGAAAAGCACTTTCCATTTAGCTGTAGCCTTTCCCTGGCTGTTCCAGCTGGCTAGCAAAACAAACTCATAGGAGGAGGAATTCCTGGGGTTATTTCCTGTAATAAGGAAGAGTGATACTCGGCACATCTACATTCTGCTCTCTTCTCTGTGGCCTCACAGGCTATTTGCCTGTTGCCGCTAACTGGAGCGGTTCAGAGCGGGCCCGGCCAAAGTGAACATCCCAGTCACCAGTGCACAGCAAGAGCAGCACAAAGTTATTCCTTACAAAGAGCTAAATTCTTAGTAAACTGCTTCAACTGGGCAAAACCCTGTTGCGTGCTGGAGTCACTCACAGCAGCTGCACCAGGGATTACAGATTTGAGTAGCATTGTAGGTAAATATGAATGATCACATTTTCTTTGTTGTGAACATGTGTTGTCTTTTGTTTGTTCCTGGAGCAGGCTGGCAGCCAGAATGGCTTCTCAGACTTTTCAGTTGTGTTTTTAATAGCACCGCCTAATTGTAGTGAAACAATCAAGCCTATGCATGCTTGGACAAAAAGGCATCTGGAAGAGGGTGAACTCAACTCAGAAGGGCAGTACCTGCCACTCTTCAAATGCCCTGTGAACAGGCTTGCTTGGATCTCTGCTCCACGCTCTTTGAAGTTAAATGCTTTCTAATTACAACCCTTACAAGCAACACACTTTTTTGTCTTACATGAAAATAAGGTTGCTGTTATTTTTACCATTTGTCAGATTTATGGCATTGATTGAGACAGATTTTAATAGTGGATGATCAAGGATTAGCTTATGCAAATTGCTGGTTATTTCTGGAGTGCTATTTTGTCATTAGTGGAAGGACAATACATCTGGATGGTGATTAGTTCCAGATCAGGTCTCTTTCATTGGTCAAGGTGCTTGAGAGTTTCTTAACAACGCAAAAATAAGTGCAGTGGTATGTTTTTGACAGGATGACTGCTGCTTGCTCCGCTCTAGCCAATGGGACATCACATTCTGGAAATTATTTCATATAATGCCTTTACCCTAGCTTCTTCAACAGAATAAGGTCAGTATAGTTTACTTATTTTTCTTGACAAGTACATGCTTATTTTACACTACTGTGTGTTAAGTGTGTCATTAAATAAAATGACAGGTTTTTCGAGACTAAGTCATTCTTGCAGATATTTTTACCATCTTTTTAAAGACAGCTGAAGTCTTTGTCCAGTCAAGAGAGTGACAATCATACAAAATGCTGATTTTAGGTTCTGCTGCAGATTTACTACATTGTAAGGACCAGAGAATGTTCAGAGATGCTTCTGCTTCAGCGCTTCATAAAAATGAGGTGGAATCCCAGAGTATATCCGGATTTTTAGTGCAGTTTATTTTACTCTGCCTTGGGAGAGGACACTGAGGCAAAATGAGATACTTGCAATGTGCAGATTAAATTTCAAACAAGGGTTGAATCTGGGTCACATATATGCTTGTGTTTTGATTCAAGGTCATCTCTAAATACAAGGTGTACAGTAAAACTATTTAACAGATTTAATTTTTTATTAATTTCCTAATTAATGAATATATCAACTCAAACTTTGTGCAGAAGTCTACTTCCTTATTTGTCATTGTGCAGATAACAGTAAAATACATTAGACTCCAAGTCAATGGCGCTACACCCTCTGACAGACACTACACAATTCCTAATACACTGTAGTTTTGTCATTGATGAAGAAAACTAGAAACTTGCCTTTTACTTGTGGATAAGTTTATTTAAAATTTGTAAATTATAGTAAATATATCACGTATTATTTATTTCTATGCACATACAGTTGTTGTCAAGATACATGTATAGTGTTGTCAAATCTACAGTGCAGTAACCAAGAATTTTAAGCAGCATGATGCTGAAAACTTTTCTAGAAACAATGTCTGACCCTTTGATTGCACTTTGGTACACATAAATATAAGTAGTGGTTGTTTTTCTTTAATTTAAAATGCAAGGAAATTAAAGGAATTCTCAAGAGTGAATATCCATTGAAAAACTGAGACAGAAATAGCAGGCAGCCTCCTGAGCAGTTTCTATGAAAAATCCAGTTGAGAAGCAAAGAAGTCACAACTTTACCATGTAGATACCAATGAAGTTAAAAAATGTACATGAAACCTAAGGGGGGTTTATTCTTTGTTTTTTTCAAAACACCTTTCATGACCTCTTGAACCTTGGCTAACCTTATTGAAAGTCTTAATTATCTATTTTACAGTTCTAAATACAAGCAGGTACAAAGGATGGAGGAGCCTTGCTGATTTTGGTCCACAGCCTGAGGCAAAAACTCAGCACTATTTAAAGAGATGAGGTAAAAAACTCTTCTTTTAAATTGGTTTCACGATCTTCATTGACAAATAATTCTGTGGGGGGAGGAAGGAAGAAACAGAGAAGTAAAATAATGTACACTTCAGTGTAGTTTTGAAAAAGAATTTAAGATATTAAAATGGATCAAAATGAATAATTTTTTCAGACTAACACAGACTGAAATCGAGATTCTAGACCAACTATTAACTGGTTTAATTGTGTATGTTATTAACACTTCTAAAGCATTCATTTGCTCCATCTTTAGTTAACTGGTTAGCCTTAACCTAAAGTTTAATTGTTTCTCAATAAATATCAGTGGATTTTTTTTATAGCTATAAGGATATGTCTCCTGCTAAAACAGAGCTAATGGACTCCTCTCGGAGTAAGGAGTGTATCCTGTTAATTACTCCTGTCTAAAGTAGCCTTATACCACAGCTGAAGAACAAACATCTAATAATTCTTACCGGCAATGAATAGAGGAGCACTGCTGCAAACAAGAGCAGAATCAGCAAGATGATAAGGCCTATAAAGAGCCATTTAAACCTGCGCCACACAATAAATTTCATTGTCTTGCAGGGATTTGTAAACCAGAGGAAGGAAGTATCTGGTCGGCTGCATTTTGAAAGAAAAAAGGATTATTTACACTATAAAAACAGGAAATACTTAAGCATGAGATTATAACACATTAAAACAGATAGTTCTGTAATGCAAGAAAGCAGCTGCAGTAAATATGTGCCATTAATACTGAAACCACCTTGCATTTTATCCTAATGAGGATAAAAGAAGGAAACAAGAAACAGGACTGGCTTATATAAATAAAGTTTTACAAAGGATAACTAACATCTAATAGATTACTACATGCAGATTTTGTCAAGAATGCCACAGTAGCTAGATATCGGGTATTTCTAAAGCTAGTGGGAGAAAAATATCTTACTTGGGTAGGTCTAGTTTGGGGTTCATGTTGGGTTCATCTCTTCCTTTCCCAGCTGGTCTTTCCTCAGCTTCTTTTTCGTTGACAACTTCCAATGTCATTTCAACTTTACCCTTCAGAAAAAAGGTGGTGTAAGACAAGGATCTTATTGAAACAGCACTTATAGGAATTGCTTGGTGCTTATACAGCAGTACTTTCAGTTTGAGATAAACTCATTGTGTGCATCTGTGCGTTTTGCATTTCCTTCTCAAAACATACTGATTTCTGCCCTATGACAGTGTGACAATACAGTATCAGGGAATGACACATAAAAAATCCCAAATCACTGTACCTAAAAATGTTCTGCTAATTCATCTATTTTGTCTTAAGCTATAGATTTTTTTCCAATTTAGCAAAACAAAACCAGCTCTTCTTTCTAGAGCAACCCAAGGACTGCATATTTTCTAAATGACCAAGCATCTAATTTTTTTTATATAGCTATGGCTGGTATAGGTTTATGAATCTTTTTCCTCATTTATTAAATTCCAATAATAAAAGTTTAAAGGCAAAAGCATTAGAAAGAATAAGCAGACACACTTGAAAGGCTTAATATTCTACAAATAATAAATATACATTTATATTCTTCATAGAACAGGTTAAAATGCTTTTGGTCTTCTGAACGCATTCAAAGTCACAAAGCTAGTCTAGGTTTTCAGTACAGAAATTTTATTTCTTGTGTACAAAAATCCTTTGGTACTTTTTTCTTCAGTCTTTTATGCATTTAGGATGTCTCATGTTTCTTCTGAGCAGTTGCCAGGGATGGCGACTCCACCATCTCCCTGGGCAGTCCATTCCAATACTCAACAACCCTTTCTGTGAAGAAAATCTTCCTGATGTCCAACCTGAACCTCCCCTAGAGCTGCTTGAGGCTATGCATTCATTCACACAGTAACTTTATTGGCTGCTCTGGTGAGATAACAATGACTCAACCTGGCACCAGAGTCTTTCAAGTTAAAGAGGATTAAAACTAAAATTAAATACTAAGATCACACTTGAAAACAAAAAAATGTTGCTGAACCAAATCCCCGATCTTGTGCATGCATTATTCTACTTACCCACTCCTCTGTCTATCCACTGAAAGATAACAGCTAAGTGGGACACTCTTTACAGTCTTTCTTTGTAATTTGAAAAGTAAGGTGAGCACATTTTAAGTACTTTTTAAAGAAGTAACAGTCATACCGCTAAAATACGGGAGCCGTCCTTTTCAACATAACAAGGCCACCATCCTTTCATGGATTTCTGTTCAAAGAGAGAGGCAGTCCTGGGAGCCTTCTGAGAACCGTTTACCTTGTATTCTGGAATCATGTCTATATTACACTTCTCTGGAACTTTTGCTGGAATGATTGTTTTATGTAAATCAAGTTCCACAAAGCCTAGGAGGTGGATAAAAAATAACCCCCTGCATAACACAACCAATCATACAGCACAGTGGTACAACATCAACCTTTTCTATCTTTAAACATGTTATACTGGAAATACAATTGACAGACATATTGCATTCTTGTTTGTCTAAGAATGTTGTGAGACAGGGAAGCGGGACACATCAGGCTGTGTTTAAGCCCATCTTGCTGGTGTTGGCAAATTGGATTTAGCAAACTCACCTCCCCCTTTAATGCAAGATTGTTTGATTTTTTTATAGAGGATTTTTTTCCCCACACACCTAAACAGAAGATAACCAAATACAGCAATGTAATATGTAATTCCTGACAGTTAAGTGCATGGTTTCGCTAACTTTAATGACAGTTATGAATCAACTCCTTGTTTTCAGATTTTGAGGTCCATATGGTTTGTATATAAGCTAGACTTTGGAGACATCATACTATAGGGCAGAGAATCATCTGCAGAGTAATATGTCTAGAAAAGGTAGGAATTAATGACACTGTGAAGTAGATCGCTGAACTTAAATTACAGCATTATGCCAACACTTGTGTAGAACTCAAATACCCTTGATTAAGTAATTGTAGTTAAAGAAAGAAGCAAAGTAAATTTTTATGCACATTATCATTTCATGCACTTTGTGAGAGGGCTTACCTGAATGAAAAGTGCCTTAGTTTACCTCAAGTGGGCCTTTATTGAATGAATATTAACTCATTCATTCATGATCACAAGTAAGCCTGTACTGTGTGGGAAAGCAGGAGTGTATTTGCATGCTCAGTTTCTCACTTTGTAAACACAGTCCTAATGTGATAATTCAAAATCATTGCTTTTCAGATCTTTCTTTGAGACTACAGTAATTATTTGATTAGAGGCCTTACCCAGATAGTCATCCAAGGAGAACTTGTCATTATCCCATATTTGAATGATCAGTTTGGGTGGGATTCTGAATTCTGTCTTGTCAAGACTCCAAAAATGTTCCTAAAATTTTCAAAAACAAAACTCAAAGACCTTTAAAAATTACTTACGAAAATTCACAGCTGTGGTCTGTTAGTACTTATGAACTCTGGGGTTGGTGTAAGTATTAAGGATCTGATCTTGCCCTTGCTAAAAGGAGACTGCTGTTGTTGCCAGTTTGTTGTTCCTGGCCAAAGGCAAAACTGAATCTGTTCACAATAGCAGTTTGAGAAAAGTATGCAGAACTGAGGCAAACTGTCTCTTTAAATGTGTAGGTACAAAATTACCAGACTAATTAAATCTGTATTCTAAGTATTGAAGTCTTCAGAAATACATACCTTTTTGGAAACTACACAGAGTTGCTCTGCTGGGAGATAGTCAAAAGGAAAAACAAATCTCCAGTTAAAGTTCCCTTCACCATCCAGTGATCGGTAGTGAACATCAGTTTTCTGCTTATTTTCTTCATTACCAGGCATCCACCTGAAAATACAAAGAGATGTAACTGGTGTTTGCAGTGGGACTACACTGGTGCCAGTCTGTACTGTAACTGTGTCACAGCAGGGTTGCAAACAAGCTGTAAGTGTTGCTCTTAGAGGGCTGGAGAGTTTTTCCACAGCCTTTCTCAGTTTGGTTCCAATTTGGCACATCTGAACTGAATTTCTCGTCTGCTAAGACCAGTGCTGTATCTGCAGTGAAGTGCTGAGTTCCTCTTCAGAAAAAATTAGATTAATAGCCTAGCAATGTATTTCTCTGATTTCTGTTGGATTTTTTATGTTAAGACAAAGGAATGTAAAAATTAAGAATCCAGGCTATGTAGCATCAGATATAACTCACTACCTTTTCTGTTGATGCCCATCTCAAGAGATGAAATTCTGGGACCTTTCACCACATATTAGTTGGTCATAACACTTCTGTCTTTCTCTGAGGTTAGCATTTGACCTGGCTGAAACAAATAATCTTTGGAACCCATGGTCAAGGTCTTCCCAGGATATTCCGAATGGCTATTCATTTGTATGTTACATGACAGAGTGCTCTCCTACCCTTTCACGTAAATGTCACTCATTTCTTCCCCTGTGATGCTCTTTTCATCCAGAAGGACATCTTTGGTGTTCCAGACAATCACCCGCAAGACATACCTAAGAGAGATGTTTGGGGAAAGAGAATTGAGTCGCCTGTCAAGGCTGCCAGAAGGTATGTAGGGTGTAGGGATACTCACTTCTTGGCTTTTCGGGGAGTGATGTTGAACGGAGGGCCTGGTGGTCCTAAGCTTTTTGGGAAAACATCAACCCACATCTGGAGCTTTCCCTGCAGCAGTGAAGAAGGTGAATGAGAGAGTGTTTGCTGCATACAGGTTTGTCCTGGTATTGCCATGGAACGGCTTATTGGCACATTCAGTACTCATTTTAGTGACCTCCCTTGTGTTACCAATGTCAGAACCTTTACAGACTTCAGGTAAGAGCAAGCCCAATCCCTCAAGTTATATAAGCTTCTTCAAATGAACAATGCCAAGAATTCAGAAGACCATAGGGACATTAATTCCTAGTGAATCCAGTGCAAGTTAGGTGCCCAAATAGTTCTTACTGTTCTTTCAGAGGGGGCATTCAGTACAGTATCATACCTGTGGCAGCTGGTGGCCTACCCAGTGTAGGTGATCAGTCCCCTTAACTACACTCTGAAGAAAGGCATCCACTGTAGTTTCTACACTCTATTTCAAATGCAAACCCCTTTATTTTTTCAGATAAGTTTTCTGGTTTCTGCAGAAACTTTTTTTAAAAAAACCCAATCACTGGTGAGTTAGGCAGTGCCAGAAAACTCCAGTGTTAGCCTTTATTCCTCTCTAGTAGGGATGTCCAATATGACTTTGTGTTTAAACTTGCACTTCTGAACCTTGTAGGGAATTGACAAGTTTGGTCTCATTTGCTGAATGCAGCTAGAAAGCTCTTGAGCCAGGCCATCTCCTTTATTTTTGGCAAGGTGCAAGTACATATTACAGTTTATTTCACTAACAAAGTTATAAACAAAGCTTTTCTAGTTCCCACTCTGTCAGTGTTTAAGATGTCATTTGGAGATCTTAATGGCAAAACATAACTGCCTTTTGTTATGTTTCTAGACTAATCTGCTTTAGATTTTAAGCCAAGTAGTAATGATTTGTAGCCCTCTTCCCCCTGAGTGATATCCCTGTATTGACAACATGATACAAATTTCAGAATGCTCCACTTCTGCATTCAAGAAGCTGTAAGTAAGCCTGTTTGCAGTACCTGGGAGATGTTGGGCTGGAAGGTGCTATATAAGGTCCTTGTCTCCACATGTTCAGGTACCAGCCCCTGTGTTCTGAGGATATGAAGGGCTAGCCGCTCCTCACCCGGACCAAGATGCTGATGCAAAATTTTATTAGCATCTGAAATAAAGGAAATGGGAAAAGAACAGGCACTCATGAACCACGATTTGCAGCTGAACTTCAAAATTAAAACCAGGTATTTAAAACTGAGCAGAAAACCGTGTTCAAATTTGAAAACATCAAAGATTTCTTCTAGTATTCCATAAATACTTGGAAAGTTTTGTATTCATATCAATACGAATTTAAGACAGATATATAAAATTAGTGAACAAACTCACCAGCTTCCTCCAAAGTATAATCTTGTCCGCCATAGTTAATCTTTCTACCGTTCTCAGACAGGAGAGGAGGAGCATAGCCTTTAAACCTGGCTACATTTTGCAATAACTGGGTGGGTTTCAGTTGATCACGCCAGGTATTCACACCTGAACTTTTAGGAAAGCACAAGAAACACATCCTAAAATTATTCACCATTCAGGGCATTTACACATGGAAACCATATTTATTAAACTAAAGGGCAGCACTATAACTGCCTAGATTGAGGCCACTTGAGTTTGTTACAGTGATAATTTTGTACAGTTCAAGTAACTTCCAAGACGAAGTGCTTGTTTACTTTACATATAAAAATAATTTACACTAACAGATGCTTTCATATTTATTTCCATAAGTAGGTCAGAAAATACTGTAAAGTGTGAGCTCTCTGGACAGAAATAACAGACATTACTGTGTTAACAGAATATTAAAATGTTTGACATCATGTTTTCCATTCAAGGCTCTTCTGCAGACTTTACAGCTTTACTTGGAATTCAGATGATAGAATGAGCACAACAAATATCCATGAGAAACCACAGCATTTTTTTAAACCATAGAATTAAGATGAAGGAAGCCCAGATTTTTTTCAGATAAACATTTTCAATAGACAAAATGACTTACATCCAATACTGCTGTGGGATGCCACAGTGAGATCCATAACGAGAAAGGAATCTGTTCTCAAGATCAATTATGGTTTCACCCACTTTTTCATCACGAGTCAATGTGTCATAGTCATAGACTGAAATTTTCAGATCCTTCTCTTGAGGCAAGAAGCAGCTGAGTTCATACATTCTAAACATAAAAATGCCCAGATAAGGCTGTGGCTCTTTTAATCGATGTTTCTTATTTTTAAACTTAAAAAACAACAACTAAAAAAGCACTTATAAGTTTATTTTTGAGCAATAACTTTTACAAGATATTAAAGGGATGCTTCCAATGCTGATAAATCTTGCAGTAGTTACCACTCATGCTCCAATTCCTATTTGTACTTATTAATCATTTCATTTATACTCCTCTGGATATTAACTCCTTCCTTTCTGCACAATGCATTACTTGTATGTTTTCTGTGCAGCTGCTTGAATTGGGACTGAGAAATAAACTGTTGTGGCTCTGCCAGCCAGTCTGTAAAAAGGATGGTTGTTCAATCCACAGTTTCTCTATGATTAGAAACTTCTAAAATTTTTAACTACAAACACACCAGGATCCTTAAAAAGGACAACTAGAAGGGATTATTCTGTCATCTCTCTATCCTACACAAAAAGAGTTTCCTCAAAATTAATTATCTGAATTTAAAGATATGCAGCCTTGTGGTTTCTACTACTGCTGAATCCATTACCATTTAGGTGAAGTATTGCATGGTTAATTATTTCCTGCACCTTTTTTGGTTTTTTGTTTTATTTCTAGTCAAACTTTGACCTCCTGAAAACTGCAAAAACTTGGAATTTTGAAGGTATTTTGTATCTGTAATGAAGCCTCTTTGCTGTCTGTTTCTTTACATGATCCAAAGAATTGAAATCCTGTAGTGCATCATTGCAAACTATGCTTTCCAAACACTTTATGATCCTTCTAGTCCTCCTCTCTGAACTTTCTAATTTACCAAAATCCTCCTCTAACTCTGGACACCAAACCAGACCCAGAATTCCATTAGCAATTATAAAGATGATGCAACCTCTTCATTCCTGATTAGTAGTTTTAATTGAGATATTTCAATTATATCATTAGCCTTTGATGGAAAGACCAGTGTACTGAGAATACATGTTAAGCTGATTACTCACTGTGGGATCCTTGTAGTTTTCAGAGTTAAAACTTTTTACATATTCTATAAGCATATTTTCTTATTCTTATATGCATAAGACAGAGTGGTTTTAAGATTAAGACATTCTTTGTGCAATTTACCCATGTGATACAGAAGATCTATATCCTAGCTAAACATTTGTGTTGTCCAATGATTTTAAAGGGGAATACCTTATGCAATTTTACTCACAATTAACTGTTAGTATATAACTATGAATAGAGCATTGGATATTTCAGATAACGAATTATCTTAAAAAACAGGAAGACATTCTAAAATACAGTAAAATGAAAATACAAAAATGTTTGTTACCTGCCAAAAATTGGGTTGAGAGTATTAGGCACATAATTATCTCTGTCTTCAATTACTTTTTTACTTAGAGATATTTTTATGTAAGGATCACACTATTCAGAATAAGAAAAAAAAATGTTAAGGAATAGTTATCAGGACTAACTTCATTTAAAATATACTACAGCAGTTTGCTTGCAGACATTCCCAAGGCAGAGCCTCACCAGCCCGTTGTTGTCCTGGGGCTGCAGCTGCAGAGCTCGGACGATGTAGATGCGCACGAGGCACTCCTGGGGCCCACTGTCCGGCAGCTCCCGGAACTGGCGCGGAGGAGCGGGAATACTGGGATCGTCAGGTAACGCATAGATTTTAAAGGAGCCCTAAAAATAATACAAAGACTCAGTCACGATAAATGTAGACAAGTCACTCTGCTAGGTTTGTTTTTTCTTATTCATCCTACACATACATACACTGTTTTATACAGGAATAGCAAAACTATAGCCTGTTCCACAGTCCCTTAGAAGTCTTTTGTTTTACTTTAATCGGTTCTGGATAATAAGACTTACTACAAATCAAGGTTATGTCCTTTGCCAATTTAAATCAATTTGTCTGGTTTTGTGTCAACACAATTACTCAGTTTGCTCCACCTGAGAACAAGTAACAAACATTTTGTATTTGTTTCCCTCTCCAAAAGCATAATTTAAGGTTTGGTTGGTTGGTTGGTTTTTTCTACATTATTATTATTTCAATCTATAAAAGTCACAGAGACACAGAAATAGTAGGAAATACCTTTTCCAAATCCATTCTAAAAATGTACTTTGCTCAGAATGTCTGCAGATGAAACTTGAGTCTGTTTAAGAGGTCATCTGGGAAGGTTCTGTCCCACAGGTACCAGGGAAGATTATATTAGCAGGAATGATATTTATTTCAAATTAATATGTATAGCATGTAGTGTGAGCAAGGCATAGCTGTACCTTCTTTGAAAAAGAAGGATCTGTACCTAAGTATCTCTTGCCCCTACTGACCCACACATCCATATTTCAGTGTGCATATCCAGCTGCTTAAATGATAACCATTTACATACAAAAGGCTGCAACTAGCATTTGGTTGTTGCCCATCATTTGAAATTTACCTTGAACTCCCCAACCACTGACGGATCATCACTGTCCTCAGATTTGCCTCTGTATAGTTTAAAGGTATCGCAGAAGTCTGTTAAGTTATTAAATTCAGGTACTTTTTCCAATTCACAGTCATACACCTTAAAAAAGGGGGAAAAAACCCAATGCAGTTTAGAAATTATAATTTTTACATCCAAGTGAAAGCAAATGCAGTATTTGGAGAACATGTAATCAAGCTTCATCTAGGCCTTGTTAAAAACAGAGTAAGTATCATGTCATAAGCTTGTCCTTGCTTTCTTCATCAGGTGTATGAGATGAGAGAGAAAAGTAGTCTAAGTCCAAATTTTAACCAACAGACAGTAGAAGAGAGGCAAAGATATCTTCTTAAAACCTTCATTTCACCACACGAATTAGTAATGAATCTTTATAGGCAATCATGTATAGTTAAACTATGAACTGCATTTAAAATAACAGAGGGCACAGATTGATTAGGTCTTGGATCTGTAAACTCTGAGATATGTTAATTTATTTTATCCTGAGCAATACCTTTAAAGTGTCATATCCTTTTTTAATATACTGTCCACATTTTTCATGTTCTCCTATTGAAGCATAAAATTTGCTCCACCAATCAACAATTTCTTCCTCCTTAAAGAAAAGCAAATAAAAGACTTTTTAATTGGAAGAGAGATGCTTTCTTATATCATGCTGTACAGCAGAAATAATGAACAATTAAGCATCATAAAAGACAATATGCTCTAAAACTTATTATCAGTTAGGCAATATTAAAGGTTCACTGAAAGAGAATTAGAACACAATTATTAAGGCTAAAGTCTCTTACCCAGAATTAGGTAGCCAGTCTATAATCCAGCTATGTTGATAGCTGACAGCCAGCCTCTCCAAGCATGTGATTAATTCCTGGTACCTAAATAACTGTCTCAAGGGACTGATTTTGGGAGGTGTGTCTATTTCTCCCCTCCACCTTCTGGCAGGGCAGTACAGCCTAAGCCCCTACATTCCAAATTTCTCAAGTCAGAGGATGTGCATGTACACTTTGCTGGTGCTGTCATTGCTTCAGCTGGTAAGAAAAAACTCCATCACACCTGGTATTCATTACAGGGTTTGTCTGACTGTAAGAACTACAGTGAACATGTTGAAAACTTCCCCAAGGGATAAATGTACTGGTTGGTTCCATTATTTCAAAACTGCTGCCAGGTAGTAATGCTGGGACAGACCTGTAACTGCTCTAACTCTACGTCATTCCCTAAAACCCAGTGGAGATTGCCTGTATCGACACAGAGTCAGTCTTGCAGTCGCAGATCTACCTTTATGTTTAACAAGTGCAGCTGAAAAGGAGTAGTGAGTCTTGCCCTCTTAAAAACTGTACTTCAACAAGCTCCATGACACCCTAGATGCTAGCAATCTATACATTCCATTAATGCAGTATTTCTGTGGGGGTTTTTAATATTTCTATTTACTTAAATCTCATAATCGCTGTGTTTAAGAGAGTGCTATTTTCTGTATTCATAGACTTTGCGTAATATAATTATTTGCCCCTGAAAACATA
Source organism: Sakesphorus luctuosus (assembly GCA_013396695.1). Lineage (NCBI taxonomy): Eukaryota > Metazoa > Chordata > Aves > Passeriformes > Thamnophilidae > Sakesphorus > Sakesphorus luctuosus. Next base: position 839,849 of record VWZD01000647.1, read on the forward strand.
CTTCCATTGGTAATGAATAGTATTCAGTCACTGTGTAAATTTGATTTTTTTAAAGATTCTTTGGATTTAAAGAGAATCTTAAAGTATTGTGCAGATCATTAAAGGAGAGGGTTTGGTTGGTTTTTTGGTTTTATTGGTTTGGGTTTTTTATATCTAGAGCTTCTTGTTTCAGTCTTCCCCATTTTTCCTAAATGCACCATTTTACAACTTCACTGTAGGTTTTATATCAAATATTTTCAGAGATTACTGTTCTCGCCCACATGCTCAAAATTCTAATTTAGAGGCAGTATTGATATACTAGTTTTCAAATGGAGATCTCATTTACAAGAAAGCAGTGTGTAGATTTTTTAAAGCAGTATACGTTACCTTCTCTGTAAGCTGCTCATGAGGATCAAGTTGTAAAAAAAGAGCAAAATAGAAACAATGGTAAGGATATGACTTGTAGACTTATAGACAGTTAAACAGGCTTTAAAAGTTTAAAGTTCGTATATAGTATGTATATGAAGTAAGTTACTAACAATAAATTAGAAATGCTTTTGAATACTATTCAAACACCATGTGTTTAACTCTTTTTTTCCCTGCTGTTAATATGTTCTAGATATTAAACTGGAGCACATATATATAAATTTTGAAAAGCAGATTTTCAGGACTGTAAAACATCACCCTGTGCTTTGTTTTTCACATAATAAAGCAAAACTGAGGCAAGCTTGTTTTTTTCATTGTATCACTGGAGTGTTACAGTCTGGATTCTATTTGTTGATTTCCACAGTAGCATCATTCCCTACTTTCATCTGTGGTTGCACAGAGCACTGTATCTGATTTATTTCAGATGGAAAATGTTTCTATGAGCACTTACAAAACTGAACCTATTCCAAACATTCTTTTCCAAACACATTTCACATACTAAGATTCTAGTGGGGTTTTTCCTCATTTTTCACTATAAATCAATTTGCTAATGCTCAGCATCTTTTTCCTTCTACTACTATCTTTTAACAACTGTTTACAGGCTGTGAATTTTCAGGAGTCTGAAAAAAACTGTGAAAAATTATAAAGTACAGTAACAACCATCTGTGTGTATATAGATTTATCCATACAAGTGTAAAAATACAACGTGCACAATCCAAAATTCTTCACCTGTTAAATCACAATGCCATAATTATGACCTGATAGTCCATTAAAAGCAAGCATCATGCATCCCATCTGGAAGCCATGATTAGCAAGTGTCATTTGTGCTAGTTGTTTATACGTTATACCTTGGGTTTTCATTTAAAAGCATTAGCCATAAATTTTTGTGCAAAGCAGAAGAAATAAGCAAAACCATTTTATGAATACAAGCCAAATGCATCAATAGGTCAGGACATCACTCTGGTATATCACACTCATTTACTCCCATTTCTGTTCTCTAAGTTATTGTTGTTCTGGGATGTTCCAGTCTACTGTATTTTACTAGTCTTGTCTAACTTCAAATCAGAAATACAGCATAACTTTTTCAGATTATCATAGGACTGTCACTTTCTGAAGGCAGGTGGAGTGATTTCTTTCATTCATTAATGATTTGCAAAACTCACAGGCAGAATTCATGAGTTAATTTTGAATACTTTGCCATATTTAAATTTCACTTTGTTTAAACACAGGTTTGTAATGTTGACAATGTGAAGGGTAGCCAGAATAATTATGCCAAAATAATTAAAACTCCCAATTTCAAGTCTTTTCATGAAGTATAATGTGTAGAACTCTGAATCTGTCATCAAAACATAATGTTGGAAGAATTTAAATTAGGGTGTATGTTTTGGGTTCAGGTTTATTATTCCCCTTGATATACCTTCAAATGTCTCTTCAAGTAATGCACTTGGTAGTTTTGGAAAGGAGAGGTTAAACTTTCTTTAAAAATTCCCAAAGCAAAAAATAGTCTTCAATCTCTGGATATTATTGTTATTTAATGTTGTAAGCAGGATGTGCTCAGAGAATGCCAAAAGATAAATCAGAGATTTTGGAGTGAGATATTCACATGGTAAAAACAAGGTAACAGGTACTGTCATTTTAAAATGTACCCAGTGACTTCTCTGTAGATTGTTATACATGAAGTTTTCAAGACATCAACACTGAACTATTAGCTTTTTGAACTATTTGGAATTATGGAAAAAAATATCTAAGATGCAGCAGATGCCTAGAAAAGTTAAGAGTTAGAATTTTACTTATCATAAAGTTATTTTATTTTCTGCAAAGTAGACTTCTAAACAAATTTTAAATACTAATAGTTAAATCATTTCTGTTGATTTATCACACAGATTCCAAGTAAGCTGACACACAAAGTAAGTTTTTAGTAGTTCATATATATTGTATGTATACCCATAGTAAGACTTTCAGAACAAGGATACCTTAATATTTGTAACTAAGAATATCAGACTTATGAGCATCATCTCCTCCAAAACCTCTCTGTGGCAGAGCTGCCAGGAGAAGAGCCCCCCATGGCCCCATAATGTGAACATTCTGGTCACCTGCATGCATTGGCTTGGTACATACATACATGCACTGTTGTTGGAGAAGCCATTTTGCTGAGTGCTGTTGACATACTGCTTAAACACTGGAAATTGGAATGTAATTGATGAAATTTTGGTGTCCTCGGGGTGTCTGCATAGCACTTACACTTCCCACAGTTGTACTTATTTCAATTTCAATTGTTTTGAAATTTGATTCCTCTAATATGGGTGCTATCACTGTATCTAGAGTTACATTTGGCTTGGGTGATAGCAGAGTAAAAGAAAGTCTGTTTCACCTTATCTAGCATATAAATTTTTCCCTTTTTAGTTGAAACTACACAAATATAATCATTCTTGCCAGTGACTTTGAAGCACTAATGCTTCTTTATTTTCTAAATATTTTTTCTTAAATTTTTTAAAGGAAATAATAATTTTTGTGCTATGTATAAAGCACTTATATTAGAAGAGAAAACCTATTTCAGATAAAAGTTAGCAAATGTTCTAAATTAAATATTAAGGACAATTTACATATATGATGACAGTAAATTAAAGACCATGGTCTATGATACACTTATATTAGAGTCTGAATATCATGTCTTCAAGATACAGAAGAAAAAAATGAAGGAAGAACATGCAATCGTTAATACACTCAAATAGCAGTCAGAGTTGAAAAGTCTAAATTTAGTAGTATTTACTTTGAAAACTCTGTAGCAAACTAAAGTTTTCTGCATTTTCAAAAGTCAAAATTGTGGATTAAGAGCCTGCAAAATTACTGTATATTAAAGTGCTTCCTTTCACACAACAAGCCATCAGAAATTTATGCAAAAATCTTCTAGGCAAGGGAAACATTTTACAGTTCTAAGAGAACTGAAAATTTTTCCTTGAAAATGCACTATCAGGAATTTGTCATCACTAACGTTTCAACTCAAGAGTAAAATTCTGCAAGCTAAATTATTTTTTACCTGGCAAGTAAAACTGTATTGTAGTGGTCCCAAAAGAATCAGAGCAGTAAAGAGATTCAGAAGGCACAGCAGAAAAGCAAAGAAGATAAGTGTTAGTGCAGATAAAGTTGTTTCACTGGTATTGAGTTTGGGGGACTTCAAGAGAGGCAAAGTCACGACTGAACTGCTGAAGGTCTGTACCCACCAAAGCACACACCTACTTACACCTCCTTTATCTACAACTGCTCAGTCTGGGCTAGATCAGGCTCCTCTAACTACCATCAGGGGGCAACTGCTGGTGTTCAATCAGGTGCTTTCAGTAGCTATTGAATTTATTCTTACACTACTGAGTGAACCTTTACCAAGCACAAAATGCTATAGTTTGATCTGTACTATATAAAAAACAAAGGTTACACTAACGAACACATTTCCTTTGCTTTCCTGTCACGAAGTATCTTTGTTCCATCTGGCTTTCCAGAAGGTTGCATATGTTCCTGACAATTTTGCTGTCTAGTTTCTCAGAAAGCACAGATCTGAAGAACAAAGTCAAGCATCAAATTTCAAAGATTACCTGAGCTGTTAGCAGTGGCTGTGTGTCTTCCATATCAATGACTGTATCCTGGCGAGGTGCAGCAGAGAGCAGGCTAACTGTAAGCCAAAGGTTTTATTAAGGCAATATGGTGTTGGAAAAATATCTTACTAAACAGTTTTATCAGATTTGAAATCCAAAGATGTCAAATAATTAATTGGTTATATGTATGAACCTCCAAAGGAAGCAATTAGTTGCCATATTTTGCTAAAAAAAGGCAACATAGTTTTGTGTAGGACACACAAACATTTCTCAAATATACAGATCTTTTTTTTTTTAAAAAGAGTAAAACTTGGGAAAAATAGAGAGAAAAATTCAATATTGTATTCAGAGCGTTCTTGCCAGAATCCTGGATTGTTACTTTGGTACCATTGCAGGGGTAATCTGCAGGTAGTTAAATTCCAAGTCAACACAAAAGAGGAACTTCAGGGAACGAGCACATCAAGTATGACAGTGGACTTGCCTTTGTTCTCTTATGCTCCACAGAATATTGCACTAATTAATACTCTGGTTTAGATTTTTTTCTTTCATACAACAGTATGTCCAAATAAGGACACAACATGAGGTGGCTATTCATCAGCATAGCATGCAGAATAAACACTTGAGGCAGGTAATTCTAGCATCTCCCGAGAAAGTAGAACTTTTCATTTTCCAGCTTTCTACCTTTCAGCTGTGGTGCAATGTCCTCTTTAGTAGTGTAAGGGTCACAGCGAAAGCTTTCCAGTAAATCAATAGTACATTGACCCACAATGGGCTTCCGTCCAAATGGTCTGTGGTCTATTACTTTAATAACTAGAGATGGACTGTATAACTCCTCTTTTGGCAAAAGCTGAAAATAAAAGGTTAGAGTTTTTGGTAATGCAAACAGAAGAAAAATGAATAAATATTTCCCCCCCAAATCAGAGCTGTCGCTTCATTTATTTAATAAGGAACTACTATGTTCTATGGCTCTATGGTGAATGAAAAATTATAGTGTTATATTATGAATTAATACAAATCAGGAAGAATAATTTTAATTGTCCCAAATCTTGAATTTGCTTGACTCTCGCACAGCTGCTATTACAGCAGTAGAAAAGTAGCCACACCGACAGGTATATTTTTGAATAAAAAAGTATATATACTGCACTGGATTGTGCATATTAAATTGCACAACCTGTCAGTGACTGTACAGACATGTTTTCAGGCTCATAAATTGCTTATGGGAAGTCAAAAACGTATGTGTGAGTTCTTCTACTAAGAACAACACCTTGACCTTTACAACTGTGGAATAACTTATTTTGCTATAGATAGCTGGTACATAGCTTTTTGTAACGTACAACTTTCATGAAGAGAACAGAAGATGGAAAATTTGGTGTCTTTTTGAGGTTTTTGATCACCACAGATTCCACCATTTCACCCCCACATTCCACAATGAGACTTGGAGATGTAACAGGTGCCAGTTGGTAGTTTTTCATGTTTCGCAACCCCCAAGCCAGAATCTGTAAAATAAAATCCAATATAACAAAAGTGGAAAGAGACACCAATGTGTTTAATAAAATACCCAGAAAGTGGGAAAGAAGAAATAAAGTGTTTTAAATAATAAAATGTGACTGGTTCTAATTCTTGGAAAGTGAATGCAAACAGTGAAACTCCTAAACACAAGGCAAGGAATCTCCCGTATTTCTCACTATGATTTTTTGTTTGTTTGTTTTCTTTAAGCAAATACACAAACTTACTGTCCAGAGGATAACATGACCTTGTACTCAGTTCAAGAGTAAGCCATACCTCAACAGCAGTGAGTTGAACTACTGGTCTGATTCCTTGAGGTACCATGTAAAGCTTTGGAGCTCTTTGTGATGGAAGAATTGGAAGGTTGGCACCACTCTATTAAGACATAAACACAAGTGTTAGTTTTACTCACCTTCCTTAGATGAAATACCTTGCAAATATTAAGATAGCTCTTCACGTAATGTCTCCCTTTGGAAGGATATACACTGTATCATATTGTATTAGCCGTACACACACAAAAGAGAAACATGTACCTTGTCTCTCAAAATAAGTTCTGCAGCAAAAAGAATGTCTCCACTAGCTTTGCCATTATTTGTTACAGGATACCAGAGCAGTTTTGGTGTGATGTCCTCTTCTGGAATTAACTTCACCATGGGGGAACAAACACTTCTTCCAAGGAATTCATCTTTACCCTGCAATGAAAAATAGCAATCACATCCATTAATGTATTTTCAACTAATATGAATTAATAAAAAAGAAATCTAGTCAAAAAGATTTCACCTACCACTTGGTCACTGTCAAAAAGTTCAATAACAACATTAGGTGGGTTTTGGGCTACTGTCTGTGGGTCCCCATAGATCTCGATTTCATTAAATATAAGAGTTTGGTCCCATGTAGGATTTAGAGTTGAATGAATGATCTCGGTTGTTTTGCTTTGATGGAGGAAAGAAACGTGAGCATATGGATCTGAAATATCATACAAAGATTAAAGCACAGAGTTACAGACAAATTAAACCCCATCAAGCCATAAGGCACACAAGCACAATTTTTATCAAATATAGCATGTTATTTTTCTTCTGTCATTACCAGTTCTAAGCTATTCTATGTAAAGCAAAAACAAGCACATATACATATTTTACATTTAATAGATCAATTTCCACCTGATTTCTAAATCACTTCCTTTATACATGTCTTAATTAACAGAGTAATAAATGAAAATGATAAAAAATCTTGCAAATCAGAAAGAGAACATGAAACCTAAAATGAAACACTGTCTATACTAATCTCCTCTTAAATCTTGTCCATAGAAACTCTTCTTTGTTGTCTCAATTGACATGATAAATAATACAAAGAAATAATTTTAGTTCTGACTAGTTGCCAAACAACAAATTCTCACAGGCTCTATAGCTTACATCAAGCTTTGGTTTCAAACGTGCTTATTTATAGCAACCTCTGCTTATGAAACAGCAGAATGATGAAAGTGGTCTAGGCCCAGTGTCTGGCAGGTCTTTAAATCATCAAGAGCTCTACAGAAGGTATCTGATGATGGTCATTGATGTTTCCTGTACAAATTGCAATTACTAAGGACTAAAGGCAATTTTAAAGGTTATCTTTAGGTCAGTTTTAATAGGTTCTGACTAGATACCTGACCAGAGTTTTACAAAATTTGGCTAATTCTTCAAGCTAATTTTAGAGGAAAATGAAATGTAGATGAGCTAGTTTATATAGGACTGCATCCGAGGTGCTCATCCTGAATTACACATATGCAAATTAGGGCATTTATTATTGCTTGTTTGCACTGCTTTTAAGTGCTGCACAATGAAGTAAAACCAAATACACACAGGCAGTTGAACAAACCCCTCCTCATTTCAGAAAATAGCACTAAAATATGTATAGTTCTATATCTTATGTTAGAAATGCATTACACGTACTCAATTATTACTTACAACAAGGAGAAAAAGAAGGATGCAAATGGAGGATAATGGAAAAAGAAAATTCATTTCAGCTTCATCTTTTGCTGAATTTCCTTAAAGGAAGTGTAAAATCATATTCTTACAGAATGTAAATTCAGTTTGCTCTCCAGCTTGCCAGTGAAATTTTTATTTGAATTAGTAAATATTGAATACTTGATAAACCTCAGTATTAGCCTGACCACAAAGATGACAAATGGATACAACACTGTTGGAATACCTAAGAGCTGGAAATCAAAAAGCAGGCAGTACACATGTATAAACAAACAAAAGCCATGCTTATCAGTAAGGCATGGTGTGGTTCTTCTACAAGTTCATCTCCTTAATGAATTATTATAAAACACTGAACACTGAGAGGCAGATGGTGATGTAACAGTCATCCAGCTTTCTTCATCCTTGCTTTTGTGCAAAATCCCTGCACAAAAATACTGCATGGAGACTTTGGTTAGAAGGAGAAACTAAGGCAAAAGGAAAGGACTGGTCACAGCAAATTCAGACTGCATTTAAAATCCCTTTCCCTCACTGAGAATTCATGGCAGCAACAGTTACTGCACATACAGAGCACTGCATTTTTGGCAGATTCTGGGGCAGTACTAACCAAATTGGGACCACATGTAATAAAGCTGAAAATTTCTTTATGGTGAAGTTTCAGTAGCTGGAACCTACACACATACCTTAAGGAGTTAAGATAATTCTAGAGCTAAATGAAGTTACTGCCTCACGGCAAAATGATTTTTCCATACCTGAAAAACTGTCTTTGTCTAAAGCCATGAGGTTTCTTGCCTGGTAGACGTAACAGCGAAGGTGGTAAGTATATACTCCTGTATGAAATAAATAAAAACAGTTCAACTGCATTATACAGGCTTCTTTTCTGTAATGAAGGTATTTTGAGTTTATACAAGTGCTTTACAGATTTTAACACAAGCACTACAGTAACATTTTTGCTTTTCTTGTGACAAGTGTATTAATACCAATGAGTTACCACCTGAAAACATTTGTTCCAACACAAAGCAGAAATGAAAAAAAACCCCACTAATGCTACTTGGGCTTTTTTCACTGTATGATCATCTAAAAATTGTTCTATTCAAAAAATTCCTGTTTGAAATAGTGTGACAATCTAGCTCATCCAAAGAGTATCAAGAACAGCAACCCTGTGCTCAATTTAAGTATTCACTACAATACTTCCAGGGACCTGAGTGTTTCACAATTTTAGCTCTTAGCTCTAGAAAATTATTCCAATTGCAACTCTGTCTCTTGAACTAAAAGATTAAAAAGAAAACCAAAACAACAAAACAAAGACTTTGGATAAGGTAGAATAACTTAAAAAGATGTGAGAGGTGCCCAAACCCAGGACAGCATGTGGCTGAGTTACTACAGTTTTTCTTTAAAAGACATGACCTCTAACCCTTTCAGACTTTGGAAAAAATCTGAGCCACTCACAGCCACATTGTGCTCTGGCAGGAGAAGGTGCCATTTTTCTCCAAGTGTGGTCATTATTAAAAAGAAACTGCAATAATATTCCTCAGGTTCTGAAAGATTTAAGATTTAGCCACCCATTCTCAGCAGGGAGATCAAATTCTGCAGAGTCCAAATAAAGACAAGTGTTGCAGTCAGAGCTCCTCAAAAAAGGATTTTAAGTCTCAGGATTGGCCTCTGTTCCTGTTAACTAGCACTGGTGGCTCCCCTCTCAGTGTCTCTGCTTTTGTGAATCACATTACAGTGATTACAAGGCATTTAAAACCAATCCAGGTTGGCAAAGTTACAGTTTTGTTCACTTTGCCAACTCAACTACATGGTACTGCTTCCTCTGGGTCAGGCATTGTCTGACTCTGCACTGAGCTGGTTAAGTGAGCTAAAACAACAAAAAACTAACTGTACATACATCTTCTCTGTTGCTTTAGCTACCTGCGTTGTCATGGAGGGACCTCAGTGCTAAAAGTGCATCATTTGAAGATAGCCCAACTTCAGGTGCTGCAACAGCAAGCTTTAGAATTCCTGTCCCAAACAGGTTTTAAAAATGTCTGCCTGACAGTGAACCAAAATGACTAACTAATTTTTCTTTTAACAACCAAAATAGGGCCCAATTGGATCCAATACTAATTTTAACAGAAGGTATATAAAGTTAGATGTAAAACACAGAGAATTATAATTCTGATTGAAACCAGGGACATGTTTTTAAAGAAAGGAATTGTTAAAGAACCTACTGTCAAAGTAGCAGGAAACAAGTGGTGTATTGGCACCAAACACCTTTGTAGCTGACTCCTTGGTTTTGTCCAAACTCTTCCCTTCTGCATCATCAACACTGGTGTCTGCTCCCTGCAGTTATAAAAAAAATAAAAAAAGGTATTGAGTATTTACAATCTAAGAAAAGGAGACTGTGTGTGTGAATGTATGGGTTTCAGTCTCTACTCCAGGACAGGGAGAAATTTACTCCTGTGAGTAAACGTAATTTGAAAGATGTTTACTTATGTCCAGAGGTTGCCATTGAAGCTGTGCAGAAATCATCCTGTCATTTCACCTGCCTTCCAGGATGTCTTATTTCTGGAGTTCCACTGGCTACCCCTCAGCTCAGCCTGAAGGAGAGGTTGCAGGTGTCCTGCACTGCACTGCTTCAGAGAACTGCTGTAAGGCTTTACCCAAGCAATAGCACAGGAACTACAGTCATAAGCAAAACTGAAATAGGAATTAATGAACTCTATGAAACCAAATTAAGTGGAGAAAGAAAATGGTATCAGTGAATCCTTGGTCGACATTTGATGTAAAAAAGAGAACAAACCAAGAAAAAGTGCAAACTTTCATTATGCTATGCAATCAGACTCAGAATCATTATATATTTTATGAAAACAAAGGAGCCTTCCCTCATTATATGCTACATTTTGTATTTTGGTCAATAGACCTTATCTGTGAAGCTTTATCCCAAAAAACTTGAGGAATAATTACATTCTAGTCATCTATTTGTGACATATGACATTCTGGCTTCTCTAACACTTGCTATCCTTTCTTGTGTTTGGTGGTTTATATGTGCAAATACTAATCAGGGGCAGTTATTTCAGTGTGTATGAAAAGCTGGAGGTATCTTTCCACTTTACTTACAGAACGCTCATCTGGTAATTTGGCCTTTTGCTCTAGATCTTATGTAATAAAATAAAAATAATTTGATAAATAAAGTAACATATAAGATCAAAAAGGTAATATAAAAATGTAATTTATATATAACACCTAATATTTTCTTTGCATTATAAAGTATAAAAAATAAATACTAATACAATAGTCTCTACACCACTTCAATGGTCCCTTTCAGACTTTAAATAATTTAAACAATATAAACTGTGTTAGTTTCTTAGTTATGTCTGAGCCTGACAATTCACAGACTAGAATGACTGATATATTTGTTTATTTACTGTGAATTAACAGCCTGACCTTTGAAAGACTTATTTGATACTCTGTCCCTTACCAAAGCACCTTCAAGCTTAAAGATAGCTGCGGCACCATGTGTCTCTGAGGGAGCCATTTTTCGTCTCCATCGTCTTCGACGGAAAGTGTCAGAACTGCGTTGCTTCCAATGAAATTTCCAGCCAATCAAGGAAGCATATTCCCATCCCTCTTGATCTTCATATGATGACATTACCTAGAAGACAGAAATTCTTGTTATTCCGTATTGTATGACTGCAATGAGAAAAAGCAGCACTTCCCCTGGTAGGCCTAAAATTCCCCTCATAAACCAAAGCCAGCAACATCAATTTACAAAAAGATAAAGAAATGGAATGTAATGAAAAACTAAAAGGTTGTTCTAGATTTTTTGTTCTAGATTTTTTTTATTGGTATTGTATTTTTTCTTTACTTTGAAAAAGAGAAATTCATGCAGATTTAAAAAACAAGAAACTCAGACTGTTCAAACATGCAAGTCCCTGACTGGATCTCTTTTCTTACCCTTCCTGCAGTTACCCCTTCAGACGCATCCCTCCTGCGTTTCCGCACCAGCCTTCGGCGGCGATGGGTGTGGTACATTTTCTCTGCAGCAACCCATGACTTGGGCTTAGTGTCTGGAGGAATAGTAATTCCATATTCCCATCCTAAAACAGAATTGATTAGTCGCTATGTTTTCAGAAATAGAAGCAACATGCCAAGGAGAAAAGCATAGGAAATAGAGTGACTATACCTAGAGAGAGTGAAGCTTTTATCACGTTTTGATCTAAGAAAGGCTCAGTGAGAATGGTGAGTTTGATGGAACAGTGATTAAAATGGACATTGAAACAGATGCAGATAGCAAACACTTTCTCAATGTCATTTTATCTGATTCCTTAAGTAACTGTTACCAAAATAGTTCCTGGATATCTTTCCATAGGGCAACCACTATCATGCTGAGGATATTGCTGCAGTCTTGGTGTGTGTCCTTCTTCAGTGTCAACTACAAACAGACTGTCCTAATAATCAGGAAATAAACAGTAAATCTTACCATGTTCATCCACTGCTCGATTTAAATCAGATTTCCAAGCATCATCTTCCCACATCCATCCAACAGGACACGTGAACTCACGTGGTGGGGGAGCTTTTTCTCCATTCTTTTATGTAGGGAAAACATAACAGTTCTGTGCATTAATAGAGCAAAGACACTGTGTAGCAAAACACAGAACTCCTTCTCTTAGACCTTTACTTATCCAGTAAAAACTAAGTCTCACCACATCTGTGTAACTCTCTTCAGATGTTTTCCATTCCCCTCCTGGATAGCGACTCTCATTTTCATACACTTCATCGGTAAACTCAGTGTGACCAGCGTCAGCTTCAGTCAACAAACTGCACATCCAAAACAAATACAATAATGAATCAGACATATTTTACTTCACTACAGAGAAACACATAGAAACAAAGCACAGAATGTGCACACATGGTGGTATTTTGGATTGTCCATGTGTATGAGAGACACTTTTTTCCTTACAATGTCTTTCTAAAACTGAAGCAACACCAGTAGCAGTAAGCAATAGGAGGAACATTACTCATAAATATGAGTGAGTAGTAGGAATATTTTAATTTCAGGATCTGCTTTTAATACATTATCTTGGAAAATGGAAAAACAACATATGTTTAAGTGTAGGAAACCCCAGTCTGTGCATGACAGCTGCATGCATCTCTAAAGTGCATGCTTCCATGCAAGCATGCACAAAAATCTGGCCATGTACTTAATTTTGTTTCCCTTTATGCTGTTGACAAGGCAAGCAATCAGTTGGCTAGTATTTTCTAATTTGCAAGTAAAAGAAATAAGAGAACACTAAATCATACAAAAGTCTTTTGATTTCCCTCAGTGATTCACTGCAGTTCAGAACACACTGAATTGTGTTCTACAGTGCCGTTTGCTGGCCAAACAGACAGGCAGATCTTCCAGTAAAAACAGATGCATGGCAAACCCATGCATTTCAACAAGAGGGATTTTTCCATTATCTGAGAAAATATCTCCATGTTATTGCTTATTTGATGTCAGACTATTCACTGAAATAAAAACTATTAATTAAATATTAAAAAACTCTATCCATTCCTACCTTTAACTGATACAATTTTAAACTGATCAAATAAAAGAAGATATTTTTCCTGCATGATTATTCTACAGCAACAGTACTGTACTTTTTCCACCCTTAGAACACAAGAATTGAAAAAGGGCTGAATACTTTCTGTTAAGAAAAAAGACTTTCTCATACTGGCTTTTGTTTATGAAACAAATAATGTGCCCAGTCTGGTTTAAAGTGTGGCAACAGAGCTGAACTGGCACAACTCCAGAGCTGGAAAGCTCTGACAGAGCAAGACTGAACCTGTTGGAGCTGGGAGAGAGCTGACACCTCCTGAATTTGGTCTGCCAGGGAAGGAGTTGTCACATGGCACCACAACCTTAGAATCTGAAAAGAACCCCTGCCTTGAGTCAGTTTGAGAAATAACCTATGTCAGTTGTTAAATGATATCAGTGGAACTTCTCAACACTTAATGAAATAAACACAAAAAACTATCCAGTGTGTGTGAACCACAATGCAAATGCTGTAATGGTGTTGCTACAACATGAACTGCAGCTTTATACGGGGTATCAAGGTTAAGTTTCTATCTAGGGAAGATCCAGCAATCCAAGGCTCTTATATAAAATAATCACAGCAGGATCTCTGAATCTCACAGACACACATAAACCTCACAGTAGCTTTCCAGGCATAAACCACAATTATTATCCCTTTTTAAAACATGAGGCACTGAGACCCAGAGAATACAAGCAATATAGCCCTGAGGACATGGGAACTGCTAAACTATACGCTGATTCCTAGGAAAGGGAAGCCTCCTTTCTGTTGCCTGTTTTACTTTACTATTTAAAAAAGGTAATGTTAATTTTAGCATTATTAACTAGCTTTGATTCTTGGCTGTTTTTTTCTCTCCTAGAATGTTCAGCTTAAAATCTCTTTCTCAGCCAAGAAAACAGAGAGGAGCTTTCAGCCTACACTACAAATGCCTTTATTGCTGCCTGCATAAAACAAAAAAAATCTGACCTTCTTTCAGGGTCAACCATCCATTCTCCTTCCCACTCCCAGCCCTTTGGGGGTAGAAAGTACTCTTTTTTCAGTTTGATTTTTCCTGTGACATCAGAAAACTTGTGGCGACCAACAAGTCCTGAGGTACCCCACTTTCCAAAAAGGAAAGCCTGATTTTCATACTGTGTGGGAAGAAAGCAAAAATCACATTATTATTTAGGAATAATAAACAGATACTTACATCACTTTTACAAATGAAAGATTCTACTATACATTTCTTTTCTCTGAAATTAACTACTCCCTTTCCCCATTACTCTGCAATGTCATAATTAATTTATTTCATTTTCTTCTATGCTGCCTGGTAAACAACAAATCCACTGCTAAACTCATCTTTTCATTTTAATGCCTTTCTACAACTACTCTTAAACTTCCTCAACAATAAGGCTCTGTTAAATAAAATTTTCTTACATTATGCAAACAAGTTCCTTCTGTTCTTAAAGTGCATGATTCTGTCATTCTTTTCTGTCTCAAATCTCCTCCTATTCAAGTTCTTTTATTTCATAACATGGAAAACTGAATTAAAGTCTTATCATTGTAGCTACCAAGGGCATGATTCTGATGTCAGCCCAGTTTATATAGTCTACTTCCCTTCCTGAGGTTATTTGTAATTCATGATGGTCTTGAGTTTTCTGCTCTTATTCCTGTACAATTACTGGATTGCTGTATGAAGAGCAAAAAATGAGATATTCAATAGCCTTTTAAGTTCTAAACTTAAATAATGCCCTTGAAAACCCATTGATATTGGATTATAAGCACCATTAGGTGATGTAGCATATAAACAACACCTGTCACTTACCATTACCATTCAAAATCTCTGTTATATCCTATGGGACTATTTCAAGCATTTTTATTCTGAATTTGTTAATTCTTCCCTTTGAGACGTTATTTTGTCAGCAAAATCTACTGGGTTTGACCAGTTTTCCTGTAGCAGTAAATTTTCCACTGCTACAAAAGAACCATTATTAAGCAAAACCACCTGTATTCAAGTATAATTTGTAGAAGTCAAGAAGCAATTAAAGGAAATGGGTTATTCACAGGCCAAAACATAATGCTCTAGATCCCAATCTTAATTACACCGATAAAAATCTAAAATAAATGTCTTTGAAATCACTGGAGTTAACCAGATTTGTACCTGATTAACCAGTTCAGAATCTGCACTGCTGAACTTCATCTGGTAGGCACAATGGACTCGATCATTAATTGCCTTGAATGGGGTCTACTTGTTTCGTTACAATAAATACTACTCTGCCTTTCTGCTCAGCATGCAAAGAAATTTAAAAGAGCTCCAACTGCAATGAATTCCTAACACTCACGTCCAAGTTTTAAGTAAGAATGCAGTGATGGACATACCATTTCTGCAAAAACACTGAATGTTCCCTCTGCAAAGTTATTAAACTTCTTTTCAACTGCACTGAGCCCAAGCCAAATGTTAATTCGTAACTCTCCAGGCATTTTGACATCTTTCGTCTTGTCCTGTGGGTACTGGCACACAAACAAAAATGTTATTCTTTGTTATGTTATGCAGGTATTGTAGATTTCAGTAAAATATATACAATAACATAGAGATATGAGTAATAATACATGATATATTTATCTCTTCCTGTACTGCTTTTTCTCAAAAGCCAGTAATAAACAGTCCAGGAAGGAAACATTCCTTAAATAATACCTGCCTAGGGCATGTAACAACCAAACACAGTAACAGCAGTATCATCCCCATTCCTCTATATTCTCTCCCAAGTTTCATTCAACAGTGAGTTTTTAAGTTTGACAACAACTTCAATGTTGATGTTGGAGTTTTTCTTTCCAGGAGACTCTGAAAATGCAGAGGTGAGTTGGGATGGTTCACTAAATGCAGAATCAATGCAGGATAAGGGGGCTTGCATAAAATCATGAAGGTACAGGCTTGTCTGCACAGAAGCTTTAATCAATGTAACTACTTCTGCATTGACAAACTCTGTAAGTGCTATTATTTTACAGTCAGACTGCTGTTTTGTCTGATTCAGTTTATTTCAATTGAAGATAATATAAAATTAAATGGAGAAAGATTTCCTATTCAAGAGTAAGACTCAGTTCAGAGAGGCATAACTTCTGGGTGTAGACATGCTCTGTATTATTTGCAGAAAACCATTCAAAACTTAGAAAGTTTTTTGGAACTTCTCTGATTTACACGTACTATTCCCTCTGTAAGTCTTAATTCATGTCCAACCTGAAAACACCAACTCCAGTAACATTTTAAAAGTCCAATCACAAGTTTGAGCTCTTTTAGAAAAGCCTCAGAGACAGAGGGCAATCTGTTTCTAACTGGCTTATGATGAATTTACAATTTCTGTGATGTTTTGAAGAACCTATATGCCATTGGCTTTTAGTCTGTCCTGAGTTTTGACACCTCACTGTTCATAGTTTGTTTGCATGTTTCATGCTCATGTCAGAAGGCATCTCAGTTGAGGGAGTTAATTATTTCTTAAGAAGAAAAAAAAAGGTACCTTTAAAAAGATTGTTTGGGTCTTTCCACAATATTTCCCAGATGATTCGGGGCTGGTTGTAGAATACAGCACTTGGTGGGCAGGAACACGAGCATAGGCCAGTCTCTTCTCACCTCGGATCATCCAGATGATTACATCAGGCATACTGTTTTGTGGCTGCAGATGATTTGTTGTGGGCAAAGGAAAGTTAAAAAGAGTAATTAATAGAACATTAAACTAATCTAGTGCTTAGAAAACAGAAACATAAATTAGTATTTATGTCAAAGGATTATCACTAAGAATCAACAGTTACCACAAATTTATAATAAATAGAGAAAATTGTTTTACTTTTCAAGAAAAGCAATACATAGTTCCAGACGAGTCATAAAAAAAAACCACTGAGATTTTTGGAAGGCAAGTAAGTTCTATTAAGAAAACTTTTTTCCAAATTTTTCTAGAGACATTTTGTATCTCAGTCCCTTTATGGCATCTACGGCAACTGATCCCAAATGCTAATGGTTGGGTTGACCCACTACATATTTAAGTGCTTGTGATGCTTCCATGCTAAGGGTGGGTCATAATAAGACTTTTAGCAGAAGACAGAACCCACCTATTATTTTTTTGCAGCTTTGTGCACACCTTTTATGCTAGCTGGAAGTCTGCTCTTTTTTTTTTTTAACCAGTAGATTTTCAGAGCAGAAGCAACAAATAAAAAATTGCTACAATGTTATGAAAACCAATTATAAGATTGCAGAGATGAAAACAGGAAATGTTGCTGAAAATTTAAAAAACACAGAAACAAACAGATATAAGTCTGTTAGAAGTTGATTATTATGGCTAACAAGCTGATGTACAAATACAATATACACCCTGCAGTCCCTGAACCAGAATTATGACTTGCAATTCTGAAAGAAAGGACAGAATACAATCACTTCTAACAGAATAGTGTATTCCATAAATCACAGAGTGGTCATTACCCAACACACATTCTCAGTGAAGACAGGTAACATATGAGAATGTTATGTTTATGTAAATCTTAACTACAGAAGGGAACACATTTACTTTCACAACATCTACAATTACTTTTCCAAGGAGAGTGGATATTGCCTGATCAGCAGTGAACTTTACACATATTTGTGTTAGACAGGTATTGCCAAAGTAACTGAATCACCAGTATTATGTAGCACTGACCTCTTCACTCAGTTGCAGTAATTTATCCAACCAATCCTCAATTTCTGTCAGAGTGGCTTTCACATCAGTAGCTTCATTTCTCATCCTTGCTGCTGCCTCTCCAATCTGTTTGAGAGACTTGAGGCGCAGTTTTTCTATCTGAGTGTCAAGGACTGTAATATTAGATTTGCCTTCTATGAGGGGAAATGGTTTACTGAAAAGAGAGTATTATTTATGGTTAATAATCTAAGTGGATTTTATGTAGCCACACACTAAACACAGACATGCAAACAGTGGCAAGAGATTAAGTGCCACTTTCTCCTGTTATTAAAAACCACTGGAATAGTGCTATAGCATTTGTTTCTGCAGAAATTTCCACCTGACAAAGTGTTTACAGTAAACAAGGGAAATGCTGTCCTTAAATATACAAGCACCAAGGTTGATGGGTATGCTTTAATGTAATTGCTGCTAAGCAAACCAAGCAAAATCCACTTCCCTATATATTCACATTAAAAAAATATTGTCTCAGAATGTATATATGAAAAATTAAATCAGTGCCTTCTGACCAAGATTAGGTTCTTTTTCTTCACTGGAAATTGTAAATTCTCAGAAACTCAATATACAAATATGGCTTGTGTCAATGACTATACTTATCTAACCCTCCGGCGTGAAAACTTCAAAGAACTCCTAAAGAAATCCATGACATAGAACTTCTGAGTCACCAGAGGGCAGAGTAACAGAGTAACCATGCAATGGAACCGAGAAATCACAGAACCATAGAATACCCTGAACCGCAAGGGACCTGCAAGGGTCACCGAGTCCTGGCTCTGCACAGGATAACCCCAAAAATCACACCATGTGTCTGAGGAGAAATGAGGTTTTTTAAGTTGGAGAAGGTCTGCGGAAAAGGCAGCTTTTCAATGATCAATGACTGTATCCCTTTAACAGAGCTCATTAGGAGGTCTTTAATATGGTACTTTTTATAAAGTGTAAAAATTTCCAAAGACACTGCCTAGTTTGAAAAGATTGACTCTTCTTTGATCTACTTTCAATGATACGCTATGCACTTTTAAGGGGTTTGATTCTGTAAACTCTTGATGCTGGCTATTGTGCTTTCCACTACAGTTAGTTCTTACTAATCTGAATGCAAATGCTGTCTGCCCTGGGTGCAAGTACTTAGATATAAATCGAATGTACCACAAGAGAAATTCGAGAAAGTAACCTCATTTTAGGTTTAAGTATTGCTGAAAAAAACCCCAGGAAGCTCATTTGGTGGATATCTCTAGGTGCTATTGTTCCATAATTGCTGAGTGATATTTTATAAAATAATGGACTGAATTGATAACACTGCAGATTTGTGTCAGGATGATGAGCTGACCTGAAGTTCCCACACTCACTCAATGGCTCCATGTGACAAGAGTTTGCTCTTCACATTTTGCTTTCCTAGAGTATGTCATTTCCCCCTGCTTTCTTCCAGATCACAGCAGGTATTCCTTGAAGTTACTAGTTTATATTTTGGTATATCATATCTATCAATCATATAGTTCTTTGCTAACATATACAGATCTCCACTGTTTGCTTTTTCCCTTTTTTCACTTTTATATTGGATCTTTAACTTAATTAATTTGTTCTTTCATTTCATTTTCTCCGTTATTTCCTCTTGTGAGTAAATAACTGTTCTGTTATTTTTACTTTCCTTTTCCTGGGCTGTTTCATTACCCACTTGTTTACTCTCCCCATCTCAGTATCTCATTCTGGTAATGTGTCTTTCTCATCC
The DNA here is from genome assembly GCA_013396695.1 of Sakesphorus luctuosus. Lineage (NCBI taxonomy): Eukaryota > Metazoa > Chordata > Aves > Passeriformes > Thamnophilidae > Sakesphorus > Sakesphorus luctuosus. The sequence continues at coordinate 859,283 of VWZD01000647.1, forward strand.
AATTCCTCCCTTTCTATTTAGAAGATATTCTCTTCCAAAACCCTAAATGCTGACTCCCATTGCCTTCTCTGAACACTCCCATATGTACAGACATGTTGAGTAAAGACTTTCAAAATTGAAATCTTTATGGCCTTTAGTGTCCCATAACTATAGATTTTTTTTTATTTTGGGCTTACCAGTAAATCACAGAATTTCTTCGCTCTTCAGTTTCAAAAATGACATTGAAACATGGGTAAAACAGAGGTACGTGGGGAATTCTAAAGGCAAGATGGTAGAAAGACAGCAGAGAGACCTAATTTCCCATTTTCAGAACAGTCCTGCCTTAGATTCTTTCCAAGAGATAATGTTCTATCACTATCAGTAATAAAACTATCCTGAGATAAAGGAGAATTGCAAAACTACATGGATTACTTCACTGGTAACATCCATGATGTTTTACTGCTTTCAGAGACTTCTGGAATTCCAGTTCTTAGGTCAGTTCATCGGGATAATCGGTTTTATAGTCCTTAGAATTTGTTTTCTGACTTAGTGAAGATGATAGAAAAGATTCTGAACAGGCCTAGAACGATAACACAAGAGATAAAAAAGGTGTTTTTACCTTATATCTTCTGTAAGTTCATCAATCAGCTTCAACCACATCTCAGCTAATCGGTTTTCAGACATTTTAGCCTGCATTCCTGATTTTAAGGTGGCTAAGTTGCATTGCTGAGGAATTCAAAAGAGAAGGATTTGCACTTAGAAACTTCCACTGTGGTTTATGGTCAATAGGAGTTTCAAGACCATAATGTTATTTAATTTATTTGTCACTGTAAAGCCCAAATAAAAAAAAAGACTCAGATGTTCAAACTTGATTAATATTTAACAGGACTATTCTGATGTTCCTCTTAACTGTATTTAACAATACATGACATTGCACCTAGCTTATAAAGCAAGGAACAGTTTCACAGACTTAACATGCCCCTAACCCACACTAAGGACTCTTCTTTCCTGTAGGAATTCCCTGCAGATTCAATCAAGAGTGTATCGAGCCTTGCTGAAATACAGACATATGATTAACAGGGCCATTTGTTACACTGAGCTATATTTAATTTTGAATAAGAAAAAGGAAGGAAAGCATCAGAAAACTGTACCATAATTTGCTGGAAATGTCACTTTTTGATTACAACTCTAAATGAAAAAAGTAAAAATGTAAAGTATATCAGCAAAACAAAGATTTTAAGCATCTTACCAGTCTTTCAGCCATGTGTAGGATTACATTCACAGGGTCTAACCTGTGGCTTATGTCCTCCCAAAAGGAAGTCAGCGTTACAACCGGCTTTGTGTTTGCCCATGGCAAGTAGTAATAATAATTACCTGGAGTGAAACATTTGTATGTTACATGTAGAATTCATGGCAGGAATATATACGATACACTGCTGCTGTATTTACTTCATTTATGTACTACAAATCATTAAGAACTTACAAGCTAGTCCAAATTCATCAAAGGATTTGCTTTATTTTCAAGCCACTGCAGCATCTCTTGAACAGCAAATTTTTATTTTAAATTGTTTCAAAATCCAACAGATTTTTAAAATATAAATTAGCTGTTGTTATGTTCATTATTCTTTCCCATAACTTAATGATGTAGATGGAACATTAATAAAATTATTTTCCAGAGTAAGTCTGATTACTTCATTTAACATAAATGGAAGAAAGAACTACTTTTGACAGTTAATAAAAAAAAATACAGCCAAAATATATTTTCCTGTGATCTAGCTGGGCTGGGTTTTTTCCCTCACTGCAAGATGCATGGTTTAAAAACAAGCTATTATTTTTTTTCTAAATCAGAATATTCAAAGGGTATTTTTCCTATTTAATCCCTGGATACCACTAAAATAATGTGATTTTTTTCCTTGCAAATTTTCCTGTGCACATCTAGGACATGGTCAAAAGATTTCACTGAATTCTGTCAAAATTTCAGTAATAATTCCAGTAGTCTTGCAGCATCTATTCCATAAATGCAACTTCCTCTCAAAAGCTGTGAAAAGCCACACATTCTATCATGTTTTCAGGAAGTGTTCAGTGCAGTCAGGGCTGACATTCCAAAGCTATAAAGCAGCACTTTTAGACTTTTAGATTATTTCATCCCCATCCTGGCAGCATCCTTACCATCAAAAACAGCACTACTGTACTGAGTTGTTGATGCCAAAGGTTTACAGGTGGTATCGAACTTGTTGCCGTAGTTTCCAATGCTGACTTCAAACTGGATGGGCTCCCCAGTGTCCTGCAGCATGGTGGCAGAATGGAACACAGCAGCCAAGCAGAACTTCCGTCTGCGCTGGTACTTCTGCAACAACAACCTTTGCAGTTGTATCTCAAATCTTGTAAAACAGGATCCACAATTATAGAAGAGCAATAATTTCTTAATGGAAATAATAACTTTAATATTTTTACTACTTTCTGAGAAGCAACCAAAGCATATAACATGTACAATAAATTATTGTAGTTGATATTATAAAATGTTTCATATTAACAGTTCTTGTTATGAGTATATGACATTTTTGCAGCCACAACTCCTCAGTCACCAATAACCACCAGTGACCACCTCTCAGAATTCAGAGATTCAACTCTAGTCTCAGTTTTAGTGAGTTAGATGATTCCTCATAAACAACTACCCAAGGCACCTCTCCATTACCAACAGTGACAATAAAAAAGGATTTACCTCAACAACCAGTAAGTCATCATTAGGAATCATCTCTAACTTTCTATTAACAGGCTTGCTTTCTAGTATTGTAGACAGTTCAACCAAAATTCTCCCTCTATAAGCAACTCCTTCTCCCTGCAACATAAAAGCACATCAGATCCAATTTTATATATTTGTTGTAGAGTAGCATACTCTTTCTTTAGCTGTACATGATTCTGGTCTCACTGAAGTGTTCTCAAAACTCCTGCAGAGGCATGAATGTACATATCTGAACAACTGAAATAAAGCATTTGGCTTTAATAAGTGCTAGAAGTGAAAAACCTTTTTACATAAACAAGAAAACAGAAAACACAAACACATGCAAAAATGAAGCTAGTGAAGATAATCAAAAACATTGCTGCTCCATCAAAAACACCTTTAAAATGAAGACAGATAGGAAGGGGAAGTATTATTATACTTTATTATTAATCCTATATAAAAAATACTACTCATAAAAAAACACCAAAAGGAATGCAACATGAAACAAAAAGTAGAAAAAAAATTTAAAATAATTCACTAATTTATTAAAAACAATTAGGTTTAACTCTTTTATTAAAAACAATTAATAAGGAAACTGACCTTTCCAAAGTTTAATTCATCATATGGGTCTGGGAATCCAGTGTATTCTCTTGGACTTCCATAAAAGTTTAGGTAACAAGGCCCAAATGTGGGTAAAAAGCCAACTTCAGTTTCTCCAGTGTTTGCTAACAGAAAACAGTACCATTATATCTTTGTTAATTACCCTACTGAGCCAGAAGAAAAACTAACAATACTATCAAACCCAGCAGAATGAATGTTAGGTATTAGTTAGGTATTAGCATTAGTAATGTAAGAACACTTTATTCTCTGGATAGACCACATGGATTTAAAGTAATTACACCAACAACTGGACTTGTTCCTCACTTCCTTCTTCATTCTACAACACTTATACTAAATACTACTTCATGCAGTAACCCCCTCCCCAGAATAAAGAGAACTTATATCCCACTCCAAATATATGGTTTTCATTTCTGTGAAAGGGTAATATACTTTTATGCGAACAGAAAATACGTTTTCTAGCAATAAATGAAACAGAGTAAAACAATATTTGCAACCATTTAAACGCACAGGCCAAGGATCAAGCTGGTCACAAAAAAGATGTACACCATAGCAGAAAACCCCCTATTGTCAACAGAGCTAATCCTTCTGTTCTAATTTTTAATAGAATTTATTTTTGCTTATCCTTCAGTGTAAAACAGACTACTGCTAACTTTAATCACAATGCTACAGCACATTATTTCTCAACAACTCCCTTTTCAGTGGGCTAAAAAGTCATGCAAGACTGAAAGTCTGCAAACTCAGTTGATTCTCAATCAGTTCCAATGACAATAAACTGACTAAATGAATAAACTGACTAAATTGAATAAAATTATATCATGACTAACAACTTAAAATTTCCTAGTGTTTTAATCTAGATAAAAATATGTATTAATAAGTATTCAGAAACTTTTGCCTGTTTGAATGGCTAAGCTAGGAAACTGCACACCACAGCTATTTTTTATTTACAATACCCAAGAACTTGAAAAGGTATTTCCACGGCTAGTGCTTACTGTCATCTTTTTGAAGTATTCTGGTTTTTAACAGAAAAATATTTATAGGGAAGCCTCAGTTGTATTTCTGCTGTTATCTTTTGGGCTTGCAATTATGCCTTGCAAGTTTACTAGATGAATGATGTTCTAAAAGGCTTCTTCTAGAGCTAACTAAAATCTATAGGGAGTCAATTGCTCTTTCAGTAACAATCAGACACACGCCAAGGCTATTGATTGATAAATTGGATGAGTGTTGCAATGATAATTAGAACAAGGTAAGTAATACACATGCAGAAAAATCCTGCATAGTTTTGAGCGCACACAAAAGATTCTATATTCTTTTCCTTTTTGTATCCTAGCATTTGCTTTTGAACAAATGAGCCTGGTATATAAAAAAAAAGATAAGCAACAGGTTCTTAACCTTGCAATTGCTATCACTTGGAGTGATCTGCAGCACAAAGAAGGATGCATTTACTTATCACAGGAAAAGAAGGCAGCGATAAGAAAGTGACAGTGAAGGGTTATGTCCTGTATGACTATGTCACTGCTGAGTATGACAAATAGACAATAAAAATTAATGTGATGTCTTGATGTCATTTCCTGTCAATACAAAGACACATAAAATCCGCACAAAATAAAACAAAGATTTTCAGTTCTCTATTTTGCATTTGGATACTTTCACATCCTTATACTTGAATCAGAAACAAATCAAGATTTGAATGAAAAAGAATCATTGGAATGATATCCAATATTTTAAAAATTCTGACACTGAACTGCTCATATCAGATCTCAGTATGACCAGATTTAACATACAGATATACGTTGAATTAATATATTCACTACTTATTGAGGCTAACAAACTAAACAGAATATAAATTTTAAAACAAACAAAAATACCTCTCCCAAACATGGAATCAAAAGAATTTTTTCTATTTTTTAAGTTTAAAATTCAATTGTTTACTTTTAGAAGATTGATCATCACCTATTACAGAAAGTGACTCTGAGAAATTATTTCAGTCTTTAATCTCGTAGTACCTTATTAAGACAGTATGATAGTAAATGAAGTATTGTGCAGATGAATGAATGCTACCTTTCAACTGCACTCCCCTTGTATTTATTTCTCACTATATAAATATTTATCACAAAGTCTTTAAAAACTGGATGTCAACATAGACAGTTATGGAAAAAGCCATCTCTCCAGGTAGTAACAGAATCAGATTTTATTTTTCAGACTTTATTTATATAGCTTGCTAAGCATAAGCAAAACAGCCACTAATTATTTTAGGCAGTTACTTACTTCAGCAGGGCTCTGCAGCTGCAAACATAGCTGTGATCTCATAGCTAAGTTAAAAATTGCAAGCCATTGTTAGACTAAGCTCTTATAATTGAAGCAACTACATGCTCATCTCTAACACACAGCTTGAAGCACCAGCCAAACAGAAATATTTTCAAACCAATTCCAGTGCCAAAACTGTTTTATAGAGGTAGTTCTGTTTTATACTTATTAATCATAATGATGAAGTATTTTCAACAAGTAATTATTAACAAATATTTTTAAGATGATGGACAATCTTCAGCAATACTCCTCAGTTTGGGCAGTGGAAAGAAAAATCAGTAACAGATGAAGATATAAACCTTCATATGATGAAGCCCCTGTTCCCGAAGATGAAAATTCTATATTATGAAAAGAGAAGTAGTTATGTGACAAGTGACAATAGCATTTTAAAAACACACATATCACAAAGCAATCTCCTTCTAAAATAAAGTTGAAGGCCTGGAAGAAAATAAAGTTCATGTGGGTTAGAATTTTGCTTCCTGATTAATGTAGTAAACTATTACTCTTCCTATACAAATTCCAAATAAAAAAAAATAAGCATGTAGCTGACCAAATATATTGTTTTGATGCTTCTGTTTCAGCTTTGTACAGCTCTCCTCCACACAAAATACAAATTCATTTTTAGAACTATTTTAAAAATCTTAAGAACATTTAAGAAACCCACCACATTTCAGGGCCCCTCAGCGTTTCTACATTTACTGAGGACCACAGACTGGTTCAGTTTCATAATTCTTTCGAAGCCAGAATAGGCTTCAGGTATGGCACTGAAGAGGAGATAACCAGTGATTTTACACAGAAACGGCTATTCCAATGTCAGTACCTCAGTAGAGAGGGAAGCCCAGTTACTCAGTGTCCGGGTTTGAACTATCAATGTGCTGTGGCTCAGCTGCAGTTCAAGTTCCACACTTACATGGGGAGTAAAAGTGATCTCTCCAGAGCTCAATTTTCCCCTACAGCCCAACCCACTGCCTTTTCTTTTGCTTCTGGTTGTGCACAGAATATATGAAGTGTTTGCATGAAGACTTCCTTCAACAGCAGTCCTTGTAAGGGGACTACATTATAAGCTTGAAGTTATCTGATTGAAAATACAGTTCCATTCAATTCTTGCCTCAAGTCACCATAGGACTGGAGCCACTAATTTTGCTTTTAAACACCTGATATAGCCACCAACTTAAGGACAAACTTGTCTGTTTCAGAAAAGTATGTATGATACAGATTTTATAAACACAATAGAAAAAAATAATAAGTTAGATTTTTATTGTGGATATAGTAGAAAAGTTTTTGAGTCAGTGTCCTTCAAACTAGTGTAGATAGTCAAATAAATATACTAAGCCTTTTTAGCCTTGAGCTTTACAATCCTCTATGGACAACTAATATGCTAAACTATGTTCATTAAAAAGAGAAACCTTTTTTATGGCAAGTTAATACATAATGTAACTATTGAAATTTTAATACTTTGAGAAGACACAGAGCATGTTTTCTAGGAGCATTGTTTTGAAAACTCCAGAAAGAGATAATCTTGTTGCCATAGAATTGAGGAACGACAGGAAAATACACTTTCTTAGGACACTGATCTTTGCTATTCTCTGTAACACAAGAGAAGACAGTAAGTTACATACTGTTCAATCAATTACCTCCAACCTCTCCTCCAGATGAGGCAATTTTTGAGAGGCTTAAATATGTTGTTCCCACTACATCATTTTTTGTAAGACGATCCCTACAAAAAGAAAAAAAAATAAAAGACTTTCTTTAACTATAACGTTGGTCATCACACAGAGAAACAAGCTACTGGTACACACCTTTTGTATAGCCTGGAATGCTTTAATATGACTAAGATGCTAATGACTGACTACAAAAGTGGGCTGTGCCATGAAGAAATCACCTGACTTTTACACTGTCACTTAGAAAGCGACAGTGCTCAGTGCTCACTGCACAAAATTAACAACATTCTCATTAATCAGGTCTCTTGTATAGAAACCATAAAGATACTTAAACACTCATTTAGGTACTCTCATAGACTGTAAAATACCTGATAACAATAGAACCAGACTTTTCTTCACCTAATATAATTATGCTTATTTAGTATTTAGATTAAAAGTCATAACTCACCAGTCAATGACTGAAATTTTTATTTTCTCACACATTGAGGGAAACTGAAAAAAGCAATTAAAGTAAAATAATTCATTATTTATTTCACCTTTGTAAGTTAGTGCCCTGAGTCCCAAAAGGATGGCTGTTTTCTATAGAAACAAGTGTTTAAAAACTGACCTTGATTTGGAGAGAAATAATTTGATTCCACTCCGGATTGGCATTTTTCTCAATTATATTTGTGCAAACCTGCCGAAAATGAAATCAACTGTACAGCACATCAAAGATAAAACAGACAAAACAGCGTATACTAGCTATGACTTAGGGCACACCATGATCTGTTAGGAAAAAATAGGTAGCAGTTAGTGATGAATGCTGAGTGGTTTACGCTGCAGTGAGCCATCAGTTTTCCATTGATAACTACTGCTAAAGTGATCTGCATCTGCAACATCACTGAGTATTAGAAGCAAAAGAAAATTTGGAAACAGTGTTAAAACTTAAGATTGGGGTTGTCCTACTTTTTATTTTCACTTGCTACAATTAAATGAAAGTTTTAAAGCTTGTTATTTCCACAAGTCACAGTTGAATGTGCTTTCAAATTAGTACTGAACTCTTATCACAGCAAAGAAACAGAGGAAGGAATTACTTAATTCCAGCTTCCCTTATGCAGATTCAGAGTGGATTAAGAATATGGGAGAGGCTGTATTATTTGCTAGACGTATCTTTTAAAGAGCCTCTACATTACTGGGTGTGGCAACCTGATTATATAAACATATTAAAGGAATGACCAAAAATACTGGCTACCAAGGAATGTAAGTTGTGCAATTGTGCTCCAGATCAAATCTGGCATTCTAAGGAACACATTAGTAATAAAATGCACAAATGCTGTTAACCTGTGCAGAAAGATCTGTATCATGAGTTACAGAAAGCCAGCAGGAACAGCCAGCAGCCAAGGAATCTGGTGTACAGGGGTTATAGCACCTAGTCATACATTGCTTTTATTAGTCATCAGCTCTACACCCTTTCTAGTGTACCTCACAGTTTGTCCTCACTTTAAAAAGTGAGCTTTGTTTTTCATTGTTTTTATTTCCATAATTTCACTAAACTTCAAAATTCATATTGCGATATGAAATCTGTTCTCAAGTCGATGATTGGAATACAAAGATTCAGATATTTACTAAATTACCTTTTTCCCAGCAAAAGAGACTTCTACAAATGGATCAACCAGGTTTTTCTTGTCTGCTTCTCCTCCAAATATCTCCTTGACAGTCTGCGCAAAAGCATCATCCACTGGAGAGAAGTGTCAAAGATTAAATTAAAGTGGTTGGTTGTTGTTACTGATGATGATAAGCATCATTATCAGCCTAAATAATAAGTTGCCCATTGCAATCCCACCCAAATCAACCATCTTACAGATCTAGGAAGTGTAAAGTCTAACATGGTAAACCTGATGAAAATTCTGAAGAGTATTGCTGGTAGAAATGGTGAATTTAGCCTTTGGAGCAATCTTAAGAATATAGATTTCTCAAACATCATAAGAAGCGGTGATGTGCTCCTGAATTTAAAGACATCACTGTATTTAAAAAACATTATGCATGTATCTGTAGACCTTGTCATTTATTGGCACAGATACAGGTGAGAAAATAAGCTAATAAGGGATAGAAAGCCACCTGTAGTCTATCAGAGAACACATATGGCATATAATGAAATAGCCTTTGTCTCAGCAATAAAGGATTGACACAAGTAAAGTCTCACTAAAAGAGTTAATACCAAACCTCATACAAGTTTCCCTGCCCTCCAAAGCTGTTTATTTAAGCTTATGGTGCTCAGCTCAGAGCTCACAAGCTGCCTCCTACTTTCTGAGAAGTGCCAGCTCCTACTTCCTTGTTTGCCATGGCTGCTCCAGGGCAGGCTGCTGGCACTGCAGAGAGCCCTGGCCATGCAGCACAGGCTGACTGACGGCTGCAGTGCTGGGGCCCTTCCCCTTGGAACACACCTGCAGTGTGAGCACATGTGAAGCACAGCGAATGGAGTGCTGGGGAGAGGAACAGCAAGAGGCCAGCCGCAGTGTTACTTATCTGCTGGGATCTAAATGACATTGGAAAAGAGAGATGCAGGGAACCAGCTGTCTAACAACCTGTCCAAAGTCGGCAGGGATCACGATCCAATGGAAAGTTGACACATGCACAATGTATTCGAGGAGTTATGCACAGAATGTTAACCTTTATCCGCATATCGACTCTTACTTGCATGTAACCCGTGTGGCTGGAGAGGGCTAGTCAAGAGGACCCCTTCCTGTTACCATTCAGCAACAGATAAACATTTCTCATCTAATGGGTAACATAGTAAACTAACCATTACAAGAATTAAGTAGACTTACTGATAATTAAAAGAGGACTGGAGCCATCACAGAATTATTGGCTCAATTAAAAATAAAAAAACTCAAGATGTTTTATGTTCAAGGAACGTTTGTGAACAGCTAACACAAATAAATATTTCTTATAGTAACCAAATACACCAATGGACAAGTTGGGAGAAGCTATGTACTCTGTGGGATGTCCTCAGCTCTGTAGATTTTGAGAAGGAAAGTGACCCATCGGAGTGCAATTCCAGCAGGTAATAACAGATTGCTCTCCACATCATCGCTTTCATTATCTCTCTCCCTTTTCTCAACCTGTGGGAAGATACAGTGATATAAAACAAAGAGTAATGCAGAAAGCTAAGGTAATCAATTAGTTAAACTGGTGCCCACAGCATTCTTGAACAGAAGACTGTTGTTAGTTTCAAGCCCCAAAAAATTAATTTTAGATAAAATATTTCACTTATACTTTTATCTCTGAAGTACTCAATTGCAGGAGCCCATTATAATCAGACTTCTAAAATCATCAGATGATAATGATTTTCGCACATCTGCAATGCCAATTCATGTAAATTTCATATTAATCTCAAGGCATATTGCTGCAATTAGAAAGGTTTACAACTCTGATACATATTTACCAGAACTTACTGTTCCTTATTTAAACCTAAACACACCACAAATAACAAGACATATCCCAAGAATCTTCAGGATAGCAGAGAGGAAGAGTTAATACGGAACAAGAAGGAAATCTTCCATGGTTCTGGGGACCATACTATATTTAACAAAGGAATACCAGTATGCACAAATCTCAGGCAGGAAGAACAGCAGAAATTAAACTATAGACAATAAACAAGTAAGAAAAATATTACAAGAAAAAAGCGCCTGTTTTTACTTTTACAGAACAGCAGACAGTTAAGGATTGGATTGTTAAAACTACCACTGCTTTCATATGCATCAAATTACTTGTGCCTGGCTTGTAGTTACTGATGGGTCTGATTTTCACCTAGAAAAACCTGCAGCTTTCTGGTACTCAGGTTTCTCTATGGGCTTGTCTGCATTATGTAGTAGTGGAGACATTCCTGAGTTAGTCCTGGAACTAGTATCAGTATGTTACTCATTCTGATTAGCTAAACTAAGGAGAATTACACATTAGCTTGCACGCAAAAACAGGCTAACACATCTCTGCTTCCAGTATGTGAAATGGTAGGTCAACACACCAAGAGCTGGTCCAGAGGTTGCTTAACTAGGCAGAATAACAAAACAACCTTTGAGTTAGCCGCTTAGTACTGCATGCCCTTCAAACCACTTCTAAATCTTGTCTTACTTTTAAATACTGCTCACAAAGCAAATTATACAGTATTAAAAAAAATGTTGGGGGGACATAATTAAATATTTGCAGGGTGGAGAGGGGAATAAAAACATTTAAATGAAACTTACAGGTGGCTCATCTCCAGTTCCCAGGACAAACATGCTGACTTTCATGTAGCCTTTGGGTCCTGAATTTGTATCTTCAGGATCGTTCAGCAAAAGCCATTTTCTCATGACTGCATGGCCTGAATAAAACAAACACCACCACTAGCTTACAGTAATATCCATTACAAAATTGCAGACATCCTATAAACAGTCAACTATTCTAAAAGTACATTTTATCCTAAATTATCCTAATTATTTTAAAAATTTATTCTGTTCTAGACAGGTCTGCAGAGTGCCATTCAAACAAGAAATCTAGTGTTAAAATGTCGTGGCACTCCATTTCAGGGACATAATTATCAATTATCTTTGCATTATTTTCCAAATTTTAGGTCTTTGATACAAAAAGAGGCTTGTACTTCATCTTGAAATCACTGAAAGTGCTATATAATGTTGCATTTTTCAAAGTTAATACTTAAAGCAGCAAATTTAAATAACTTTACATTAACTTTCTTCTTTTACTCCAGAAATTCAATGAAAAGTTTCAACTTCCAGTTTCAAGATAGGAAAGAAGTTCTGAAGTAACTGTTACTCACCGGGTTCATCGTAAACATAGCCAATGTCAATCTGAAACAAAGATCAAAGGCATTATCTCTGAAGAAATATCAAAACGGAAAAATGGTTGTCAACTCCCCTCACATTTTTCATGAGCACTACTACCTTGTTCTCTTGTCACAAACAAAAGAGTTTACATAGTGTATTATTGGGAGGAAAAAGAGAAACTACCTTACATTGAAAAATGAGGGATTATGAATGGATACAGCAGCCAAGAAAAAAATGCAAAAAAAACCGTATTAGAACTAACATCTGTAGTTACTTCCCTCTTTCCTCAGATCCTCAGCTTTTGCATTTACCAGAGACAGAAGATGGACTAGCTTACTGCTTCTTGAATTCCCTGTGTTTAGCCATTATTTTATTTTCAGACAGGCTTTTCAGGACATTTTGTGCTTATTTCCTGCTCAAGATCTCATCCTTCACTTCCAGAAATGAGTTTTGCTTTTTAAATGAATAATTTCCTTTTCTTTAATTAAGAATATGACAAATTTTTCCCCCCACTGTGTCCAACCTGGACAAGATTGCACATATGCCATGACTGCATTTATTGTATCAGATTTCAAACATGTTCAGGAAGGTAAGTATGTTTGCTCATGGCAATTGGGGCTAGTATTCCTTGCAGACATAGCCTGAAAGGGTGATTTTTCTAGACAGAATTACTCTTGCGGTTTTCTCTCGGAATGTGTGCCTGCAGGAACAGAAAGAAGCGGAATGACATGTTGTCGCCTGCTTAGTGAATGATCAACTCTCCACAGAACAATACACCCCTGAGTCACTAGAACTTACAGAGAGAATAAGCAGGGAGAAGCAAAAAGCAACCAGCTTTGTGGCAGAAAGTGTTTAATTGAGAAAAGAGCATTCTTCACCATTTGCATATTTTTGTAAAAGCTGATCCAGAGACCTACTGACTTTATGTAGTGGAAAATAAGCAGGCAGAAAATACTATTACTGGAAATGTTATAACAGGGGATTGCATAGCCGTTACAATTGCCATGAGTATTCTTAGTCCATATTGCATTAGAAGTATCTTCAACAGGCAGATGTCTACATAACAAATCCAAATAAAGACAATTTCACTAATATAATCAGAAATTATTTTAACTAAGAGACTTTTCCACCATCTTTTACTTAACTTCTGACCAAAGGAACACCTTTCCACACCATTTGAGAATATGTACCTTTATGCCACCATACATATCACTATTCTACCTACTATAATTCCCTGTTAAAATTATCTCTTCAAGCCCTGCGCCATAGCAAACAATCATCTCACCTCCCGAGGAAAAAAATTACCTTTTGTTAAATATTATTTTTCTCTTGGATGCAAACTAGAGAACTTGGCATATAAACCACACAAATGTCTTTAATAATAATCTTCTACTCAAATAAGAAAATGATTACTAGTGTTTTGAGCAAATGGTGTCTAGCATCAGAAGCACAACATCAAGTAATTCTTTGGTCCCATGCTAAAGTATAAATTTAAGCATTTAAAACTAGCACTTAAAAAATTCTCCCATTTTATTTAGTTTAGTCAAGATATGGAAGTTACTTCATACTCACCTTAAATTCTCCCATTAGACAGTCTGCTCGAAGAGAGTAGGAATCATACACCTAACAAGACAGAGGAGCATGAAACAGGAATGTTACTAAACATCCCGGTGAAATGGTCAGCCAATGCCATCTGCATCCAGCAGCCTTTTGATTATGTGCTGGTTTTTCTTACCCGAATACTAACTGTTTCATCAAGCAACTCTAAAGGAGTCATGTGGACATTGTAGAAAAATATCTGTTAGGGTAAAAACAAACAAAAAAAGCTGTCTCAAAAAGATGAACACGTCATTCTCTGAACATAAAATGCAAAAGCGTTATTTTAAGAGGCAAGTGAAGCATGCCTGATAGAGTACTTTTACCCTGCTTCTTTGCTGGACATATTGTATGATAATTTAGTGCAGAATAAAACACTAAATTTAGTAAATAGACTCAGTACAACTTCCATTTGAATGAATGCAGTAAACATAACTGTGCTGCAAACTTTCAGCACTACCCTTCCTCTTTGCTCTGCCCTTCACATTTCTCTCAGGGAAACAACTTTGGGAACTGTAATAGTTGTTCATTTTCCAGGATATTAAATCCTGGTCTAACCACCTCTATTGTAGTTGGCAAAAAGGTCTGGCTAGTGGTGACAGTGATTGTAATGATCTGAATTTTTGAAATTCAAGGCCATAAGAATAAATCTAACAGTCTGATAGCATGAGAGGAAATATACTCTTTATTAGCTTATCTGTTTTCATAACAGTATATGCCTCACTAAGTTTGGTCTTTGATCCCAGCTATACTCCAGCCAGTATTTTATCCAACAAAACTGAAGGGTACGTGAACATGGTCCCTCCTATTCCATTTTTAGACTAGTCTGCTTACTGAGGCTGCCTAGGAATTGTTTCAATATAAGGTGCAGCTGACTTTTTGCCCTCCCTGTTTATTCCATGGCTTCATAAATCTTCATGCTACCTGGAGCTTAGTCTAAGTTTCAAAGCTGTACAATTCCCTTGGTTTTGCCTGCGTGTATTAGACATGCTTGCCACAGTTCCACAATCATCTGATTTTTCCACACACATTCACATAATGAGAGTTAGTCTCAGCATCCTCTCCTAATGATTTCTAATTATTCTTCTGTGATTTTTATAACGCACACACTATACCAAGTGATTCTGTCACATGGTCAACTGCACCAAAGAACATGTTCCATATGTCCCAGCTGAAGTCTGAGTTCCTTCTATATAGTTTTATCTGCTAAGACTGTTGGTGACAGAGATGTGTTTATGTGAACACATAAAGAAAGGGACTGGAAATGGCAAAATGCATATTAGCCATAATTACACATAAATATTAGCCAGTTCTTATTAATTTATCATAATGAGAACTGTATTAACTATTTTTCTACAGTTGCTAGCATGAACATTTCAACTAGAATGTTATACCACTCACTTCATCAAAATACGGGTTATTTCCTCTTTTGATTCTTGTCCGGTGTGTTTGACCACAAACATGAACTTTCACTACTGGTTTTATGTTATTTCCAGGTAACTGACGACCTTCAATGACTCTAACACGAATCTGGAAAAAAACCAAACCATCAAATATTTGTATACATTCATTCTCTATATTATGTATCATCCTGGTGACAATAATTTCTTATTATACCAACAAAAAAGTTAGCCCAAACCTGAAGAAAACAGACTTTTCAAACTTAACTATGATAGCAAGTATAATTTTACTGTAAGTTTACAAGACAAGTTAGGGTAAAAAATTTCAGTCAGAACTATACAAAATCAGACATGTCAGAAACAGGCACATTTTTGTGAAGAATACTTTTTAAGTACTGGCTTGCAAAGGAAGAGGCCAATTGTCTCCACAGTGCATTAGATTTGCACAAGCTGACATTAAATTGTGCTCAGCCTATGTGAAAGATGCAGTGTCATGCTTGGCAGAAAAACAGAACATGCAATATTTAATAGATGTATTACCTGGAAGTCTTGTGGTTTGTTAGAAAGGATTCTCCGTGTTTTCTTTCCTTTGGTGATGCGTTTTGCTAGCTGGGCTTCCTTTGTGCCGCTTGGAACTGTTGGTGTGATACCACCAACTGGGCCATCCAATATATCCTCATAATCTCCAACATCTTCTCCATCTCATACAGAAAAAAACAGTGCAATTAATAAACAAATAGCAGAGCTTGACGTTAAAGTTACAGGAGTAAGAGTCTGACATCCAAGAGTTCCACTAAAATTGTATTATCCCATGTCAACAAATTTTTTTGCCAACTACATGATTCCATGTACAAATTTATATCCTAACTAAACTACCTCTAGATCTGTCTCTCTTCAGCATGCAGAGTGTCTAATACAATCCCCAGACATATTTTTTTGAATCAAGTGCTTGAAGCAAAGCACAGCTCAGCTGTAACGATCACCCAACTAGTTCACAATACACCAGAGGGGACTCATTTTATTCCAAGTGAAACCGTTTTCCCTCCTCAAGACTAGGCTATAGCACAGCATTGGTTTTTAGTTCAGAATCTTGAATATATGAAGACTTTTAGGCTCTGCCATCCAAACTAAAACTCTGAATCCTTCTCCACAGCATTAAGTGGGGAATAAGTTTCTTAGTAAGCCTCTTTGAGAGTTCTGAAATCAGCATACCTGTGAAAGACAGTTCTACAAGCACATGACACTACAAAACTGAATCATACAGTGAGATTCCAGTATTGCAAAACAGGATCCATAAATATCTAGACCACAAAAGTGGTCCCTCCCAAGTGTTTTCAGCTTCTTTTTCTTAACTGAAAAACAGTGACTGTGGCAAAATCTAGAAGACTGAGCTGTGTCTCTGGTGATTAGCATTAACAGAATGTACATTAACTCTATGAATTACAGGGTGATGATCAGTTTGCAAAAGAAGTCTTCAGTGGTCCTTGTAAGAGTTGTACAAAACCAGAGAGACTGGCATACCGTGTATTTTAGAACCAGAAGACCCCACCTACTTCTCTAACATCTCTCAAAATCCATTTGCCTGGATGGATCCCAGCAACTGGCTGATTACATACCCTGACTAGGCATGTCATTTTTAATTTCTGAAACTGAGCTGCAGCTATCTCAGCTGGGAAAGTGATTTCATTTCATGGGAAATAGGCATTTACAATAGTTTACTAAGGTGTTTGACAATTCACACTGAAGCAATTCTCACGCAGTTGCTGAATGCTAGCTAAAAAACTGCCATCTTTTATTTTATCTGTATTATATAATGCAAGTACATTTTAAAAAGCTATCAAAATAATCTCATTTAAGTCAATTTACATTTTTAGCCTTCAAGTCCACACTTCCATAAAATTATTCTGAAGTGTAGTAATTTAACACACAGTTTTTGTGATTGCATTATCTATCCTTCTACTCCAAGAACATCTCTCAGTGAGGCTAATGGAATCAAAATTTCCCTCCAGAATTCAATTTTTATCTTCTTATGTTATTATCTATCACCAAATACTGGTCAAAATTATTTACTTCTCTTCAAACACTTAACATTTATTACATTTACTTCTGCACAAACACAGCCTTGATATTCGGCTAATTAGCTGCCTGTCAACTGCAAAAACATGCTGTTACTTCACAGAGTCTGGGAAACAAGAGGATCTCAAAAACACTCTCAGCAAAAGCCTGGTTAATATAATTTATAGNATACCAAGCCTCATATAAGATAAAACAGTGTTTTCCAAAACTTACTTATTCTATAGGGAAAAAAGGTTTAATGATTTAAGAAAATCTTTTCACAGAGCTTCCTGATAAATAAAGTAATAGATGTGACTTCCTTGCTTTTGGATCAGCCCTAGCATTACAGCAGATAATTGCTGTTTCCTTGAGCATTCAAAATCCTTTCTTTCCTAAACAAAAGCCATTTTGAAAAGCTTTTAACCAACATCATTCTTTTGCAACCTGATTCCACTAGAGAAAATGATGCTAAAATCCATTTTCTGCCAAGAAATGCCAACTTGCTTCTTGGCTGTAGTTCTGAATCATCCTTAATTTCTTTAAAATCACTACCTGGCAGTCTTGACATGGTTGTTTCTGGTGAAATTTTCCTCTGATGAACAATGCTATTGAATCACTTTTTTGCCTTATCTTAAATAGCTGCATGAGCTTTTAACAATAACATTCTGAGAAAAGATTGAAATACCTTCTTGTGTATTGGTCCCTCCGGGATCATTTGGATTTGCAGGTCCAGCTGGAGGCTCATATCCTACTACCAAATCAATTGTTGCCTATAGAGAAATACACAGTATTCACAGAAGTTAACTTAAAGCAGTAGGTTGTTCTAACACCATACACAAACAGTTAACTATTCATAGTCACAGCACATTTTTATAAAGTTTCTGCTACTACTAAATTGATAAATTGTTATTAATATATATATATATACACACACAAACAATAAAGATTACACAACTTGCAGCTGATGGAATAGACTCTAAAATAATACCTAACAATGGAATTACTGTGGTTTTTATTCAGAAAAATCTGTCACAATGCAAGAATATAAGATGTTCTACATTAATTTATTTGGTTCCACAATATTCATGGCAGACAAGGTGACATCCTAAATTTGCAGACAGGAAAATAAAGGCAGTGGAGAAATAACACTATCTGATCAACAATTTAACAAGTCTGAACCATAAGGAAAACTTCCTATCTGGCTTTTGTAATTGCTTGTTCATACCTCCATCCTGGAACAAAAACACTATGTCATTTTCCATTCTAACTATAGAATTGTCTTTTTTCTGCTTGTCTGCGGTTTTGGATTACAGAACAAACCATTATTATTCCTAGTTGCCAGAGTAACATGAGGAGCCAATAAAAAAGTGCCCAACCCTGTGACCAACTAATCATGATACTAAACTGCAGCTGATGAGAAACTGAAATTGCTCTTACAGCCTCTTGTTAGTTAAGTGTACTAGAATGCAACATGAAGTGCCTTGACAGCTAAACTACACAGACACAGTAAGGCCCCAGCTTCTAGAAACTACTTAATAACTAAGTCAATAACCAGGTAAATTTAAATATGTGCTGAACCAAGTTAAACAAGTTCTCATGTGGTTTTCTGAACTGAGCTGGCAGTGAGCATGTACATGATCATGTGCTTTCCAGCATCACTGCTATGATACATGTGGCTATTAGAAAGAATACAGCAAAAAAAAGAGTGCATATAGGAACTCCATCTGGTACTTGGAAAATGCACTTTTTCAACA
>VWZD01000647.1:878227-894632 GCA_013396695.1 Sakesphorus luctuosus
ACACACAAACAATAAAGATTACACAACTTGCAGCTGATGGAATAGACTCTAAAATAATACCTAACAATGGAATTACTGTGGTTTTTATTCAGAAAAATCTGTCACAATGCAAGAATATAAGATGTTCTACATTAATTTATTTGGTTCCACAATATTCATGGCAGACAAGGTGACATCCTAAATTTGCAGACAGGAAAATAAAGGCAGTGGAGAAATAACACTATCTGATCAACAATTTAACAAGTCTGAACCATAAGGAAAACTTCCTATCTGGCTTTTGTAATTGCTTGTTCATACCTCCATCCTGGAACAAAAACACTATGTCATTTTCCATTCTAACTATAGAATTGTCTTTTTTCTGCTTGTCTGCGGTTTTGGATTACAGAACAAACCATTATTATTCCTAGTTGCCAGAGTAACATGAGGAGCCAATAAAAAAGTGCCCAACCCTGTGACCAACTAATCATGATACTAAACTGCAGCTGATGAGAAACTGAAATTGCTCTTACAGCCTCTTGTTAGTTAAGTGTACTAGAATGCAACATGAAGTGCCTTGACAGCTAAACTACACAGACACAGTAAGGCCCCAGCTTCTAGAAACTACTTAATAACTAAGTCAATAACCAGGTAAATTTAAATATGTGCTGAACCAAGTTAAACAAGTTCTCATGTGGTTTTCTGAACTGAGCTGGCAGTGAGCATGTACATGATCATGTGCTTTCCAGCATCACTGCTATGATACATGTGGCTATTAGAAAGAATACAGCAAAAAAAAGAGTGCATATAGGAACTCCATCTGGTACTTGGAAAATGCACTTTTTCAACATCAGGCTGATTTCCATGCATATTCTGTGGTCCATAATATTTATAACACATACATGCAAATACATAATACATACACAGAAAGCAATTTTATAACTTAAAGCATATTAAACAAACTCAGATGGTATAGACATAAGCCTATCTTGCTATAAATTTCCTCTGGAACTTTTGCTACAAATTTCCAAGCATTAAATTGATACCCTGTTGCTGGAACATTTTGATCAAGAATACAGTAAAATAAACAATTGTAAGTCACTCACTCCAATTTCTTGTCCCCTTTCATTTAGTAGAGGGATGAGTTTGAAGGGAAAAGATCTGCTTTGATTACCTACAAGATCCTTAAGTGCTACAGATGCACTGCCAATCAATCTGAAATGAAATAAAAACCATTAGAATGCAAGTATACACCAAACAGAGGTTCCCCTTTTTCTTTTGCTGGTGTCTATTAGTCGACCACGTAACTTCAGCCAGGACTTGAAAACTCAAAGCACAACAAAAGATCATTGCAAATGCCATGTAATGACTGTGGACCACTAATTTGTATTTTCTGTTTCATTACACTTAAATGTGTTGGTGTTCTTTATGGAAGACACAGTTTTAATTTAAGAGGTTAAAAACCTAAATTGAATTAATTTTTCTGTGTATTTTTGAAAATCATCTCCAGTATAATTTTAACAGCCATGTCACTTGTTTCAACCCCTGAATTCTCACTGGTAAACTAAAGGATATAATACTTTGTTTCCTTATATAGCTTTGCAAACTCTCAGGTGAGAAGTAGTGAATAAAAGCTAGATATGATAGCTGTTGGACTACATAGAAAGAGACACAAAACCAGATACATACACACACCCCAATGAAAGAGAACAAATGCAATTAATGTGCTTAGTGGAGAACTCACAAAACTAATCTTCATGCCCATTTACATTTTGGAACATGCTCATCATCTTGCTTCTAAATCCTCAGAATGTTTCAGATTGGTTCTAGAGAGGCCTCCCAAAGGGAGGTTGCTCAAGGGATCTGATACGTGGGAGGCTTTCCTGAGCTACTGCTGTGGGACTGCATCTGTCACACCCATCATCTCCCAAAAAGCTGAAAACTGCATATACTTTTGACCTGAGAGACTTTTTCTAGGCAGAGTTTCTCATAGTGTAACAATGGTCTCATAATACCTGGCATTGTATTTCATTGCCATAGTATGTAGAAACAGTTTCCTCCTATACTGAAGTGGATTATTGGAATAACTGAGATTTTTGGCAATGAAAAAAACCAAGATAATTTTATCCTTTACAAACAAAAGACCAGCTTTGCTGCCAAAAAGGAAAAAAGATCTGAATGCAGAGAACCTAACTGAGGTCCCTTGAGATTACTCAATTTTTCACTTCTGCTCCCCAAAACTGCCAGAGCACAGTAATATTCCAGCTGTTTATCAACAGGGGATGGTGTAGATGTGAAACACAGACCAGGCCATTCTGCAGAGGAAAAGCACGAAGTTGTTCTAATCTTTAAGATGACCATAACTGAAACTCTGATGACACTTCTAACACCTGTTTCTGCTCCCTTTACTGAGCAGACACCTGGATCCAGTATTGTAGTCTCAATTCAGTGTCCTTTGAAAAAACATCAGAAGAACACCTAGTTATTTCAGTGAGCATTACATGAACCATAGGTACATTTTCACCTTTCACAAATTGCTTGACAGAGATGGACATCAGCTGAAACACTGTCTCCATGCATTACTCCATGATGGGGAGGTTAAGAAGCAATTTCTCTTGTTAGGTAATTAAAGTTGCATTCAATCCACAAGACAAACCTAGATTTGGAACATCAGAGATACATGCCATGGTGCATGCAATGCCTACCTAGCTCAGGAAACAACCAAGTCTTGCTAAAAGAGAGAGGCTATATTTTTTCACCTGTCACTTCAACATTCCAAAAATGGGTGTTATATAGAAGTTGAGTAAACCTGACACTACACACCAAAGAGAACATCTCCCTCTATATATGACCAAACTTAGCTATGTTAAGAGCAGGTGTCATGCAGACAGTCACTGATACTATTCAACAGTCAAACTAAAGCAGAAAAGGTTCATTCTATAAAGATTGCAAATCCCAGAACAATTAAGAGAGAAAAATATTGGGTAGCTTAACCCATTTTCCTCTTTATTACACAGCCTTCTAACAGGTTAATAGCTTTGGAAACAATTATAATATAAGAAAATGGGAAACGATTCTTACATTTAGAACAAATGCTTGAATTTCCTTTACACAGCTGGATACTGAAAGAAACCAACTTCACTCCTTTTCCTTCAATGCAAAATTAATCAATATAATTTCCAAATATTCTTATTTTCCCTAAATCCTTCAATTGTGACTATGCCTTCCTGTTTGAGAATAACAAATAGAACAAGACTAGCAAAAAGCAGCTAGGCCAAATCTGATTCTGAAGAAAGACAAAGAAAATATTCTCCTATGCACATTTGTAGAAAAATTATGTAGACTTGACATTTTGATTTGATGCGAGCTGGAGTGACTTACATTAACTTCAAAAACATCATCACTTCAGAAGCCACTCAAAGTAATCTCAAATTATCAGGATGACTGTTTCAGCAACCACACCCTCCTATCTGGTGACATTAACTCAAGAATAGCTGTTCAAAATAGTGCTTTTGAAATTTTTCACTGTAAATTTACATTTCTACATCTTTATCTGTCTTGTGCAAATGATAACTGCACACATTTGAATGCACAGTAACCATTTTTAAAATACTGATCACCTTCAGAAGTCTGAAGAGGGAATCAGTTACACTCCTTGCCTGCAGTTGTCTCTATAGTCCTCTATTTCCCTCTCCTTTAGGAGGTTGGGCAACAATAGTCTCCAGTCTTGTTTTTACTCTAGAAAGACTGAGAAATTTAATACTCAGTCTATATCCTATCTTAGTCTACTTCTAAGCTCTAGCCAAATTCTAACCTTTGGGCAGTATTCTGCCTTTCCCCAAAGTCATCCTGTTCACTGGATTTCACACCTCGCTTAGCAGAACCACGGAACCAAGTTGGAAGGTACCACTCAAGATCATCTAGTCCACTGCCTCTGCTCAAGCAGAGTCAGCTAGAACAGGTTATCCAGGACCATGTCCAGTCTGGTTTTCATCATAGCTACTCAACAACCGAAGTAATACTTTCAAAAGTAACAAGGAATGCCTCAAAGTTATCAATAGGTCTCATCTTTGTCACTTGTCTACAGGTCTTGGAGAAAGTCTTTCTTCTGACATGCTTCTCTCATGTCTCTAATCTTTGGACTGTCAGCTAAGTCAGATGGCTGTGGCTGTTGTGACACCATGTCCATCAACAGATCACTGATACTTAATGCTTTGCTGCAAGGGCTGCGACTGTACTTCCTTCTGATATGTAACTAGACCCTCAGTCCTCTGCATGCCTACTGTGAAGTTGCTGTGTTCCTCTGAAGACTCTACCTTCAGGCAGGATTGTACATCATCTCCATCTAAAGCCATGACTTCCAAGATGACAAGTAGTACTTCCCTTACAGCACAGCTGAAAAGACCTTCTGCTACCCATTCATCCTCCAAGGACACTGCTCTTTGCTGGACCTGTTTCAGCTTTCTTCCTCTTGCCTGGGCAGACCATTTGACTGTTTAATTCCAGATCACACCAATCTCTTGACACCATCAAGTGGGGATAGTTTCTGCTATTGGATTAGCTTCAGGCATCCTCTGACCTTTTTCTTCATCAGCTGTTTCAGTAGATGACAGCAAATGAGTATTTCTTCTTAAGTCAGTCAGGTCTTTTAAACTTGTCCAGCTTTGCAGATGTAAAGCAAAAAGCCTGTCCTGCTACAAGCAATTTAAACATTCTGGTCTTCCACTGAAGAGGACACTAAAGATAAATGCAAAGTCCCTGTGCAGAAGCTGGTTTTGAACCTTACTAGCATTAGGCCTATAGCACTTTCCTACCAGTAACCAGAGGCAAATACTTAGTTTATAAGCATGAAATCAGTGAACTCTTGATGACCAACTACTGAACACTGAGTTGCATTTGTGCCAAAGCTAATTAATCCATTAGCACTGCAGTTAGCACTTCCCTTTAGCTGCCTAAATAACCAAGAGAAGTGAAACTCCACACCCATGTTTGAATCAGGAAATGCTAACTCACAGTACCAACCATTTTATTATTCCTCTCGGTTTGAAGGTAGCAATCTATACTAAATTCTTTAACATATCATGCCCACCAGCTGCTTATATGCTACTTCTACTAGAAGCCCAGAGGTTTCAATTGCCTGAGAGTCAAGCATTTAAATCCTTTTCCCCTATTTCTAAGGGATTATTTCAGCAGAGGTTTATATTTATCCTTCCCATCAGCAAACTTGATTCCATGCTGCAGTTATAATTGCTAGAGTCAACCCTTCCTTCTCAGTGTGTGTTTCATTATAGAATCTGTGCTACAAGACCCACTACCCACCTTCTGTTACTTATACAATATTGAACAATTTTTATTAAGAAAAAACCCTATTTTATCTTTAGTTATTTGATAATGTTCTTTGCATGAACAAATTTTTAAAATTAAACAAAACATGGATACTGTTTTGTAGAAGGAAGAAAAGCCCAAAACCGAATCTTAAACTGGCTGTATGTTGCATACAATGGACACAAGTAAAGCCTGCAATCATGCACAGTCACACTTATGTGGAAAGGAATCCACTCAAAAGGGTACAGCTGTAGGAGGGTTCAAACAATCCAGAAATTATTTAACTATGAAAAATACTTAATCATGATTAAATAATTTGCTGTGCTGTTGATTTGTGGCTACATTTCTATGCCAGAGAGAAGGGTGTGCCCAAGCTGTTTTTCCCCTGTGTCACCAGGTTACTAACTACACAAAGGACACGGGAAACACATAATACTGAGTCCTTCAAATCGAATGAAAATCACTTCATACAGACACAACTGTAACTTCCTGTTAACTTCTTTTTCCTAACTTCACAGGGACAACTGAAGTTACTGGTTTTTTTTTCTTCTTGGGGTTTATTGGAGGTGTTTTGGGGCTTTTGTTTTGTTTTGGTTTTGATTGGTTGGTTCATTTTTTGGGCTTTTTTTGTTGTTTTGTTTTTTAACTGCACAAATATTTCTGTTCTGAGAGTTTGAAATCTTTCTACTAACAGTACTAGATGTAATAAAAAGCAGATGTGTTCTCTTTTCAAACATCTTGATGCCAGGAAATCTAACTAAGCATGAATCATACCAGTCCTCTGGTTTACTCCTATGATGACCTTTCTGCATACAGTGGTGGTTTGCTTTATTTATCTTTTCCAATGACTGTGTCTTTTTACCATGTAGAGCACTCATTTAATCTATCCACAGAAGTTTAGTGATCCTGTAAACGAAGTAGTAAATTCTATCTCCAGGAAAAAAGAAATGGAAAAATACTCAAATGTTCTTTCAGACTCAATTTAGAGAAACATGCCAAAGCAATGAGTTCAGTGTTCTGGCACAGCGTAAAAGCAGAATAACATCCACTGTATTGTTCCTCCTGCATCAGTTTAAGAACGAACTGGATGAACAGCTATATCAGTTTCCAAGAGCTGGAACAAATCATGCCTTATATTGCAAACTTCTCTGTTGTTCCAGAGCGGAGCATGGGTTTTGCAGTCACCTCTCAGGTACAGCACCTGGAAGCTCAGGGCTGAGGGCGCTTGGAACAGCAGGGTGTGGATGGGCTGGGAGCTACACCGGTCAGCAGAGAAGGAGGTTGGGTAGAGAAACACATCGCTCTGCTTCCAGCCTACACTGCAGCAAAACGGAGGCAGAACATTGTTTCTACCTTAAAAATAACAGTAGCAATCCCCACTGACTATTTTCCTGAAGAAGAAAGCAAATAAAGCCAAAGACCTCATGTAGTTTCTTCTCGCTGCTCATTCTCAAACAGAGGCCTCTACGGATACTCTTTACAGTCAAAAACTAAATCTAAGTTCAATCTAGACTTTAAGGTAAAATATATAAAAGCATGAACCTCTAAGGGAAAGATAACTGATTTTACTCACATCCCACTTAGCTCAAACACTTGATACACCTCCCAAATTAATTCCTGAATGTCAAAAGCACACAGCAAACATTGAGTGTCTTAAACTGTCATTAGAATAGCCCTCAATAGAAAGGCCCTTAGGCAGGCATTGCACTCCACTTTTCCAACCCTGAACTACAGACAAAACAAGGGAGTGTCATTTGCACACTCTTCTACTGAGCACCCTTTTGAAACGCTGCAGCCCTGCAGGTGTGTATCCAACCACAGACTTTTTCTTAAGTATTAAAAGAGGATAGTGTGAAAAAATAGCAAATCTGTGATATAGTAGTCCTAAATCTCTCTCCAATTCAGTAAATAGAATCAATAAATCTACAGAAATACAGGTTATGCATACATGCAAGTGATCGGTGTTAACAGTGCTTTGTGTCTTTGAAAGAAATCCAAGATGATATTATATCCTATTATCGTGTTACAGTCACGATGCCTGCTCTTTTTTCCCACTTCTCATCCTGTTATCTTCTTTTCCCTGCCAATAGTCCTTCCAAGCACATCACACACTGCAAGTATGTGGCTGTTATTGAGGATCTGTTTTCAAAGGGCATTACTTTGAAGGTGTTACTCTGGCTTTGGTATGGATTACATATATTTTTTGCACAGCTCCATACATGGAAGTCACTTTCCCAAAGAATTTCAGTGGTTTACTTTTCAAATTGTAGACACAGTAAGTATGTGGTGGACAACTTCCAGTGCATAAACCCATGCAAAAAAAAAATGGGCATTTGCACAAGCTGGAGATTAAGCGTTACAAATATGAGTCTAGATAATATTTATAATACAGTTTGGAAAAAAAAGACAAACCAAACCCAAAACAATACATGCCTGCTTAACCTTGAACCAATATACAGAGTGAAACATTTTAGGTGCTTCAGATAATCACCTTCCTTTATTTTCTGATACATTATAAAATCCATTACAAAATTCTGGTTACTGACAAGCTTTCCTATCTCAAATTCTGGGAAATCTCTGGAGTCAAAGGGGTGCAATATATTCCTGCTTTACTGACCTGCAGGAATCTCAAGAATGAGAGACCTGAGGGCATTGGCTTGACTCACAGTGATTTTATGCCTGAGCTGTTAAGAGTATTGTAAAAGCCTGAATCCACATATTGGGAGGAGGCAGGGAGTAGTAAAGAAAAGCTAACAATGGAACTGGGCTAATATCAATAAACATGACTGTGTGCCTAACTCATACCAAAGAAAGAAAAGAGATGACATGGTATCACACTGCCTTTCAAAACAGCAACAGCCAACACTACTTGGCATTGACAGAGCAGAGAGAACACAGCAAAGAGCAGCTGTCAGTTCCATTTCCCCCCTGAACTTCTGTATTGACAGTTGTGTTTAATAGTGGGATGGGGACAGGGATGGGTGGGAAGAAAGAACATACTTGTTTTGTCCAATTGTTTCAAAATCCTTCACGATAATTGTTAGGGAAGATGAATTATCCAGAGCAATTCCTTTCAAGTCAAATTCAAGAATCTGAACAAAAAAATGGATGAAACACTTATAATTAGAAGTTTTGTATAAATTAATTAACAGCAGAGTAGCATATACAACAAAATTATTCAGAAATAAATTTTGCATTTATTGAGAGACCAAACCAGCTTATGCTCATAGCACATATTTGATCTGCTGATTAGTAGTAACAATAACAGAATTGTTTAATAGTCAGCCATAATCTCTTTTGCAGTTCCACTTCCTCACACGAACATACATATTCTCTTGTCACTCATAATAGCTGATATTATTCTCCTCCAATACTGGCTGAAGTCAGTTGCTGTTGAATTTAGACAAATAGTTATAGGTGCCCTTTTGTTTGTATTTCTAATTACAAAATGTAAGAATAATCTTTAACTTTCATTTATGGTTGTGAAAAAAACAGTACTAAGAAAACATTTTGTTCCAGAAAAATAATTCTGAAGATGCAAAATAGGACTAGTCCTATTTTTAAACCATGAGGAACTTCAATACCTGATTGATTCAATTCTGTAGGGGTTTTTGTAGTATGTAATAAATGATCTGATTATGTTCCTATACATGTGGCTAAAGAAAGGCCGAACACCCTTTGATCGAAAGAGAGTGGGAACAAAACCAGGCCACAAACTCATCAGTTACCCATTTAATTTTACATTAATTTATGACTTAATTAATTGCAATACATGGTGCAAGATGAATCCATTCACCTGCATTTACAAATACTAATTCCTCTTTTTAACAACATACATAACTGCTAAAACTGACTTACTGACTTTACAAGCATTTTGTCTTAAAAATGACCAATGATTTATTTTTTAAAAATTACCTCATTCCAAACAGGATTAAGTTCACTGTCAATTTTCTTTGTTTTCTTTTTTTCATCTGCAAATACAAACAAAATGTGATTATTTGTTTCTGCTAAAGCACTACACAAATATAATAATTTCTCCTTTCAATTCTCAAAAGAAAATTGGAGTTTTAAACTACGTGTTCCTATTATTTTTTCCTCTTCCAGTAGTTGTGCAATTTACGATAAAAAGTCCCCTGGGCAATTTTAGCAGTTGAGGCTTTTTATCCTGTTTTGTTTGAGCATAGCTAACTGCATTCCCCAAAAGCAAAATAAATATTTAGGTTTCTCAACCTTTTATGACCCTTGTCTGCAGCTTCAGTAATAATGAAAAAAAAAAAGACAGACTGAAAGACTTGGATACATCAAACCAAACAGTTACCTCTAAGTGATAGTAGTAAAGTACTACTTTGGAAAAGAGTAAAGTAAATGTGTTACATATTTACCATATCTGAGTTACAAAATACTTGTGTTTAAAAGAAAATGACATGAAAAAAATCTACTAAGAAGATATGCTTACAATGCTAGCATTTTCTGCTTTAAATGAGCCAATATTACCAGAAATACATTTGCATGTAAGAGGAAATGCAATCCTTCCTGAAAAAATGATTTCCAGAGGTTATGCAGATCATTTCACCAACATTTACTGTGGCCTAAAATTACAATATTTCCACACTCGATGGTAAAATTTGCATTTGGGCAACTGCAAATCATGGTTATGTGTGGTGTGATGTAAATTAGATACAGTGTGGCAGTATTTTTACTTTTCAGTTGCACTATGTGTACACAGCTCTGATGGAGAACAAATGTTTTGACTCTCAGAAGCACCAAAGAGCACTGGCAAAACCACAGCTCTTTAAACAGAAATTTCATATATTAGCAATAACAAATGAGCATACTTAAGTACAGTCAGTTAAACAATTCCTGAGCTACAAAATGCTCAGTCACCACAAAAAGTCCAAGTTTCAGACACACTCCTTGTATTTGACTACAGTAAAGATAACCAGATTTTTATTATTTACAAATTATGACTATACTTAGCCAGGAAAACATTGCAAAGGCCTGGGAAAGCAGAGTAAAGCTATGCCCAGTGGGCAAGTTCATATACCCACTACTCAGGCAGCAGTCCTCTCTTTATTGGCTGAGAGTGGGATATACTGAAAAAGTCAGCCCATGCTGGAAATGGTGAGAATTGACTCACACTTATGTAACAAGAATTGTCTACAATTTATACAGGATATTGACTCACACCATAGGACAAAGGAAAGAGCTTTCATAACATACCATGCTGTGGACTCACATTTTGCAGAACAAAGCACTAATTAACAAGCTGGTGCGAGAAATTCAGCTCCATGTTATCTAATAGGAGACAACACATTTTCAAAACTGAGGATCCCAGAAAGGTCTGGGGATTGACACTGAAACTTGCCCTAGAAACTGAGAGCCAGGGAAAAGATATTTTCAGTGTTGGTGGAAAAAGGAACAGTTCCAGCTGTTTGTAAAGGAGGTAGTGAATCACAGGCCTGATTCTGGCAGAACTAATGGATAAAAGTCCTACGATCTCTGCCTAAGCTCAAATGTAACTCTCTAAGGTAAGGAGAGCCCTGACTTGAACAACAGTCAAGACAATTCTTGACAAGCAGCAAAATTTTCCACTCTTGGACAACCCATTTTCATAAAAGCAAGAATAAGGCGTATGTTTTCACTAACAATATGTTTATTCTAGGTTATAATGAGAAAAAAAATGTGTTATGCATCTCTGTGAAAGCTGGATGAAAAAAAAATGAGAAAAAGCTTACACTGGGTTTTAGTTGCAATTTTAGTCAGTATGAGTATGGCATTCACATGACTCATGGATGTATTTTGCATATATTCTCTTCACTTTACTGACTTTCCCTTTATAACACTTTCATCAGTATTTTAATGCACTGGGTGGTGGTGGTGTTTGGTTTTTAAGCTGTTGGAAAAGCTCTTTCCTTTTTCCAACCAAAAATCCATTGCCAGGTGGGGTAAGAGTGACTGCTCAGTTATTCCAGGAGCTCACATAAGTTTCAGGGCCTTAGGCTGCCTTCCTCTGCTGGCAATGATTCCAGCTATACAACAAAGACTATGAACCACACCAGGATAAACTGTAAGATATGGCCAGTCATCATTTTTAGTTTGGCTCTACCAAGAAATAAGAAATTCTAATGGTTTCAGGTAGGAGACTCAATATATTTGTTCCTTTAACTGCAACAGCTCTGGTACTGTAGGAGAAATCACTATTAGCTTTATCTTGATCAAGGCATTAAACTACCACATGCTGATCAATATTCTCAATTGGAAATGACTGTAATATGAACTTATTGGCCAAAGAGTTGACTCAGTGTTCAAAAATGTTCATTCAAGATGAGCTGCTTAAATAATAACTGTTCCATCATTAGAAAGATAATTACAGTTCTGCAAGATAACCAATGCTTCCATCTTAATTTTTTTCTTCTATTATAAATAGCATTTTAACCAATTTCAGCAGGAGAGGAATAGCAGAAGCAAACATTATCTTTTATTATTATTAGCAGTCCTAAGTTTAAGATTCAAGAGTGAATCATATTTCAGTTAACTAAGTTTTCCACAAAACTTCTGTGAAAGGAGAATTAAGATTGCACTTTGGCAGCAACTGCAGGAGCAAATGGCCAGATCTCCAAAACCCAGGAAATTAAATATAGGTATTTTAATTCTCTGCAAACCAGAAAATATAAATTTAGTGAATAATTGCACTCTAAGACTCTTTTCTTTCATCCACTGGAATATAAACTAACATAGCTATGCACTGCTGCAGGCCTGCTGGAAAGCTCTTAGATAAAGTCAATGGAAAAAGAAATTTTATTGAAGTTGGTCCAATCAAGCTAAATGCCATTTCACCTCAGTTTTTAATGCATAAATTGGAAAAAGGCAGTAAAAAGGAATGATCAAAGCACTAAATGTCCTAGTATTGAGTGTACATATAACCAGTTGAGTCAATTTTTACACCCTAAGACAAGAATATAACAAACCAAACCAACTATACTGATATAATTATTACCACTTAGTGCCATTTTAGCAAATGGCAGCAGTTTTTCATATTAATTGGACTAATAATTTGTCTCATGCTGAGAGCTGATGAACTCAGAAGTCTGCAGGAACAGCCCCCAGTTCCATTCAGCGATATTCGTTTACTCTCAGGGTGTAGTTCTCTTTGAACAGTGAGCTGTTCTTAAAGTAAATAAAAGTTCCATCCCACTGGACTGAACATAAATGTGTAAAAAAAAAGAGTCAAATGCTTGCACAAAACCCATCTATTGTAAGATATCAGAACAGAAACAGCTGCCTATTTCCTTCTAATACAGAGTTAAATCACTGTAGCAACGATACCGACTGTGATTTGATGAAGTCTATTCTACTCACAGATGAAACCATATTAACTCGTGTCTTAACATATAAAGCCTTTGCAGTCACTTTCATAATAACAGGTGTAGGATCATGAGCTTTTTCTTTACAGCATAGCCATAAAGGGCTGATCCTGAGGGACACTGTGTGATTTCATGGAAGCCTTAGATTTACTGACCTGGCATCAGCAAAGGCTCTGTAAATTAAAGTTTGACTGAAATGTCAACTTCCACGGCCATTTTCTGTCAAATGAGAGCTGCTCACTAAAGGAACACTCCAGAGTCAAAGAAGAACATGAACATGTACTGCAGGGTTATGGCCAAAGTCCTGCAAATGCTTGATGTTTTTCCAGTCTAGAAAATGCACTCCCAAATGTTTTTTATGTCCCACAGGATCTGCCCTGGGTAGGGACTATGAAAGCCTGATGCCCTTTGACATAAAGTTTCCCAAAATAAGTCTTGTTTCCCATCTCTACACATTAACAGGGTGAGAGAAGAACCAGTGTCTATAAAAAGAAATCTACAAACACAGACAGAAGTTCAACATATTTCAGATATGATCCCTACACCCTTGCATTTGGCAATCAGGCACTCCACTCACAAATTAAATTGCAACGGATTAGCTGGCAAGAACCTGGTATTTTCTGTGCCCCTTGAATTGCTCTGGAAAGAAAGCAAAAAATCAGACTGCAGGTATGTAGCAAAACCATATAAATAGAAGGATAATGGATAGACAGAAATTAAATATCCTACTAAAAACCTGTCACAATTTTAAAGTTGTATTTAAGACATTGGTTAACCATGTTGGTGAACATTAAAAATCCCAGTTACAGAACATAAAGAATGTATATAAACTCATTTCTTCAATGTCTGTTGTTCAGTTCCTGTGATTGGATAACTGGAAGACTGAAAAACAAATCCAGCAATGCAGAAAAAAAAATATATCTATAACTTGTATTTACTAGGTAAAAGTGAACTGCATTAGAGCACCCAGTAGGAACAAAAGATTGCAAGCAGGGATTAAACAGACACTTAAGACATAAAGAACTCTTGAGTATAAAACTGCAGAAACAGAGGCAACACAGAGAGGCAAAACTCTAACAGAGAAGCAAAGAAAAAGACAAGGAACTGAAAATATGGATACTTACGAAACAACAGAATGTGGAAAAAAAACCAGACAAATTACTGTATCATCACTTTTTGCAGGGCAAATAAAAACATATTTTAAGGGTTAGGAAGTTCCAAAAGCCACTGAGACAGGCTCTGCCACTTGTTCTAACACGCAGGGGGCTAAAAAAGGCCAAACTTAGCAAACCAGGTCACCAGGAATTAAGATGCCCGTTCATCACAGTTTGGTTTAACATATCATATGATCCAAATTTGCTTGGAGGCTTTGGCACTTTGAAGATAAATCAATACTTGAAATCAAGTTCCTCTAGTCTAGCCAAGTCAGAAAATTACAGCAACAGGTAAAGTATACAGTAAAATATAGTTAGCTTTACATATAATTGCTAATTTTACCACACTGTCTTCTTTTCCCATATATAACTGATAAGTGATGAAAGTGTAAAATGTGGTTTCGTTCCTAAACCTTTAAATTAAATAATCTCAGCAGGCAAAATTTTGAAGAGCAATTCAGTTTGTAAAATAACCAAAACCTACACCAACAAACCCCAAAACTAAAATAAAAACAAACACCTTCAGTAATGGGACTACTGTTCTTCAACACGCTACTAATAATGACAATAAACCACTCACAATAAAAACGTGTGTCACAGTGAGCAGTGGCTGTGCAAAGTGATCAAGGCAAGACAGATTTTTTCAGGTTGAAAACAAGGTAATCTTCAATAACAGAATTAAAAGTAGATTTATCTATGCAGTTAGATTTGTGTTTCTAAAGCAAAGGGCTAAGCCTTTGCAAAAGGCTGTAAAATGTGGATCCTGAAACAGAAGCACAGCTGGACAGAACAGACCAATGCACTCCACCCAATTCAAACTTCATTCAGGTAACTCCTGTTACTCTAATTAAACAATCTGCCACAAAATTACATCAGATGTAACCAACAAAACGTACTTTCATAGATTTTGAAATACTTCCAAAAGGCACTACCTTTCACAAAACGTCCTCCCTGACTACATTATGACAGCTTTCCTTACCTTTAAAAATAACAGAAACGATAGGATCTGGTTTCCCAAACTTGGTTTTAGGGATATTGGTGGCAGATTCCACAATTACCCGAAGCATTGCTTCCCGTCTTGCCTAAATGTGGACTGCTACAAAAGCCATTCAAGAAGTCTTCAGTTTCACACTCCTTAACTTCGGGACTGAGCTGTTAGCAGGAAGAGGAGGCAGGGAATCGCTGCTTTACAGCAAGAAGGTCTATGGGTGGATCTATGACGGACTAGCTCCTCGAGCTATGAAAAAAAAAAGTCCTGTAAGTTGACACCGAGTTCTGTCTTGCTGCACAGTAAGAGCCCTCGCTAATGAAATCCTGTAGCAGAAAGCACGGGGTGCAAAAACGAGTGCAGATGTATTTGAGGAGTTTTCTTGGTTGCTTTTAAAAATTCTCTCGTAAGTAATCAAGGCAAGAATAAGCATTAAGCAACATCAACATCAACCACGACTCTACTACTCAAGAGAAATCGCATCTGCATCTTGGTATACCAACGTATGAAATTTCACGATGGCTTACATATTTTTTTCCTCCTAATTTTCAGAACTTCTTGTTTGCCAGTGCTTTCGGCTTGCTGTGCCAGCCTGCGAGCCCAAACCAGCGACGGCCCCAAAACCAGAGACAGCTCGCCCCCTCCCGTTGTGTTTTGGAACAACCACTTGTTACACAGTAAATGCTCCAGCTGCCCCTGGGAACAGCCTGGATTTAGTCGATTTCTTGAGAATTTATTGATATACAGGGCGGTCCCGTGGCGTAGTGGTGAGCACTTCCGTCTCCGGCTCCTAGGTCGCGAGTTTGAGTCTCAGTACGGGCGGCCCCGGCAGTTAAATGCCACCCTGCCATCCGATCCCGTCAGATCTCGGATGCAAAGCAGGGTCAGCTCCAGTTAGTACTGGGTGCTGTAGACAGTCCTAAGGACCTCAGTGTCACTGTCCAAGCTTGCTCGGCCGTGGCAAATGAACCTTAGGACTTAAACGGTGAGGCCAGCTCTGCGCACGCTGTGCCTCACCTAAAAAATCCACTGCGCAGGCTCGGAGGGCACACGTGGGGTGAGCCCTTCCCAAATCTTCGTTCGCGAAGATTGGCCATTATTATTATTATTATTGATATACATATGCATAAGGAGAAATTAAAAAAGAATTAAGGAAATGCGTGCAAAATATGAATGGCATATGATTGTTTTGTCTCAACCTAAACACGCAGCAACACCCCGGTAGCTGGAGCCAGGCAACACTTCCCGGGCAAGCAGGAGAGCTCCGAGCCCCGTCCCGGGATCTCCCGAGCCGCGGGACAGCTGTGCAAGCGCGGGGGGCACAGGGAAACAGGCGGGAGCGGCCTCGGGCTGGGTTTCATGGCATCAGAGAGAACTGTCCGGGCTTACTCCGAAATGTCTAAAATTAGTAGGGTTTGGGTGGATTAGGAGGATTTCTGGAGGAGAAAAAAGTAATCTGAAGAAGACACGTTCGGAGAAGGATGAGGACACGGACACGTGAAAGGTAGCACCGACGTGGGACCGGAGGCTGGGGCGGGGACAGGGACAGGGACACGGGGCGGGGACAGAGACAGAGACAGAGACAGGGGGCGGGGACA
>VWZD01000647.1:894753-920134 GCA_013396695.1 Sakesphorus luctuosus
ACCCGGGAGCAGCAGGATCGGCGGGACTCAGGAGCGGCGGGGCCCGGGAAGCCCCTCGATCCGGGAAGCCCCCGCAGCCTGCGCCTGCCCCAGCTGTCGGGAGGCATGTCCTGCCCGCTGGAAGCGATCGCTGTTCCGTGATGCCGCGTCCGGTTTGTGTAGGCGCCTGAAGATGAATCCCAAGACCGCCAAAGATCGAATTATTGGCAAGTGGGGCTTGAAGTCGGGCAGCTCCCGCGCCGAGAGCCCCGAGCAGGGCCGGCAGGGCGGGGCAGCGCCGTCCGATCCGCAGCGGAGCGCGCTCCTCCAGGTGAGCGGGGCCGGCCGGGCCCTCCTGGCCGCTCCGAACTGAGTATCCTGTGATGTCACCACTGCTGTAGTGGCGTTAGACAGTTTAGACAGTTTGGCATTTTCATTCTCAGTTATTTTTCAGCGATGAGTGAATTAATAAAGTCACACTCATCGGACAAGGCTGTCAAGTACATAAACTTGAGGTCAGAGGTGCCAGTTAGTCCATTAAGATCTGTCCTCACGTGTCCAGCAGGTCTCAGAGAATTATTTTAAGCGCTTCCTGCAAAGACCGTTATGTTTGCAAACATTTGTCTTAAGGACATGCCAAAAAGTACAGAGTATTTCCTTGAAGTGAATTATCAAACTCCCACTCAGCTGTGGGTAAATAAAACTGTAATATAGCCACTACATTATTCTTCCATTGCAACCAAAGAACAGAAGCTAAGACCGCAAATTCCACTGAAGGTAAACCTGTGATTGCAGAGAAAAAAGTTCAAGACTTAATATGTGACCAAGTCACATCCTGTCAGGCTTCCCAGAAGGACGGATGAGTAGACTCTTTGAAAGGATACAGCTAATGCAGACTAGGCACACTAGTACTTCTAGGCCATTTCTTTTGACAAAAAGGCTTTTCTCATGTCTGTGCCACAACATCAGTTTAGAAATCCTAGGCCAAGGATCAGCCTTGGCTGGGCAGCTCACGTACCATTGTGGCTAAATTCCTTAGTGTATTTGCCGTGTGTTAACATTGCTGCTTGCTCAGTGTTAGTTAAGACAGGGTTCCTGGTTTACATGTGGAAAATCACCAGCATTTTAGATAGACCATGTACTCTTTGGTGTCTGTATTTTAATTTTAGTGAGCACTCTGTGGTGTTCAACCACTCCCACAATGAGGCTCTCTAAAATTCAGTGTTTTCAGTTTCTTTGTCATCTTCTAATGACTTGTTGTCAACATGTAGGATTTCAGCATCAGCCTTTCTCTCCAAAAATTAAATGCTCTCACATGAGAAGTTCAAGGAAAGCCCCAAGGTATCTTAAATGCAGTACTAATTCTGTGTAATAATTACCAGTGCTGGAGGCCCACTGAAAAGAGAGTGCCTGTTGAAAATATCTACTAAAGCACATTTTGAAGCTAAAGAGCCAGATAATTTGGAAAATGGGTTCCTTCTCCTGAATGCTTTTATAACTTCACTTACTATCATGTAGTTTGCAAGAAGGTTCTGCTGCTTCCAAAAAGCTACTAAATATGCTAAGAAGCATACAAAGAAATGTAGCACCAACCTCTTCACTGGAAATATTTTGGAGTTCTTGTACTGCTTGTGTTTCAAGGTTCATATACTGTAGTGATCTGTGTTTATACACAAAACTGAGTACCTATCAAGCCTGTGAAATTTGGTTCTTTGCATTATTTCCTTGTTTTACCGACTTCGGACTGGTTTTACTATCACTTGAAATATTTCAGATGATCACTCTAGTATTATCTGTTTTGAGTAAAAAGTAATTCTCAGCTAATTAAAGGCTAAGAGAGAACCTTCGACAGTGAACCAGGTCAACCCTCTACAGTATCACAGAATTATAAAATAATAGAATGGATTGGGTTGGATGGGACCTTAAAGATCATCTACTTCCAAGCCCTGTGACATGAGCAGAGACACCTTCCACTAGGCCCAGTTGCACAGATCACTTGAACTATTGTAAATTTGCTAATGCATTTGTTGCACAGACTAACCTACTCTTCTGTGTCACTTTTTTGTTTTCTTTCATTTAGAAAATACTTTCTCTTCAAGAAGAAAAGGAAAAACACAACCTCCTTATTGGAGAGAAAGACAGAGAAATCCAAAACCTGAAAGACAAGCTTAAGTCCAAACCCAATAATTGTGAAGTCTCCTTACTACAAAATCAGCTAGAGGAAAAAACAAAGGAAGCAGAAAGGAGAGAACAGTTACTCTATTCTCTGTCAGAAGAAATTAACCGGTTAAAATGTAATTTATCTGCTGTCACGGCAAAATGTTCTGATCTTGAGAACAAAGCCAGTAGCAATTCTCAGGCATCTCAGGTAATGTTGCAATTGCAAATGGCATTTGTGCCCATTAAGCACCAATACGTTTTATAAAATAGGATGGGGTTTTAATTTTCTTACAAGCTGCTTTGCATGCTGAAATATTCTTGTATGAAGAGAGATGGTATCCAGATTGAATGTTAAATGAAGAACAGTTAGGGAGCAAACTTCAAGCAACAAGCTGGGGCAGGAATTCTCTCATTCTATACTGCAAGGTTCCTTATTCAAGTTCACACATGGGTAGTGTGACTAGTGATACTACAGGTAATGATCCACTGTTGCTTAAGCAGATACTGTGCCCTTGGATTTGTGTGCTCAATGATCACACAGACTGAGAAGGCAGCAGTGGGACACTAACAAAGACAAACTAAGCTCCTCACTTAATTCAGCTTCAATTGTGAGAATATCCTTCTCCTCTCTGCTCTTATGAATCCTCATTTGTGTCTCAGTTGTTAAAACAAGTTATCTGTACTTCTGTGGCATCACACACAGTAAATGCTTCACTGTGATGCAAGGTAGGACAAGAGTAATGAACTTCTCATGTAAAGTGGTCAGTAGGTATGGTGCCGATCCTTGGCAGCCTTTACAAGTACATTTAGTTTTCAACAGTTGTTTTTCTGCCCCTCCCTGTTCTGATGTTCCATGGATCATGCAGTAATGTCTCAGCGAGGGGCACAGGGAAGTTGAAGCCTGCAAGTAGGTGCCTATATAAGTCTTTCTTTTCCAGCTTTTGACCTGCAGATGGTGCTGGTTCCTTGTGCTTTACATGGAAGCTGAGCAATTTCTAGAAATTCTGCTTTAGCCAAATACATAGCAAAATATCTTAATCTGTCACTTTTGAATGGTAATGCATATCACTTCTAATAATGAAGTATATTGGTAAATACCACTTTAAATGCAATGTATTTATTTTCAATTTTAAGAGACTTTGAACTGTGTTAGAGAATTTGGAATATATGTAAAGTTAACAGATTTTCATTATATTTTTGACAATAAGCTATAAAAATACCTATTATTTTAACACCTTAGTTTTCTTTAAAATTTTAACTGATCTATCAACAGAGGACAATGAGTATGACTGATGTTTTGACTGCATGTCTTGGAAAACTTGAAAACAAGTCTGGCAATGCTGCTTGAAACTGCTAGGTGGCATATGAGCTCTGAAATAGAGACAACAGTTGCATGACAGAGTTTTCACTGAGGGAGGATTCTGTTGTTCATATAAATTGTAGTGTCTCTAAATCTTATTTTTATTAGGAAGTGCTGAAGTTCAATAATTGCACTCAAAGCTCCTCTGTATTTTTCAGTTGTAAAATTTATTGTAAATCATGTTCCAAAACCCATAGGAAAACACTGGAAAAGTGTAGTTTGATTTGGGTAATAATCTACTGGGGTTTTTTTCTTATTGAAGTTCCCTCCAACTTACATCTACACAAGTTCATAAACTCATTCTATCATGCAGAGAATAAACATGTCAGATGATGGAAGAAATATAACTGTTTAACTGCTCTCTAGATTTAAAGGGGTCTAAAGAACTCTCTGACCCAACTTCAAGCACTGATCAGGTCTCAGAAAATCAGTCAGTTTGTCCTTATGGTTCCAGACAGGCTTGCATGACTTTCCAGGTGTTTACAATCTCCCTGTTATCCCAATGAAGCTGTAGAGGTCTCAGTAGCTTTCCCCAACAATTCCTTCTGGTCTGGCTTGTTGTCAAACATGAAGACAGGAAAACAGAACCCTGTTCTTTGGAGAACACTCTTTGGAGAACACTCTTCAGGTCTTCCAAGAGAGCAGTTCAACAGAAAACACATGATGGTCTTCTTAGGAACTGTTTTAATGTAACTATGAGTTGCAGAGTTATGGAATAAATTAAATATAAATCTTTCTCCTGTATCTTGCAGAAGACTCTATTCTAAGCATATGAAATGGTTTTCCACATAACTTAGTTCCTTCAGAAAAAAACCAACAATCAATTGTAAAGATCTTTAAACATGAAAGACATATATATGCATCTGTTTCCATATTAAAAATAGTCTTATGCTGTTCATATGAAATTAGTAGTTACACAGGGTGGCTTTGCTGTTTCAGCCCCATGTGTTATAAGCAACACTGACAGGTTGTTCTTTGTCTGCAGGAAGCTGTAACAAACAGCACCGAAGTTGAAAGACAACTGAAAGATGTAAGTTTCCTGTACAATGTATCATGAGATAGTGAGATGCATAAGAATGTAAATTATCATATACAGTTTTGATAGTATGGAACCTCAGAGGGTATGGTTCCCTCTAAGATATAATATTTTTAATTAATTTGTAATAAGACAGTAATTTGAATTGGGAAGCAAAACCTTGCAAAAAAATTTAAGATTTCCATCATCTTTGAAAAACCTTGCTTGGAACATCAGAACAAAGTGGTTGCTGACAAATCAGGAGCCTTGAGGAACCTGGTCTGACACTGCATGGGACAGCATGAGGCCAGATCAGAAACCTCCTGAGGTCCCTTCCAAGCTGAGTAATTCCATGATCTAATCAGCTAAAAATCCATGTCCTTGTTCTAAAAACTCCCAAGTTGCAATGATATAATTTTATTTTATCCAATTTTCAAGGTCTGTTATTTTATATTTTATTTTATATTCAGGATTGAAAAGTTAATTCTTCCTAATCTAGGCATGACTCATGAAAGCCTTTGTTCTTTAACTCATTTTCTCATTCCAAGAAGTAAGTCCATCTGATGAAATTAATGGAGAATTTTTTTGTTGTTCTTCTGTTCATTTTCCTGCAGGCTCTTGAGAAAAACCAACAGTGGCTACTGTATGACCAGCAACGGGAAGCCTATGTCAGGGGATTGCTTGGAAGGATCTTTGAACTTGAACAGAAGGCAGAAATAGTGACTCAACAAGAATCTAAAGAGTTACATTCAGAAGGTATTGGCTTTACTTTTTTCCCCACAAGAGACCCAAACCAAAATTATCTATAGAATAAATTTTTTGAAAACAAGTAACATCACAAATAAACAAAATCAAGACTTTGTTTTCAACACTTTGGCTGCTTAATAGTGAAACCTTGTTAAGTAATATTTCTTTGTTGCCTGTTATCTAGCTGTGTTACTTACCAACAGTACTACATGTTCTTATCCACTTCAAAGATGGTTTTTAACAGCCCTGACACTCTATTAGCAATCTCTCTGTTTGTGGAAAGTGTTGAGGCAAATAGATGTACATCTCCCATCCTTCAGAGTACACTTTCAACTGACATAATGGAAGCATTAAGGATTTATTAGCTAGGCGTGGATCAGATTTTTTTTTAATTTACTTTTTTCAAAATAAATATTATAAAAATGACTCAAGATTGCCACATTCTTTACTCACCTGAACAGTTATTACAGGACATGAAAACCTGTGATGGGTTTTGGCACGTCTCCAAAACAGTGTTTTGCAATGTGGATCTGGCCACCTCCAGCTCACTTCCTTGCTGTGCAGTTCCCCAGTAAGGCACACCTTAAAAGAACCAGAAGATGTTGACTTGCTTTTCTTATTATCAAACTATTATTTTCTTATGTGCTGCAGGTGACCTGCAGGGTAAATTGATTAAATAGAGCTCTCATGCTGTGGGGTAAGAGCACACCCACAGACTTGGCACTTAGTAATTCACCTGCAGTGGCCTGGTTTCTGTATTGTTTGAATCTGTATAGAAAACTGTAAAATATCATGATAATCTTGTTTTGGTGCTGTTCAGAAATCCATGAACAGTATTTTTAGAGGAAGACAGACAGAAGTAGCTCACCAGGAAATGTAACAGCAGAGTTACTGCAGTCAAAGCTTTGTCATCAGAGCAGCCAGGAGATTAAGGAGTTAGGGTGTAACAAAGTTCCTCCTTCAAGCAGCCAGACAGTAGCAGAAATCCACATTTCTAATAACCAGCTATACAAGTTGAAAGTACATATGACAATCTTTTCCAAGGAAACACTTGGTCTATCTCTGAGGTTGTCACCACCCTGTAAGGGAATATTGCTAATGAGAAGTAAGGCTTAGTTCATAGCTGAGGAAAGGGAGAACAGTCAAGCAAGAAACTCTGGCAAATTACTCTTTGAAGAAATAGGGTGTCTTCAGTAGTAACAGTATCAAAGTTAAGAAACTTACAGTGCCCAAAATAGGCAAATCCCATGAAATTCTGCATTCCTTGTTTTGCTAGGTATATTTTTTATTACTTGAATTTCTGTACATGGCCTCTTAATTTTTTTCTTACTTACTAAACTTCTCTTGTGTCGAGAAGCAGAAATTTTTCAAACTCTGGTTTAAGGAACAGTCAGTGACCAAGAAGCAAGATTTGTTTTTTTACCAAAAGAACTATCCTAGTCCTTTCTGTTTGCTGTTTAGAAGTAAATTACAATTTGAAGAATATGTTCTACAAAAGACAGTGGATGGTCTGACTTTGGTCAACAATGGTGAAATAGAGTCCATCAGATCCCCAGGGTATCTCTGGGGAGGGCGTAATGCTAAGGAGCCTAAAAGTGGAAGTAAGAATCTACTGTCTTTGGGTGAGATTCCCACAGTCAGTATAATGCATGAGGTCATGGAGCTGGTGTAATTGGGACAAAAGATGTAATACTGCTGTAAGGGATAGTGATGGAAGTGGCTGTAGCAGAGTGTTATTATGTACATGGCAATTTGCAATTTTCCAGTAACTGTATTGGAAAGGAGACTTTATGCATTATAAATAATGAAAGGTATTTTAACTAAAGTTTGGTGCCAATCTGACCTATGTAATAGCCTTCTACATCAATTTCTATTAATAAGCCTCAAAATGCTTGAGGATTTAGTGCTCTGCTTTTTAAGTGGTATTTTTTCACTTTACTAACTCAATTATTTCTGACTCATTAAGGTCATCTACAAGAGGAAAAGCAAGAATACTATGACCAACTGTTATTAAATGCTAAGAGGGATCTTGAGACTGAAAGATGCACTGTAGTCCAGCTGAGATCTGAACTTACTGAATTAAAAAAGAAATATGAAGAAAGACAAGGAGAAATAATGAGCTTAAATGCCTTATTGCAGTCACAACGGGTTGCTGAAATGAAGACTCAAGAAAATGAAAATAAAATGAAAGAGAAAGTGCAGAAACTAAAGCAAGAAAATGAAACTATCAAAGAAAAGCTCAGAAAAAGAAAAAAAAAGGCTGAAGATCTTTCTTGTCAGGTAAGTGGATGCATTTGGAGGTTAGATATCATTAGCAAAGAACCAAGAGAGATGAAAAGCCATACTTAATCAGAATTGCCCACCACTCACTCTGGTAACTGTTCCTTACATAGATCTAGACTTACATCCTTATGGTTACAACTGAGAGGTTTAAACAAGGAACTTCTTTGTTCACTTGTTTCCTTTGTCTTGTGGGACATGAGGGAGAAGTGAGAAAATACTGAATTGATTCTAATGTAGTTCATCCACAAGATTAATAGTAAATAAGAAAAGGAAAGGTAAAAGCACATTTTATCACGTGCTCCTAACTATGGGGTATGACTGATATTTACTGTCACCTGGAGGCTACAACACACCTGTGGGCCTTGTAGCTTCATACTGAGTAACCAGCCATGCCCCTGCACAGTGCCCTCAGCCAACCACTGCAGCCATGCAGCTGGGGTTTCTATTCCTTTGCTTTTCCATTTAGATGAGTTCCTGCATTTGATTCTCTATATGATGGGTAAGAACTCTGTGAATACACCTGAGTACTAGAAAGCAGGGGACAGATAGCAAGGGAAGGGATCAACCTTAAGTTGTCACTGTCTTGAAGATGGCTATGATAGAAACCACTGAGAAGAATTCTGTAACTGTCTGTAAAGAATTCTGTAATTGTCTGTAAAGCCCAAGAAGTGCCTGTCAGGCAGGATGTTCGGTTTACAGTGTTGCCAGACCTGTTTTACCACTTTCTAATTTGTGCATTTACTTAATCACTATAGTGTAGTACTTTCTGAGCCTTAAACTTGTTCTCTTCTATTGAAAAAAAACGTTGCATTCTTTGGTATTATTAACATCATGTCACGTTAGTGCAAACATAGGTTTTGTGTGTAATTTTTGTCAGCATCCTGGCAATCGCCTAGGAAACTGCAGTTTTGTGTTTCCTGTTTTTACTGATAAACATCATACTGCATTTCCTTTTCTCAGTGCAGTTATGATTTTTCCTTCGAGTTTTCCTCAGGGAAGTAGGGATATTTGAGTTGGGTTTCGCTGTTACGTAACAGGTAAACATTTTCTGTTGCCATGGGAATTTAAGTTTACTTCCATCTCACTTTAGCTTCCTTATTTTTTTAAGCTTAATAACTATTGTATATGAAAGTTGTTTGTTACACAAGTGTTCCTCTGCCTTGTAGGTGCAACTCCTTCATAAATCATTGCTCAAACAGAAAGAGGAACACACAAGGATAGCTTTGTTGGAACAACAGGTACCCAATTACATGTTAGATGCTGATATTTAATCTGTGTTATGCATAAAGTCTTTCTAGACTAACTTCAAATTTAAGAATGATCAGTCTATTAAATAAAGTACTAGGCATGAATATTCAACTGTGAATAATCTCTTGATCCTTCTAAAAATTTTAACACATCTGTCAAGAGAAAAATCTGTATCCCTTTACTGATAAGAGTGTGTGATCAAAGCTGATGTTATTTTCTCCATAATCACTTGTTCAACAGTTACAGTCTCAGAAAAAGTATAGGAAATATCTTAAAACCAGTCAGCTCATTGAAGTTTTGTAGTATATTTTTGAAAAAGCTATAGAAATAATTGCATTATTATCTTTTCAATTTTCTGTATTTTTTTAAAGTACATTCTTACACATCCAAGGGATGTTATTGGAAAAAAAAATGTTTATTTGATAAGCTTGGGTGTACTGTGTTATTCATAGTTTCTGTCCAAA
Source organism: Sakesphorus luctuosus (assembly GCA_013396695.1). Taxonomy (NCBI): domain Eukaryota; kingdom Metazoa; phylum Chordata; class Aves; order Passeriformes; family Thamnophilidae; genus Sakesphorus; species Sakesphorus luctuosus. Next base: position 904,010 of record VWZD01000647.1, read on the forward strand.
CCAACTTTAAACTGCATATCTAGATTTAATAAATTGGATATGTCTTAATGTCATTTAAGTGAAAGCAACAAGTGGTTAGTTTTTTTTAATTTCCCTTTTAATCCCATTTTAGGATATGATTGCAAAGCAAAACTGATTTTAAATATATATAAATGGGAAATATTCCTCCCCATTTTGAATAATTAACTTTAATTCTTTATTTTCACTTTGTGGGGTGCCAGATCCAGATATGCACCACAGACTTAGAGAATGGAAAGCTTGATCGCCAGGACTTGGAGCATCAGTTAAACCAAGTTCTGAAGGAACTGCGAGAGGCCAGGGAGCAAATATCCCGCCTGGAACCTCTGGTATGTACTGAATAACTTGCAGGTGAATTGAGGGGATTTTGCATAAACATCCCTCTCTCACTTTGGGATCTTATTTCAAGCATAGTAAGTGTCCTTAATCCTCTGGAAATGTGGTCCCCTGGAGCAGAACCCTCTGCCAGCCAGCTAGTCAGGCACTGCTTTTCCTGCAGTGCTGCAGCAGTACATTCAGAATAGTCAGGTTCCTGAGCAGGGAACACAACTGCATTTTCCATCACAGGGTGTTACCCGGTTTTGTCTGTTGCACGATGACAAGGCCACATTGTGCTTCTGCTCACACTTGCTGCTGGTGAACGAGGCACAGTCCTTAGTGCTGTAACACACGCAAGGCTTGTGTGCCATCAGTCCTACAGTGTTTGATCAGCACGTGTATGCCAAGTCTTCCACTAAAGCTCCTTCCTTCTCAGAAATTTAGGGAATCTGGACATGTGGAACCACAAGATCTGCAAGCTCTGTTTGATGAAAAGCTGACCATGGATGACAGAAGTCCTTCCCTGAAACATTCAGGCCTCCTTGATGAAAGTTTCCTCGAGTGTCCCAGATGTAAAGTGCCGTACCCAACGAGCCAGCACAGAGAATTACTAGCACATATTGACTTCTGTACAGCTTGAGCTCCACATGGACTTACTATTTTTGCTTTATCTCTGCTGCCAACATGCTCAGCAAAAGATCTTTTTAAAGCTTTATTCTTAAGCTTGTATAAAGGACTGCTAGTTTTATAATCCAGTTCCACAAAAACATTATTAAGATTATAATAATTTGGCCTTAAATATTTTACCTGATGTTTTTGGAAAAAAAACCAGTTACTGCACTTTTGGTTGCAAATGGAAATATTTTTAGAATTAGGAATATCCTAAATAGTAAGCTACTGACTGGGTTTTTTTTTTGCACTATTAAATATAAGAACAGCAAAAGCACAGCTATTGTGTCAGACTTTATTTTAATAATGTTTGGCATATCCAATTCTTAGTTGGTGAATCCTGATCATTGTGCTTGTACCTTAACTAACAAGAAAAGCTCCAAAAAATTTTTGGCCCTCATAGGTGCATTATATATATATTTATATATACATGGTGTGTGTATAGTATATATAGACATGTATCATCATCTTGATACACAAGAACTCAGGAGGGTCACATTAGATCTGTGCTGCTTCAGATTTGTGTTGAAAACTTCAATCATAAGTAGCTTGTTTTCCTGAACCAGTCACAGGGGTGACTAAAATGCTGACCAACGTTTAAGCTCGTCTCAAAAAAACCAACTTCCCAGAAAATACAAACTGTTGGTGCTGAAGAGTTTATATTTCAGACATCAGAAGCCACTTTGAAGTTTGGATATAGAATTATGCTGAAATAAACTTGTTTGTACTCCTGTATTTTAGCGGTTAAAGTTGGGAAATGTCAGTTTTTCAATCTTAGATTTCACAATGTCCCAAAGGGCAGTTTTTATAAAGTGCTCCAGTGGATTTACTGTATTTTGGTATAAATACAGGAAACAAGTAAACAAGTTAATGATCCCCGCTGGCAACAAACTGACAAAAAAATTCTGTTATGGATTTGCAATTGCACCGTTATTTTTCTCTAGCACCTGCTGTACACCTGAATCTGTTTCTGGCATTTTGTTCATTGCATCTGTAGTGAAGTCCCACAAGAAATTCCTTCCATGGAAATTATTAAAATTTTACAAAGATACAGTAGTTAAGGATAAATTGGCTTCTTTTCCCAGTTTGTGGTTTGCTGAGGACAGTCAAATACCCAAGGTCTATCCTTCTCTGGCAGACTGATTCTGATTGCCAGCTACTATCAGCTTTTTCCATCGTGCTTTGCTGCGAAGCTGCATCCATTTACCCCATGATGTTCATCTTAATCTCTGATGGTTAAACCTGATTCTTAAATATGAGAGTGTTTTCCAAGTCATTGAAAATAACTTATAGTATCAAGTGATGTTATTATTGATTAAATCCACTGTTCATGAGAAAGTAAATGTTAAAAGCTATTATCTTTATATTTGAAATATTGCACTAAATTTATTATACTAACCATTCTCTTTGCCAAATTTATAATATTAGCCACTCTCTATCCACTTTTCAATTTCACTGACCCACGTCTCAGGCTAATCTTTGTATCTGACAATTTACTCCAGTGTTAGTAACAGGCTTTCTGACCAATGATATGATGAACTAATGAATAAAACAGAAATTATGCTTCAGAATCTGAAGGTTTTGCCAGGAGATATTTTGTCTTAATTTCATGTCTTTTTAAAGATCTTTTAATTCAGGGTAGTAACTATGCTTTTCACTGAAGCCTAATAACTTTAATCGCTAATTAAACTACTTTTGAAAGTTTAAGTTAGTTGTCTTTCAACAACACCTTAATGAGCTCGTATTCTATTCCCAGCTGCACACTCAGCACAGTTCCTGCAAAAGGAAATCCTGATCTTTTATGTATTATAGATGAAATAATTTTGCCCACTACGGGTCAGCAACTCTTTAGTAGTTCTGAAGCTTTCTTAAATTAGCATGAAACACTTTCTCATTAGAAGCTGGTACTCTAGTGGAAGACTCATAAAGTTGATAATGTGATAACCTTTAAAAACTTCGGTTCATTCCACCACCTTTTCTGAAATTGAACAATGGATTTATTCCTACCTGATAATGTTACACCTAAGCACAAAATAACCCCCCTTGCTAGTAAATTTATAAATCATAGTGTGGTATATGTTAAAAAATATCAACATGACATTGTAGTCAATAAAAATACCTATTTTGAAAGGAGAACCATAAATACAATTATCATCACTTACATGTAATTAAAACCAACTATGAAACTTTGTCTGTAAAGTCTGCAGCTCGTATCACTGCTTTTTTCATTCTTCAGAAGGTAAGGACGCCAAGATAGAATTTTTGCTTCTGAAAGTATACAAAGAAAAGAAAGGTCTGCTGCTCCTCCCTCTAGTTATATGTAGAAAAGAGAGATTTGTGCCTAATGAGCCCATTTGAAGGTTAAGAATTAATTAGCTGTAAATTTAGTTCTTTGTAAGGCAAGAAGCAACAGCAATGTTTTAATTATTTCAGCACTTTGGGTTTACAATTTCAGTAGCCTTTTTCTGCGTTATGCCCATTTCAAGGAAGTGAATTTCAACCTAGCAGAAAGTCTGCATTATTTGAAGCTGGTGGTCTAGGGAAGTTTGAGAGTTAATACAAAGGTTTACCAATACCAGCAGATTTATAAATCCTGGCTTTCACACACAGTGTTCTTTGTAAACAGCAAATTCAGTGTTTTTGGTGCAATGTGGTGTGGCTGGAAGGACAGCTAAACTCTAGATAACTTTTTTTTTATGCCAGGAGAGCTGCTTGGGAAGTAACAAATGAAAGATGGCTCTAATTTTTCTTATATCAAATGGACCATCTTCTAATAATATACTTGCTTGTGCAGCTTTCTCTCTTACTTTTGGTTTTGATAACCATCTTTCGCACAGTTAGGTTGATTTTGAGTACTGCATTTTAGGAACAATTTAGACTAATGTGAATGTAATACAAGTCTTTCAAAATCTGAACAAATTCATGAAAGAATCAGACTTATCCAGTCTAGAAAAGACCATGAAGAAATGTGACAGTATTTTATACAGAGGAAAGGAAAAAATTCTTCCTATGTTCAGTGAGCAGAGTAACATTCAAAATTGCAACAGGTGAAAGTTTGACATAAGGAAAATATTTCTGGTGGTTGAAGTAGATGAGCAGTGAAACATATCACTTAGGGAGGCTGTGAAATCTCCACCACTGGAGATTTACAGGGACACTTACGTAACTAAACCATCCCTGACACGTGAGTCTGCCTTGGATCAGGGGCATCAGCCTCTGATTTCTCACAGTGCCTTGAAGCCCTGTTTTAAATTACACATAAAGACCTGCAAACACGTAGTAAGACTTAAATAAACAAAGACACAATGGTTGTTCTGCATTGACCTCAATGTTATTTCACTCCATGCAAAATTAGTAGCTACCACACCAGAAGTCCTTAAAACAGCTTAATCTCATGTTTCTCAACTGTATGTCTGTATAAACTTTAAGTCATTTTAAGTCAATCTTTGTGCTCAGCCATCAGAGCCCCACTGGAAAACAACACAAGCGCAACTTGATGTCACTATTATTGGGAAGTGCCTCATTCCCACATTGTTTGGTGTCTGGTTCTTTGGCATTTGGGGAGTTCGGAATCTCCTCCATAAGGTGCTCCAAGAACAGGACTCGGAATGCTGATGTACTGAGTGGGAGTTAGCCAAGCTAGCCAGTGAGAAACAGGACTGCTCAAGAAAGGCTTGGTGTGCAGAAAGGAGATGCTCTGGAGGAGTCACAGATGTACATTCTCTTCTAACACTGGCTATGTTAAATGAGTCTCTTGCAAAACAAAGCAGACTTCAAACAGAACACAGATCCATGAGTTGAGATCTCCCCTCACACCCAGTCGCCATTCAGATCTGGAACAGAGTAGTCAGGGACATACGCTCTTTTTCCTGTCTCTGACCAGCTGAAATTTTACGTATTTCTTACGCAATCAATAGTTTCAAAAAGACAGAGCGAGATAAGGTGCTCCAGAATATCCTGTAAGAATGAAGCCTGGGACCTTATCATACTGATATCCAGCTGGCTTCTTGACAGAGCCACCAGCTTAATTTCCCTCATCAGCTGAGCACTGGTGATTGTGCACACTGCATCAGTGAAAGGGCTGGTTTTATCAATGTAACAAGTGTGATGTGGTTGATATGATTTCATTCAACTAGACAGAAAACTACAGCCTAATTAAGGCATCCATGCTTTCCAGACTCAGTTTATGAGAAGCTCTAAGTCACCCCTTATCAGTCATCTCAAACAGCCTCTGATAATGATAAACATGAACAGTGTGGAAATAACATGATTAGCATTACATTTGGGAAGTGAGAAGGGTTTACAGCAGAATTTGAAGTATTTGAACTTTATCTCATTGCTGTTGCATGCATTATTTTTTTATTTCTCAAGCCCTAGGTTAGCGCTAGCTAAGCATAAGCCTTGCCTTCCAATATGGACAGATTTTCTTTGCAGGAGCAGGCACTCTGTCGGCCATATTTCAGAAATACATGGCTTTTAAAAGTAAAGTTTCTATCCCAATTCTGACCTGAAGAACCACTGTTGCTCCCAACAAGTTACTTTTCTAAGATGAGATAAGGGAAAAGAAAGCAAGCCAATTCTCCTTAAAATCACAAATAAGAGCATTCTCTCATCACTGGATTCTTGAATATGAGGGGAAACAAGGACATCTGTGATCCCTGCATGGCATACAACCCAGTGGACCAGTGTGTTCAGGGAATGTCTGAGTACATCTCATGAGCAGAGAGGCTGGTGATGAGTTTAGTTTGTAAATCCTTCAGACGTACACCACAGAATTTGCTTTGATGTCTCTGCATCAAAGCTCATTAGTGGGAATGTAAGTAACTTTATGCACATCTGAAAGTTAAGCAACGGTCCAGTGGCCCTTAAACATCAGACTGTAATAAATCTTACTCAGGGTCTCAGTTCCTTGGTGAGAGTGTTCTACCAGATCCTGCAAGGTCCAAACAAATTATTCTGATACTCTGTATTCACTGATAAACTCCCTAAATCCACGGGCTAGATGTGTAAGTGTAATACAGTTTCTAAAACTGGTAAGAAACAACCTCACTCACTCACAACAGTTTTGGAGCTGAGTCACCCTGGTGAAGCTTGGTTAGTGTGCAGCAAAACAGACAACATGACCTCCCAGGGGAATTCTCTCTTACATGGATTATGTACTTACAGTTGCACTTGGTTCAGAGAGAAATCCCTTCATTACTGTGAGCCAAAAAAGAATTGTTCAATATTGATGTTGGCAAAACTTCTTATGTTGGCAGAACTTTTGGTGGTCTTGACAAAAAAAAGCTGACCCAGCTTTTATTAGAAAACACAACTGAGAGTTGTGTCAGCAGCTCTGCATTTGACTGAGGCATTGGTCGGTAATGCTGCTGCTACAGCTTGAAACTACAGCACCACTGGCACATATCCCAGGAAGCATGCCAGCCTCTGATGGATACTGACCACACCAAAATCAGATTCCTCAGAAGAAACAGTGACTTCTCATGCCCAAGAAGAAACAGGTATTAATTTCAGACATGATGACACACACGGAGCATTGAGCTTTTTCAGTGGATACTGGAGTTGAAGACAAACAGATGCATTTAAATTCGCACTCCAAGTTTAAAATTGTCCCTTGCACATCGGTGTAAATGCTTCAGCTCACTGACATGAAAGTATACAGTGGGTGAACAGTTAGAAAAATTCTGAAAACCAAAATAAAGAATGTATCTTACGGTGGCATGACTTTTGCATAAGCACAGAGTTCATAGTGTCTAGAAGCAGATCAGCTGCAGTATGGTATGAAAAAGCCAAAGTGAAAATAAAAAGCTAACCCTGGATGCAACTTATGGTGAAAACCTTGTTGTACAGACACAGTTTGAGTCATCTCAGAGCTTAGAACCTCTTGTGAAGACCAAGTGTCAACATTTCTAATGTAATGAATTTAAATCACTTATCAAACATTAAATGTGCAATACATCTGTTACAGAGGTCAGTGCTATTTGCTCATTGTGATAAAGGGGCACAACAATAGACTCAAAGACTTAAACACCATTCTACATGCAAGAGGATGCAAAAATAAGGCAAACCCTCTTACTAGATTATGTCCAAATGAAACAAGAATTCCCATCTCCCAGAATTACCTAGCCTAAGTGGTCTCTCTCTCTAGAAATATTTCTTATGCTCAAGAAATAAATAAGATGAACTATCCCCATCTATTGTGACAGTTTAGGGTTGTCAGGGGAACAATCTAAAAAGCAGAGCTTGACTTATGGTATTGGGTAACACAGCCTTTATCTGCCACAGAGAAGGCCAAGGCTTGAGCTTTCATTAAGGATGGAAAACAAAACCCCAAACACATCAAAGGAGACAAGATTTTTCCCGACTAGGCTAGGAAAACCAGCTACAAAGATGTTTCCATGACTTTCATTTAACCTAGAACAATGATATCTGAGTTGACTCCATGTTTCACACCTTCTGAGCATAAAAGAGCACGTAGGCTGAAAAAGTTATATAGGTTAAGCAATCACAGGTTTCCCAGCATTATGTTAATCACTTCCTTGTCATAAGCCCATGTGGTGCACATACCACACACAGCATCCACCTATTACAGTAATGCCAGAGTAGCTCTATCATAAAGGTTACGATTTCTCCCTTCCTCGGATTTCACGTTGTGGTGGTTGCTATGACTGTACCTACCCAAAAGCAAATACAGCTTTTGTACTTCATGGGAGGGAAAGCAAAACTACTTAAGATAATGGATATATTAGACCCATGAGTAATCAGCCTATTTTTGCTCCTGCAAGGAGCTCCCATTCATTTGACTGAACTCCATGGAAACATGCATATTTCTTCACACCTCTGCTGTCTCCAGGCACAGGATCTTGTGCACAGGTCAGTGTGAAGCTCACTCACTAATAGCACACTAAAAGCAGCACTTTGCTTTGGTTCCCCTGAGCAAACAACAGGCTTACGCCAAGTATGTAAGGTTCTCACTCACACCTAAGGAACAAAGCTAAAGGTGATCCTTTCTAAAGAAGATCAAGGGTCTACCCTACCTAGATAGATACTTCCACACATCATCTCATTTTCAAAGCTTCTGCTCCTCTATGGCATTCCTTTTCTACTTGACTGAAAGTGTTGTAATTTCTTCAATAACGCTGTCTTTGATGTTTCACTTTCCATTTTCCTTCCCTTACTCTGTTTCAAATGTGTTTACTTTTACCCTGAATTGACAGTGACAGTTTCTAATTTCAGTTTCCACTAATGCCAAAGGGGATAAAGATTTTATTCATAATACAATTTGCATTTATCTGTGACACCACTTCCAGCTGTCCCCCACCTGTCCTGGGAATGCCTTCCAAGTTCTCACACACTTACAACCAGACTTTTATCAATAGCTCTTCAGCAAATCCCTGCTGAGGGTTCAGAGCGGACCACACCACCCTCACTGCCAGCTGCCCAGAACTCTGGGGCAAATTTTTCAGACTGTAAAAAGTCCCAGACCAGTGAAATCATTGGCAACTGGAAAGTATTTGTTATATTTCAAGATTCACTAATAATTTTAAAGAATCAGTCTGAGAGAGCCAACATATATTGTGGCCAGATGTGTCAAGCATTGATCATAATTATCAGTGCATCTATTAAATTTGCTGTAACTTTTTTAATATAGGTGCAGATTTTTTTCTCCCATCAACAGATGTAGAATGAAGTATGTGCATCAAGACACTTGCCAGTCACTTGTGTTGCTGGCTGCAAAAAAACCCCGATCTTTTCAAGTTTTCATATTGTCTTCACTTGAGTTCACAGTCATTTCCACTTAACAGCAACTATCCTGACACTTCATACAGTCTTCAATCAGCAGGAGTTAGTAGGAGCATTTAATTCACCTGTTTAGGCTGCCCTGCAAACTCCCTGTTGATGAGGCAGCATAGACAGTTAGAACCATTTATAGCTCAAGAGAAAACATGCTAATTAAAATTAGTGCAAATTCTGCACTAATGAATACATGGTGAATACATGGGAAGCAGTCCAGGAAAAGATGTCACTTTTGTCATCCCTCATTAGGAGATCGCTCCTCAGAAGGACAAGTTTCTGGAATCCCCACTAATCTGGAATCCCCACTAATGCCATTGCATAAGTGGTCGATGGCAGGGTCACACCCAGGGTACTGCAGAGGCACTGCCCGTCACCCAGCCCCGCTGCACATCGCTTTGGGATAACTCTCACCGAACCAAAAGCTGCAGGTCCACACCTGGAGCCGTAGCTGCGCCCTCCAGCACCTACACAGGCACTGAGCTAAACAAATTCATCCAGAGCTGTCTGAAATTATACAACTGTTTATAGAGTTTCTCAAAACATTTTATCCTCTTTTATGAGACATTAACTGCTTGTCTGTGACATTTTATGCAGCTCACTTCCTGTCCATTTCTAAATCATCTGGATGAAGTAGTGTGTAAGTGGAAAGGCCTACTTTCATTTACAATCTGAGCAACTGCTTCCAGGAATTGAAGTTCAGAGAAAATATGGCATTTTCTAGGTTTGCCTTACTTTTACAGGCTTCTCCAGCAAGAACTTGTAACACAGGTGGATAAGATGCTGGATCAACTTTGTAAACAGATGCCCAAAATCACAACAGTGACACTGCTCAATAGTTAGCACAAGCAATGCACAGGTCTGCTGTTTCCAAATGCCACTGTCAAGACAAGAGGCAATGGGTGAATACCTCTTTTTTTTTCCCCTGCTGAATTGGTGCTGGTTATCCCAGGTTGCTGAGGAGAGCACCTGGTGTGGTGTGGCAGCCATTCTTGTTTTAAGCCATACCCACTCCCAGCCGATGGGAGCTGACTGGGTGACCTCCCCAGGTCACTGGCACCGCAGGGGCCCTCCTGGAGAGCCCAGCAGAGCCGGAGGAGGCGGCTGGGCCTGTGCCCCTCAGCGCGGAGGTGCCAAGTGCGGCCCCACGCCCTCGCCGGGCGGTGTCGGGCAGCCCCTCGCCGCGGCCTCGCCTTTGTGTGAGCTCCCCGTGTTTACTCTCCCGCTTCCTTGTTCCACTCCAGCGCGAGGGCCATAAACCGCCCGGCTGGCACGGCAGAGCCCTCGGTGGCAGGGCAGGAGGCAGAGGAGGGAGGGGGATGGCGGCCATGCCCTGGCTGTGTGCGGGGAGGGCAGCCCGGGTGCCGCCGTGGTGGTTGGGAGCGCAGCCCTACCCCTGCTCGTAGGGCCGGTGCTGCCACCCATGGGGGTTCTCTCATGCCCACTGGCCTCCCTCATGCTGGGGGCCAGGGGCGCCCCGGGAAGGAACAAGACCTTTTTCCCCTTCTTCTCGGACTTCAGGGGCCACAACGTGACGGCCCTGCGCGTCGGCGAGTCATCTGCCCTGGCCTCCATCTTCCTTCTGTCCTTGGCGGGGAACATCTGGGGCATCTGCCTGCTGTGGCGGCGGCAGCGCAGGCTCTGCGCCGCCAACTGCCTCGTCCTCAACCTCTTCTGCGCCGACCTGCTCTTCATCACTGCCATCCCCTTCATCGCCATCGTGCGCTGGACCGAGTCCTGGGTGCTGGGCGACGTCGTCTGCCACATGCTCTTCTATGTAGTGAGCCTGAGCGGCGCCGTAATCATCCTGTCGCTCTCGGCCGTCAGCCTAGAGCGCGTCGTGAGCATCGCCCGGCTGCGCCGCGCCGCCTGCCGCCGCCGCAAGGCGCTGGCCGCTGCCCTGCTCCTCATCTGGGGCTTCGCAGCCCTCGCCACCCTCCCGCTGTGCTGCTTCTTCACCGTGGTGCGGCTGCCCGCCCCCGCTGGCCAGGTGAGGGCGAGCGCCGGGCGGGAGCCTGGCCGGGGCGCTGGGGCCGGGTGGGAGGCGGGCGCGGGGCAGGCTCGTCAGCCGCTGCCGCCAGGGGAGAGCGAGCGCCGAGGGACGGCCCCGAGGGAGAGAGAGACGGCCCCGAACGAGGCAGAAGCCCCGAGCGAGGAAGGGAGATGGCTGTGGCCGCTGCGCGGACCGGGCGGGTGCGCGGCTGTGCCCGCAGGCGCCCCGGAGCTCTCCGCGACCGCCCCGTGTCCCGGCGGACCGTCCCGTTAGGTGGGAAGCGCGCATCGATTGGAATCCTTTGTGCGTTCCGCAGCGCGGCTCAGAGATCCCCTTTCCCCTTACCGAGGAATCGGCATCCTGGGAGAGATTCCCAGCACGCGAGGCGTCCTCGGTACCAAATGACCATGCACGGATTTTTCTGCCTAGTATTTTGAAATGCACACCCAACTCGACACTCAAATACATGATTAAGTTTAAGGTCTGTAAGATTCAATTTTGAAGTTATTAGCATTTGATAGGAAATTTATGGCAGTGTTCCAGTTGTGGTCACATCTGTTTATAAGTGTAATTCGGTGATTTGTCTAAGTAGAAAGTTTTTACACATTCGGTTTTGTCTGCAGTCGTTTTTTCCATAGGCATAGACAGAGATAAGGACAATGCTGTAGTAAAAGTAATGGTACAATGTTGCTTTTCCTCTTTATTCTTTGTAAATAGGAGATTCAGATTTGCACCCTGGATTGGCCCAGCACTGCAGGAGAAATAGCCTGGGATGTTACCTTTGCCATTGTTTTCTTTCTAATACCAGGATTAGTCATTGTCATCAATTACTCCAAAATCTTACAGGTATGTTTTTCCTTTAAATTTGGTTGTAGAATGAAGGGAAGTAAACATTAACTCACTAAGCATCAACATATGTCACTGAATACAAAAACATTTACAGGAAACAGACATAGTTTGCTCAATAAATGATGAATAAATGAAGCCCTTCAACTTGTACATATCAGCCTATACATTTCAACTAAGAACGTACTTGAATGGCACATTACCTGCGGCTCAACACAAAGTTTGTCTTCATATACATATATTAACTACACCTCTCCACTTATATGCTGCTATATTTAAACACTGTCAATCTCCTAAATGCTGAGTCAAGCATTTGAAATTACTAAAAACTAGATTTTGCTTTCCTTGAACCTAAACTTCAGTCTGATGGGATTTGTAAAAATGCAGAGAGAGGCAGGACTAGGAAAAAAATCCATCCACTTTTTGGATCTGCTGGCTTTCTGCATGTATTTTTAGTACACAGATCTTGTTAGATTATGCTAACTCTACAGTTTCAAACTTTGCAAACAAAGCATTTAAATTCAACCTTCTGCTTCCACTTCCTTTCTAAGTGGATGTTGTTTAACTGCTGAAGTACAGGCCAAACCACCCAGCACCAGTGTTTTAATCTATATTCTAGCAAGCATAGTATTAGCACCTAAATTCCTTTGAAACTACCTGATTTCATACACCTTTCTCTTCCAAAACAGAGAAAGATCTAGAAATCTTGAAACAAGGCACTGCAATGCCTATGTTTTAGCAACTGTCCCCAAAAGATTCTTGATATCTTTATTTAGTAATTAAGCTTCTCGTAATATGTATAGGAAAAGTTATAGATATTGGAAAGGCACCTCAAAATACACAGCTTATTCAGCAAGGAATTAACTGATGAAATGCTGAGCACGAAGGGTCTGCTGGTACATGCACCAGAGCTGCATGGAGATGTTTCAATGAACCTAAATCGTAGACTCTGGTCTCTACACGTATTTGCCTATTGATTGGGCTTAAACTTGTAGTAGAAATCATCAGCTTGTAGTTTCTGTACCCTCTATAATTTTACTATAACCTTGAGGTGAATGCATTAGGTAAACCTCTTCTAGTGAAGTAAAGCACCTGCTTTTTGTAACCTCATATTTGCTGTAGGAAAAGAGAACATAGTACCTCAGTGAGGACTGTGAGCCCTTTGAAGGAACTACAAAACACTGCAGGCCAAGGAATGCCACAGTTCTTGATCAGAGACTGGGACAGGAATGGTGTTCCTCTTGTCCTTGCAGGACTGCAGATTACAAATAAATTTAGAAAACAAAATGGCACATAGGGAGCTATAAGCAAAAAAAAAGTGTTTGCAATACTGGATTACAAGAAAACCACATTCTGCCAAGCTCCTGTTTCTTTTCCAGCTTGGTAACAGAGATGCTAAGATAAGATGCATTACCATTTCTCTTGAACTGAAAAAGGCTTGAGGCCCATAGCAGGATATAATTGAATCTTCTCTCTCACACACCTGTCCAGGAAGCAACCAGAACGCAGCTGGAGAGTGTCTCAGTCTCTGAGTCATTCCCAAGAGCAGACTCACTCTCAGTTCGTGAGAACAGTCCATGATGCCAGTGCACACACAGCACAGTCCTCAGCGTTGCTGGAAGCAGTTCAAAGCATTCATGTATTCACATAACAACAGATGATGATGGTGATGATGATGATAGACTACAGATATAGGACCTCAAATTTATTAACAAATATACCCTACAAATGTCTACTTCACAATTTACTCTAAAATTGAGTATTATTTTTATGTAATGTTTCCCAGAACTCTGGCAAAAATGACAGAAGGCATGATCTGTAATTTATTTGGTTTTGCCCTCTTCTGCCTCTTGGGCAGGTAGGAAAGATGTCTGTGTTCTGAAGTTACACATTTATGTATACCTGACTTCTAATATCTTCTTTGTCTGAGTGTGGTCCAGATGCCCACACCACGTATCTGGATTGCATATACTGGGCAGACCAAAAAAGGGATCCCCAACATGTCACTGCCACACCACTTTTGTTGAGCACTTCCTTAAGATGCATCTTATTTACCACAACCCTTTCCCCTTGTCAGGCTCTGCAGCTGCTAGGAAGCCCATTTTTGGATCACAGGTTTTGATTTATACACCTAATTCTGTTGAAATCTTTGGAAGATGTCTAGGTTCTTAATGAGTATTTATTCTAGGCCATCTATCTCTGTGACAAATTCAGAAAACTGTGAGGAAAATGACAAATTACTCTCTTTCTCTAAACATTTTCATAATTACCTGAAGCAGAAAGCTTCCTGTAGTTTCTGCTAAAGGGAAATGTCACATGTAAAAGTGGCAGGAATAGTCTTATGCCTTTTGATTTTCCTTCTCAGACAGCAAATTGATCAAGGCTTTTGAAAATACCCCTTTTTTACACATGCAGGGAATAAAATGGCATCTCAGTTATTGTGCTTAAGTCTATGTTTGCTAAATATTTCAGTTTTATTTCATTTTCATCAGATATGTGAATGTAACATACTTAATTGTGCCATGCCAACTTCAGTGAAGGCAGGGAAGTAGAACATGACATTTAGAGTTTTCTGCAAGTCCCTGGGATTCAATATTCTACCCCTAAGGACAGATGATTCCCACCCACCAATACTCAATTCCTAACTACCCTCAGTCTGGTTTATTACATCAGAGAGTACTTTTACAAGACACAGATTTTCATAGTGACAAAAGGACCTGCAAGCTTTCATGTTAGTTCATTGAAAACAATTCTGATTACTAAAAAGCTACAAGTTGACACAAAACAACATGATCTCATTGACGTTTAAAGTGATTTAGTTAAATTCAGGCTCCTTCTAATGCCTACCTTATAATACCAGCATGGCCGTAAGGGAGTTGGATTGCATTCCTTCTTGTGCATCAGCAAGGATTGTTAACTGTGTTCCACGTTTCATTTGTGAAAGAAATCAATAGGCTTCTTTAGATAGAACAAATGAGGTAATAATTTAAATTTAATGGGATTTCATGAGTAATTAAGGCTCTGTTTTATGCTAAAAAGTACTTATGACTGGCAGAGAGCCATGAAGAGAACAACCACCTTGACTAATAGGTGAGTTCTCAGCTGACAGGGAACAAAAATTGCTAGTGAAGTGAGAATGTTTGAAATGGAACCATTGACAAAAAGTACAAATGGAATTCTGCAATGCCTTTTTTTGTAGTCAATTTTCAAAAGAAAACAGAAACATCATGTGCCAAGATTTAATTTTTCACTTGTAAAAATATGTTAATAATTCTATGTTTCAGTGAAAGTTACTTTCTTCTCTTTTTCTGCAGATTACAAAAGCGTCAAGAAGAAGTTTAAATGCTGGTTTAGCCTACTCAGAAAACCATCAGATTCGTGTTTCCCAGCAAGACTACAAACTATTCCGAGCCCTCTTTCTGCTGATGATCTCTTTCTTCATTATGTGGAGCCCTATAGTAGTAATTATTTTTTTAATTTTAGTTCAGAACTTCAAAAAAGATTTAAATATTTTGCCATCAGTTTTCTTCTGGATAGTGTTATTCACTTTTGCCAACTCTGCTGTCAATCCAATTTTGTATAATGTTGCCCATTTCAGACGTAAATGTCAGGAAATTCTTCTTTGTTGTACAGGGAACCCTGAAAGGCATAGGGCAGGTACAGAAACCACTGCAAGGAGAAGTAACCATGAACAGCCACATTTGTCTTTCATTACCAGATAATTATTTAAAATCTGAGCTGTGCCACACTTTGGATGTTGTCTACACTATCCCAGTTCAAACAGGTCACCATATTATAGTATTATATGCCAGAGAAGGGGAATAAAATCATGAAATCTGTATTTTTAATTCCTGCAGGTATAATTCTTCTGACTTCACTGCTTTGCCTCAATAAGATTTGTAAAATTTAATCCAATGGATTGAATTGTCCTCTTACACTGAAATAAACAGGAATATGGCAGTGAACTTGGTGAATGTAAAATAGCTGAAGTAAGTACTTGCCAGATGAATTAATTTCTGTGAGGGTACATTTGCAGATGGCATAGATATTATTAACTTTAATTAAGTTGTAGGGAATCCATATCAAGAGGGCACCTGATCCATTTTTACTTGTTATTTTCTACTGAGTAAAAGATATAAACTTTCTAGTGAAAATGTTCATCCTCAGAAAGTACCTTTTTTTTTAATCCTGTTTTAAAAGGGAACTTGATTATACACTTAGATATCTAACTGACTGCCTAAACCAAGGTTTGAGCCAACTGACCCATTTCATGGAGGAAACAAGATGATACCTAGGTATTATCACCAAGTGAATGACGAGTTTGGTTCCATATCAAATGAAAAATATGGACATAAAGTGTATTAATTTATAAATAAAGAATAAATAAATAAATGCTTGATTGTCATGTGTAAAATAGTTCTTTTAAAATACGCATATTTTTTATGTCTCCAGTGGTCATATATCAGTGATATATAGGGTCACTGAAA